>VZQC01007890.1:434311-454921 GCA_009823505.1 Rhizomys pruinosus
TATATATATTTTTTTTTTTTGTATGTGTATGAATGTACTGTCTGCATGTAGGTCTGTGCACCCATTTCGTGAAATGTCTAGGAGGTCAGAAGAGGGTGTCGGATTCCCCTAGAACTGGAGTTAAAGACAGTTCTCAGCTGCCATGTGGGTGCTGGGGATCAAACCCAGGTCCTCTGCAAGAGTAGTCGGCGCTCTTAACCGCTAGGCCATCTCTCCAGCCCCCAGCACCATGTCTATACAGGGCTAGAGAGGCTTGTCCCCCAAAGGCCCCAGAAGTGCATATGTTGGTAAGTTCCCGAAGAGCTGAGGGCTGTGGCCAGCAGGGACAGGTCACATGACTATGCAGAAGCCAGACTGGGTGATGGTCTTCCGGGGCTTCCTACTGAGGGCTTCCTTGGTCTCCGTGGATGACCTGAGGGAGGCAGGGAGGAGTCACAGTGGGGTGACCGGGGAAGCACAGGAAGCTGTCTTCCTGACTCCAGATTCCCATTGCTACTTTTTCTTTTTTTTTTTTGGTCTTTTCAAGACAGGGTCTCCCTGTAGCCCCAGCTGTCCTGGAACTCACTCTATAGACCAGGCTGGCCTTGAACTCACAAAGATCCACCTGCCTCTGCCTCCCAAGTGCTAGAATTAAAGGTGTGCGCCACCATGCCTTTCTCTGAGGTTTATATTCAGGCCATGCAGGAAGCAGAGAATACTCTGGGCAGGCCTCCAAACCCAGGTGAGACTTGTCCAGATTATTAAAGGCTTTGACAGATGCAGAACCCTGTAGCCAAAGCACCAGATTTTTACTCAAACTTAACAGTAGCCATGCTCTGTTAAAAGCACCACAGGTGGCCTCTTCTATGTCCTTTGTCCATTTTCTCCCTTCTCCAGGACTCACCTATTGGCTTGGAGGCCATTTGGTATGGAGATGACAGGGCACTCCACTCTGGGGGGACGTGGGCCTCCAGATGGAAGATGGACTGTGGTTTCTAGTCCTGGATGGAGAGGATGAGACACATTTATTTGGGCCTCTCCATAACCAGGTCATCTGTGGGAAAGAAGCATCTCTGGAAAGAAGAATCACAAGAGTAGATGACCAGGGAGTAATCAGTCACTTCATGGAGGGTGCCTTGTACTGCCAGAAGCTTGGTGAACATGGGCCAGGTGCTTGGTAAACATTTGATACTTGTATGATTCACTGTGTCTAAAAGGAAACACTGAAAACATATCAATAGATTCAAGCTAGCTTACCAAGTAGCAAGGCCTGCTCCCTGAGCCAGAAGGCTTTGAGAGATGTGGTCAAGATACTACATTTTAGACATTAGGAAAGCCTCTGGAACAAGAAGGAAGACAAATCTGGAAAGGACTTGGGGGAAATGGCCTAGCCCTTCCAGAAGGAAACAGAAATGTGGGAGGGTTGTTGCAGAGGTTAGCAACCTGGGGAGCTGGTGGCACAGTGCAGCCCCTAAGTAGGACCAGGAAGGTGAGCAGGAGCGCCACCTGGAGGAGGTGGGGCACCGCTGTCAGCCTCCTGCCGTGCAAGCTCCAGTCTCCGAGGTGCTGATATAGAGGTCGTGTTCACCAGCGCCTCCATCTCTTCACGGCTCTCTTCAGAATCTTCATCTTTCCATCTTCTAAAAAGTCTGCAGGGACAGGGAACTGGATGTGGCTAGGCTGTGGGACCCTCCAGCCTGATCAGCTATGTCCCGGCAGCACCCCATCTTCCACCCCACCAGACTCACTTGGCTCACCTGTCCTGGCCGTTTCCTGTGCTGCTTTGCACCCTGACTGAGGTCCCTGCCACCAGGGAGGACTTCTGTGAAGCCTGGAACCTTCTAGGAGCTGGAACAGAGGGCTGGGAATAAAGGTGAGTGCAGAGTACGGGGTGGGGGTGGCCATGGGGCTACCACTTCCAGCTGCCAGGGAACCACAGTGGTGAGTGCAGAGTAGGGGGTGGGGGTGGCCATGGGGCTACCACTTCCAGCTGCCTTCGGGGGACCACAGTGGTGAGTGCAGAGTAGGGGGTGAGGGTGGCCATGGGGCTACCACTTCCAGCTGCCTTCAGGGAACCACAGTGGTGAGTGCAGAGTAGGGGGTGGGGTGGCCATGGGGCTACCACTTCCAACTGCCAGGGAACCACAGTGGTGAGTGCAGAGTAGGGGGTGGGGGTGGCCATGGGGCTACCACTTCCAGCTGCCTTAGGGGAACCACAGTGGTGAGTGCAGAGTAGGGGGTGGGGGTGGCCATGGGGCTACCACTTCCAGCTGCCAGGAAACCACAGTGGTGAGTGCAGAGTAGGGGGTGAGGGTGGCTATGGGGCTACCACTTCCAGCTGCCTTCAGGGAACCACAGTGGTGAGTGCAGAGTAGGGGGTGAGGGTGGCCATGGGGCTACCACTTCCAGCTGCCAGGGAACCACAGTGGTGAGTGCGGAGTAGGGGGTGGGGGTGGCCATGGGGCTACCACTTCCAGATGCCTTCACTGGCCCCACACAGACTTCCTTGGTAGGGATAGCCCAGGCGGTTTCTGAGAATCCAATTCTGGACGGAAGCCCTTTGCTCCGGAACTCTTAGACTAGAACTCAGGTTTATAGACCCAGCCAGAACCCAGTCATCACCCTGTCCTGCCTAGAGCTTCTGGCACCATCAGAGTTCATAGGAACCTTTGCCTGGAACCTCGGCTAGAACCTGGGTCTTCTGACCTTTAATCCAGTCCCCTGCCTGTACCATGTTAATTTTTTCTTTAGTTCTGGGGACAAAACCCAGGGCCTTAGACATGCTGGACAAACATTTCTACCACTGAACTACACCCCCTGCCACAGGTTAATTTAATTTTGCTTGCAGGTTATAAATACAGACTAAATAAATAAATAAATAAATAAATAGAGGCTATACAACCCATTAAATCCCTGAAATAGAGCATAACTTTCCATTCTTGGGAAAAGAGGAGGTTTTCTGAGGAGGGAGGCACTTGGAAAGACTGGAGGCAGAGCCAAGGCCGCCCGAGAGGGCTCCCAACCAGGAGCTGACATCCAGGACTTCCTTGGTGCAGCACCTCCATCCTGTGGCCATTTAGGGGACTGCAACCAAGGACCCACTGACTTCACACATGTATGTGGCTTAGCCTTTATTCAAAGGGCTTGTTACCACTCAGCCAAAGTCCTGAAACAGCCCTTGTGTTGACGTTATGCCACAGTTTGGGCCCAGCTTCCTGCCTCCCTGAACCTGATATACATACAACCCTTCACGCAAGCTCAGGGGCAGTTGGACACAAGCAGTGAAGCGTGGCAGCCCTGGGGACATCAGCCCTGCTGACAGCCACCCCCTTTGCTGGCCAACTTGTCCCCAATCCTTATCTCAAATGTCATCTTACTACGGTAATAGCCTCCATTAGTCCCTCCTGGACCAAGTGGATCCGCATGGCATCTGCTAGCTTAGCCACAAGCCGATCTCGAACAGAAGGTGGTTCCTGCTGGGGAAAGGGGAAAGTGAGGGAAATGAGAAAGGTCTGGGCTTTGCAGTCTCTGGGAAGGGGAGAGAGGAACAAAAAGGAGAGGGAGGGAGGGAGGGGTCTACTTCCCTCTTTTTGTGACCCCTATACCCACTCAGCCCATGCTTTTCCCAGGGTCCTGCTACTGGGCCCAGAACTGTGGACAGAGACTACCTCTTCCTCACAGTAATATCCTAGGACCTGGCCCAATATGGTCATTCAGTGCATGCTTGCTGAGTGAGCTGAACGGGGGGGGGGGGGGGGGGNGGGTGTGGGGGGGGGGGGGGGGGGGGGTGGCGCGGCGGGCCCGGGCGGGGGGGGGGGGGGGGGGGGGGGGGGGGGGGGGGGGGGGGGGGGGGGGGCAAAGAGCAAGGGCAGTTGTGTCAGCTGGGGAAGTGACTGGAAGGAAGAGTCAGAGGCCACCATGGAGGTTCTTACCTGACACTGGGACAGAGCTTCCTTATAGTACTTCAAGGCCTGGTCATACTGCCCCAGTCTGGCTGCAGCAGCCCCAAGGCCCTCACAGGCCTGCCACTGTCCCTTCGTATCCCCTGAGAAAGAGAACCTGAAAGGTCCTCTCATGCTCTCCATCCCAGGGACCCTCCCCACAGGCACTGTGCCCTTTCAGTCCTTGAAGTCCCCAACCAAGTCGCATGCTAACCATCACTCTCACCTGTGTCTTGGGCAGCCTTCAGGGCATGCAGGTAGCTGTCCCGGGCAGCCCTGTGGTCCCCCAGCTGGCTCAGGGAAAATGCCAGGCTGGCAAAGCTCCGACCTTGTTCCCATCGCTGCCCCACAGAGCCTGACAGCAGAGCACACCATTAGGATAGGGACTTAAAGTTGCTGGGGCATAAGGACCCTGCCTCCAGCAAGCAAGGGAGGGTGTCAGGAGCCCCAGTGCCCAGCCTTGGTGCCTCCAAGTAAATTTCAAAGGCTCAGAGTATTCAAGCTGAGCCTCTGAGCCCAAATGCCTTCCTGGCCAGTTTGAGCCTGAGTCAGTCAACATTAAGGTTAAATACATGCTGGGCATGGTGGAGGCATGCTGTTAATCCCACCACTGGAGAGGCAGAGGCAGGCAGATCTCTGTGAGTTCAAGGCCAACCTGGTCTACAGAGTGAGCTCCAGGCCAGCTGGGACTAAAGGGAGACCCTGGCTCAAAATACCAATAAAAAAAAAAAAAGGTTAAACACACACTCTTTTTTAAGTTTTTAAATTTATGTTAATTTTTATGCGTATGAGTGTTTTGATTGCATGTGTGTAAGTACACGATGTTTGTGCAATCCCTGTGGAACCAGGAAGTTTCAGAACCCCGGGAACTAAGGATGGGTGTTAGCTACCATGTGGGTGCTAGGAACCAAACCTGGGGCCTCCATGAGAGCAACCAGTGCACTTAAACACTAAGCCATCTTTCCAGCTCATTTGTTTTGGGGTACAGGTTTTACAATGTAGCCCTGGCTGGTCTGACATATCTGTCTCCCAAGGACAGCAAGTGCTCTCACACCCTAAGCCACCTCTCCAGCCTGTTTTTTCTTTTTCCTTTTTTTTGATTGATTTTTATTTTATTTTATTTTATTTTATTTTATTTTTTGGTCTTTTTGAGACAGGGTTTCCCTGTAGCTCCAGCTGTCCTAGAACTCGCCTTGTAGACCAGGCTGGCCTTGAACTCACAGAGATCCGCCTGTCTCTGCCTCCCAAGTGCTAGGATTAAAAGCATGCGCCACCATGCCTGGCTATTTTATTTAATTTATTTTATTTTATTATGTGTATGAATATACTGTCTGCATGTAGGTCTGTGCACCTGTGTCGTGCAATGCCTCAGAGGTCAGAAGAGGGCGTTGGATTCCCCTGGAAATGGAGTTAAAGACAGTTCTCAGCTGCCAAGTGGGTGCTGGGAATCGAACCTGCATCCTCTGCAAGAGCAGTCGGCGCTCTTAACCGCTAGGCCATCTCTCCAGCCCCGATTTTTGTTGAGTATATTGCCTGCATGTGTGAAAGTGCACCTGTGCTGTGCAGTGACCACAGAGGGTGTCAGATCCCCTGGAACTGGAGTTACAGATAGTTGTTAGCTGCCATGTAGGTGCTGGAATTCAAACCTGGGTCTTCAGTAAGAACAGCCACCATTTCTCTTTAACTGCTGAGCCATCTTTTCAGCCCCTCCCTGTTTGTTTTTTGATATATGGTCTCCCTGTGGCCCCAGCTGGCCTGGAGCTCAGAGAGTTGCTTTCTTCTGCCTTCCAAGTGCTGGGATTAAAGGTGTGCACCACTTTGTGAAATGATGGTAAAAAAAAAAAAAAAAGGTGTGCACCACTACTGGGTGTGGTGGCACACACCAGCACTCAGGAGGCAGAGACAGGAGTATCTCTGAGTTCAATGCCAGCCTGATCCACAAAGCAAGTTCCAGGGAGACCCTGTGTTAAAAAAGAGAAAAAAAAAGTGTGTAGTACCACACCGAGCTTTCCTTTTTTTAAATTTACTTTGTGCGCGCACATGTATGCGTGTGTGTGTGTGTATGTGTGTGTGTGTGTGTGTGTGTGTATGTGTGTGTGTGTGTGTGTGTAGGGGCATGTGCAGGTGGAAGTCAGAGGACAACTTGCTGGAGTCTCCTTCTATCATGTGGATTCTGGGGATCAACTCAGGTTGTCATTTTAGCAGCAAGCACTTTTTAAAAAAATTTTATTTATTTATTTTTTACGTGTATGAGTGTACTGTCTGCATGTAGGTTAGTGCACCCGTGTCGTGCAATGCTGTGGAGGCCAGAAGAGAGTGTCGATTCCCCTGGAACTGGAGTTAATGGTTCTCAGCCGCCACGTGGGTGCTGGGAATTGAACCCGGGTCCTCTGCAAGAGCAGTCAGCACTCTTAACCTCTAGGCCATCTCTCCAGCCCAGCAGCAAGCACTTTTACCTACTGCGCCATCTCGCCAACCCCTAACAGTCTCATTTTTAAGTGTGGGAACAAGTTCAGAGACAGGAAGTGACTGCCCACCGAGTGTCACACAGTCAGCAGAGAGGATTCTCGATAGTGCTTCTGGCCTTCCCACCTCCAGTTCCTAGCCACTGGGCCCACAACCCTCTGACTGTCTGCCTCTCCCATTTCAAGTACTTCCAGCCCAATAACTGGTCCCAAAGATCCACCCACCCCTGGGCCTTGGAACTTGATTTTTGTTTTGTTTTGAGAAGGTCTTGTGTAGCCCAAGCTGGCCTTGAATTTGATATGTAGCCAAGGATGACTTTGAACTTTCAATTCTCGAACCTCCCGAGTGCTGAGGTTGTGTGCCAGCATGTAGGCAAATACAATCTGAGTTTAGGTACTCATAGGCTGGCATTTACAGCCAGCACCTCCCAGAGGCACAAGTAAGAGCCATGGGACTTCCCTGGCTACATGGGAATAAATGGGACGGCCAACACCATCATATTTGGTTTATGTGGATGCTTGGAATCAAACCAGGGTTTTGTGCATGCTAGGCAAGTACTCTA
The DNA here is from genome assembly GCA_009823505.1 of Rhizomys pruinosus. Classification (NCBI taxonomy): domain Eukaryota; kingdom Metazoa; phylum Chordata; class Mammalia; order Rodentia; family Spalacidae; genus Rhizomys; species Rhizomys pruinosus. The sequence goes on from VZQC01007890.1 coordinate 441,260, forward strand.
CCAACTGAGCTGTACTCCCAGCCCTGAAATCTCTAAATCCTTCAGTCTTGGCCCATTTCCAGCCCCTTACACTTACCATGCAGATCAGCAGCCCTCTGGTGAAGCTCCTGGGCTTCCTGATAATTGCCAAGAACATTGTGAGTCATCCCAAGGTTCCGTAGTACTGTTGCCTGCTCTCCTGGCCCCCGACACAGAGGCAGGGCCTGCAGGAAGGTCTCTACTGCCAGAGGGAACAGCTGGAGCTGGAAGTATCCCAGGCCTAGGTCATTGTAGAGCGGACCTAGGGGGCACAGCCACAGTCACTGGTAGTCAGGTTAGTCATAACTAAGGTGGAACACAGAACAGACACAGCTCTGACCCACTCCTGAAGGTACAGGCCCTTCCCAGCACTCAGGCACCACCAGGCGTGGGCTCAGCACCTCCTCATCCCACCCCTTCTCCATCCAGGGCCTCACCCAACAGTGCCCGCTCTGTGCTCCTGTCAGCCAGCTTTCGGCTCTCCTCCAGCACCTGCAGCACATCACTCAGCCCATGCTGCCCACTGCTCAGCATACACCCCGCTGCAGCCCCCAGTGCCAGGGCTGCAGACCGGGGTTGGCCTGCATGAGCATAGGCTTGACTTGCTTCCTGTAAGCAGCAGGCTGCTTGCTTAGGCCACCCCAGAGCCTGGTAGCAGGCTCCCATTTTTGCCTGGGCTTCCGCATGGTCACCCTGTGGCTGGTAATGGGCCAGGGCCTTGTGGTACCAGTCCAAAGCTTGAGGCAGGTCACCGAGGGCATGATAGGCCAAAGCCACATTGAAACACTGGTCACCATGACAGCGGCCCTGGGGCTTCTCATCAGGATGGGCTTGTAAAAGCAGCTTGAGACCTCTGGCTGGGTCTCCACTTTCCACATAGGCGGCCCCCAGGTTGAAGGCACAGGCGCGAAGTACAGAGCTGTCTCTGTCTGGTGTGACCTCAGAGGCTAGCAAGAAGGCCTTCTGGAAGCTATTCAAGGCCTCACAGGTCCTGCCGGCCTGCAGGGCCATGTGGCCAGCCCTGGCAAGGGTTTGGATGCTGGCTTCTTGCCGCAGCCGCTTTCTTTTCTCCTTTTTCTTTCTGCAGTCTGAGGGTTTGGGTGCAGGCTCAGGTTTCAGAGGGATATCAACAGGGCTGTGGGAAGACCCAAGGCTGACAGCAGGGAAAAGAGGGGGCAAGTCAGCCTTGCCTTCCTCCCACTGCAGGATCCCTTGAGGGCAATTTGATTCTACCTCAGTCCAGACGGACCTCTCAGAGGCTCAAGCACTGCTCTCTGAGCACTCACCTTCCTTCCTGTGTCTCACTGGGTAGCATTTCCATTTCACTCTAAGGTCCTTATTCACAGGTCTTCTTCAGGACTTGGGTCAAGTAACAGCTGCTTTGAGAAAACCCCCTTCCATAAATTCCATCCCCGGCACTACAAAAACACAAAACAAACAAAAAAGCCCCCTTGGATTTTTGTGATCTTAAAGCATCTATCGCATCTTTTGCCTTAGGTATGTATGTATGTATGTATGTATGTATGTATGTATGTATTTACGACAGAGTCTCCCTATAGCCCAGTTGTCCTGGTCCTGGAACTTGCTCTGTAGACTAGACTGCCCTTGAATTTACAGAGATCCACCTGCCTCTGCCTCGTGAGTGCTGGGATTAAAGGCATGTACCACCACACCCGGCATTTTTTTTTTTTAATTTGGAAGATTTTTATTTCTGAAAAGCTGTGCAGAAAAAAAGTCAACAAAACATTGATGTGAAAAGAGAAAATAAAATCTTTAGTGCTAAAAAAATCCAGATTAGCAATTAGCTCAGAAGATCAGGAGGGGAGAAAGCTTATTAGGCAGACAGCTGGCCTGAGTGAAGGGCTTTTTCCCTGAGCACTGTGCGCAGGAACACAGGGTGGCCACAGGCTGGAAGAGCAGTGGCTCTCAGGCTACCTTCTAACTTGCCTCAGTGCTCTACAGTCCTGCCGCAGACTTCCTGTGGAGTGACAGGGGCCTGGTCGCCATGCACCTCCCAGCTCCAGCTCTCTCAGGAGCAGTGCCCGATTCCTTCAGCAGAAAGGAGTGGTGGTGGTGGTGGTGGTGGTGGTGGTGGTGGTGGTGATGATGGTGGTGGTGGTGGTGGTGGTGGTGGTGGTGGTGGTGGTGGTGGTGGTGGTGGTGGTGGTGGTGGTGGAGGTGCGGGAGGTGGAGGTGGTGGAGGAGTGAAGGGCAGGTTCAACATTGCCTTTGGACCAGGAGCACAGGGAAGGATAAGCTTTATTTTTCATGGCTGGGGATTGAAACTTGCATGCTAGGCAAGCAATCTGCCACTATGCTGTATCCCCAAATGTCCATATCTTTTATTGCATTTATTACAAAAAGTTAGAGATGTTGACTTTCTTATCTTCCACTAGACTGGGAGCAGTTTAAAGGCATATAAGTTCTTCAATAAGTTCACTGAAGGAGATGAATACATCCTGTAAATGGCTGGTGGTGATGGCTATACAATATGAGTATATTTAATGTTATAGAATTGGATCCCTCAAAATGGTCAGAACAGATTGTAGAGTGCTTATCTAGTATTCTTTTTAAAATATTCATTTTTAGCTGGGCGTGCTGGTGCACACCTTTAATCCTAGCACTTGGGAGGCAGAGGCAGGAGGATCTTTGTGAGTTCAAGGCCAGCCTAGTCTACAGAGTGAGTTCCAGGACAGCTGGGGCTACAGGGAGACCCTGTGTTGAAAAGATCAAAAAAATATTCATTTTATTAAATAATTAATGAAATAGAAATACACCTATATAAATAATTGTTAATAAAATATAAACATATATAAATTTTATTTTTATGAGTGTTTTGCCTGCATGTATGTACGTGCAGCAAATGCATGAAAGGCCTGCCGAGCCCAGAAGAAGGCACTGAATCACCTGTAAGTGGAGTTATGGATGGTTGTTAGCCACCATGTGGGTGTTAGGAACTGAACTTGGGTCTTCTGTAAGAGTAGTAAGTGTTCTTAATCACTGAGCAATCTCTCAAGCCCCCCCCCTTTTTTTTGTCTTTTTTGAGACAGGGTCTCCCTATAGCCCCAGCTGTCCTGGAATTCACTCACTATGTAGACCAGGCTGGCCTTGAACTCACAGAGATATACGCCTGCCTCTGCCTCCCAAGTGCTGAGATTAAAGGTGTGCACCACTAGGCCCAGCAAGCCCTTATTTTTATTTTTTTATTTTTTTTATTTTTATTTTTTTTGTCTTTTCGAGGCAGGGTCTCCCTTTAGGCCCAGCTGGCCTGGAGCTCATTATGTAGACCAGGCTGACCTTGAACTCACAGGGATCTGCCTGCCTCTGCCTCCCAAGTGCTAGGATTAAAGGCATGCACCACCACGCCCCCCCTGTGCCACCAAACATTTTTTATTGTTCATATGTGTATGTCTGCATGTAAGTATGTGCACATGGGTATAGATGCCCAAGGAGGCCAGAATAGGGCATCAGGTCCCTGTAGCTGGAGTTATTGACTGGCGTGAGCTACAAAAATAACCTGCTGAGCCACCTTTCGGGCCACCTGGTCTTGAGGTGCTAGGTTTGATCCCCAGCACCTCTATTAATGTAAAAAAGAAGGGGAAGGAGTTGACTAGGCATGGTGATATTCATCTTTAATACCAGCACTCCAGAGGCAGGAGGATCCTGTGATTTCAAGGTCAACCTGTTCTACACAGCAAGTTTCAGCCCAACCAGGGATTAGGGGTGGGGAGAGGTTAAAATGGCAAGTTTTATCTACTTTACCACAGTAAAAAATATTAAGAACAGGAGCTGGAGAGATGGCTCAGTGGTTATGAGTGCCGACTGCTCTTGTAGAGGACCCGAGTTTGATTCCCAGTACCCACATGATGGCTGAGAACCGTCTTTAAGCCAGGGGTGGTGGCACACGCCCTTAATCCTAGCACTCAGGAGGCAGAGGCAGGTGGATCTCTGTGAATTGAAGGCCAGCCTGGTCTACAGAGTGAGTTCCAGGCCAGCTGGGGCTATAGGGAGACACTGTCTCAAAAAGACCAAAAAAAAAATTATATATATATATATATATTAAGAACAAGGACAGGACAGAAAGAAGATAGCTTTGCCGGTAGACACTTGTTGTCAAGCCTGATGACCTGAGTTTGATCCCCAGGATGCACATTGTAGAAGGGGAGAATTGACTCCTACAAGTTGTCTGTGACCTCCATAAGTATGTCCCAAACACACGTGTCCACAAATACACACACACAAAATAAAATAAAATAAAATGTAAAATAAAGAAATGTGATTTAAAAGATTTTTAATATGTTAAGCTAGGCGTGGTGGCACATGCCTGTAGTACCAGCACTTGGGAGGCAGAGGCAGGCGGATCTCTGTGAGTTCAAGGCCAGCCTGGTCTACATAGTGAGTTCCAGTACAGCTGTGGCTACAGAGAAATCTTGTCTCAAAAAATAAAAAATGTTAAGAACAGAGGGGCATGGTAGTGCATGCTTTTAATCCTAGCATTTGGTACAGGCAGGCAGAGCTCCAGAGGTTCCAGGCCAGCCTGGTCTACATAGAGAGTTCCATTCCAGCCAGGGCTACATAGTGAGACCCTGTCTCAAAATACAAACACACACCGGTCTGGAGAGATAGGTCAGTGGTTAAGACCACTGGCTGTGGGGCTGGAAAGATGGTTCAGAAGTTAAGAACAGTGGCTGCTCTTCCAGAGGACCTGGGTTTGATTTCCAGAACCCACAAGGTGGCTAACAACTCCTGTTCCAGGGGAATCCAACAGCTTCATCTAACCTTTGTAGGCATTGCATGACACAAGTGTGCTTACACACATGCAAGCAATACACTCACACGCATTTTTTTTTTTTGAACAGGGTCTGGCCTGTAGCCCCAAGCTGGCCTGGAACTTTTTTTCTTTTAACTGCTGGCCTTGAACCTCACAGAGATACTGCCCACCTGGCCATCTGCCCCCTGCATGCTAGATTAAAGGACATTGCACCACACACCTGCTTAAGAAAGAACTACGGTTTTTTAGCTCACATGTGGGTGTTGCTGGGAATTGAACCCGGGTCCCTGCAAGAGCAGTCAGTCTCTAACCCAGCTGACCATGCTTTACCAGCCCCAATTTAAAAAAAAAAATAGAAATATTTACAAAAAAAACAGCACTGGTTGTTCTTGCAGAGAACCCAGGTTCAGTTCCCATGTGGCAGCTCACAACTGTCTGTAACTCCAGTTCCAGGGGATCTAATGCCCTCTTCTGATCTCCTTGGGCATTGCAGGACATAGGTGCACTTACATACATGGCAGGAAATACACTCATACACATAAAATAAAAATGATAATTTTTTTTTGTCTTTTGAGACAAGGGTCTCCTTGTAGCCCCAGCTGGTCCTGGAACTTCCATAAACCAGGCTGTTGAACTCACAAAGATCCAAAAGATCCACCTGCCTCTCCCTCTCACAGTAGCTGCGGATTTAAAGGGCAGTAGGCAACCACCAATGCCCAGCTTAAATCAAAATTTTTTTAATATTGACAGACCATACATTCATACACATAAAATATAAAAAGTATTTTAAATATTTAAAAATAAAGTAAACTATAACACACACACACACACACCCACACACACACACACACACACACACACGCACACGCACACGCACCCCAAACAGCAAAAAAAATTAAGAACAGCATACACAGGGCTGCCCCATCACTTCTTTTACCAGACATCTCTGCACACTGGCCTGCATGATGTATTTGCTCTTGCTGTGTAAACCAAGCCAGGAGTTCAGTCAGGGGCCAAACCAGCACTGGGGACCAAAGCTGAACAAGATACTGAATTATCAAGGAGCCATCGTCCAGGAGAGGGCTCTGTCTGCATTTACTGTCCCTTTTCTCCATCTGGGGTACTCTCCCCATACCCCCCACTTTCTGTCTGCTGTCTGGTTCCAGTCCCCCAACATTACGCTTTGGTACACTGACTCCTAAGCCAGAACACGTTCTTCCCATCCGTTTCCTGTTGGTGGCTCTCACCTGACCCACTCCCCTCCCAGGAAACAGAAAAAGGCGCAGAAAAGACCCAAGCATTGGGCTCTGGCTGCTGGTCAATGTTCCCCCTCCTCTTCTCTCCCCTTCCTCTCCCCTCTCTCTTCCTTTCCTCTCTCTCTCTCTCTCTCTCTCTCTCTCTCTCTCTCTCTCTCTCTCTCAACTCTGCCTCACGTAACACATAACTACTCTATCATAACTACTCTAACACTGGGCTAAATCCCCAGTCCAAGAGAAAATGTCTTTGAAAAGAGCATGCATCCCTTTTGCCTTGCCCAGCAGACAGCCAGCAGCAGGAGGAGGAGGAGGAGGAGGAGGAGGAGGAGGAGGAGGAGGAGGAGGAGGAGGAGGAGGAGGAAGAAGAAAGGGAGGGGGAGAGAAAGGAGGAGGAAGAAGAGGGGAAGAGAAGGGGAAGGGAGGGAGGAAGGGAGGGAGGGAGGGAGGGAGAAGAGTTGCTTCTAGAAACACCTGAAATCCTAACTGTACAGAGTTCCAACCCTGAGACATTCCCAGTTGCCTCCCCCACCTTTGCCCCCACCCCTCAGTCTTTTAGCGAGATGCCTTACCTCCATGCTTCTCTTCATCACTAGCCCTCTGGAATGGTTCCTCAGGCTTAGATTACTTCTCAGCTTTTTATCTCTGAGTCCCCAGGGTTACCGGACACCTGGGCACCACCCTCCACTCCCAGGTAATCCTTTAAGTGACAGCTGTGGTGGCCTATCCTAGTACAGAACCCTGATGGCACTCAGGCACCCTCCTTGCTTCTATTTTCCTTCCTGCTCTGCTGCCCCAACCCTGAGGACACATCCCTCAAGTTGCTTACTTCAAGCAATATATCAAAGCATCATGGAACTGTTAAATCATCTTTGAGGATCTAATTGATTTATCTTACTCTACCTTTTAACATTTATTTATATTTATTTTTTTATTTTGAGATAAGATGTCCTAATGATCCTCCTTCCTCAGCCTCTTGAATGCTGGAATTATTGGGATGTGCCACCACACCCTGCCCTATCTCTCCATTTCAAAAAGAAAGTGACAGGCTGCCACAAGGTGACTGTAAGCTTTAATAGACACAGACTGTCCTAGAAGTGGACCCTTACATTCACACAGCCTTGCATACTGCTCTGTGGCAAGTTCCTCCAAAAGAAGACATTCCATCCTGGAGAGGTGTTGTTAAGAAGTCTTTAGAAGAATGTTCATTAGGCCAGGCGTGGTGGCGCACGCCTTTAATCCTAGCACTTGGGAGGCAGAGGCAGGCGGATCTTTGTGAGTTCAAGGCCAGCCTGGTCTACAGAGTGAGTTCCAGGACAGCTGGGACTACAAGGAGACCCTGTCTGGAAAAGACAAACAAACAAACAAACAAACAAAAGAAGCAGAATGACAAATGATTATTGTAAGAGGGACTAAATACAATACAATAAGCACTTACCACACATTAATTCTGTGTTGCTACCTGATTCTGAAGCACAAGAAATTTAGCTCTACTCAGCTTCTGCTTCAAGCTCCTATTGCACTGGGATGGTGGAAGTGATCTGAGTCAATTTAAGGGGGTTCTTTCTCTTCCCCCTAGGGTGGAGTCCCAGTGGGGGATATGGGATGCTAAGACTTCAGAGGTGACCATCCCCTTTATAGACATTCATCCGGAGAAGTGTCCACCAGCATCTTTTTTCTTTTATCACCGGCCCTTTCAGGCCCAGACCCCTACTGAAGCAGAAGAGGAAGCAACTCCTTCAGGAACTGCTTTCTGCCTGGGTCAGGAAATTTTACACATTTGCCTGGTTCATTATACAATTGTTTGTTTTGGGGTTCTGTATTCCTGAGGCTTTCCCAGGAAGCAGGGAACAGGTCGCCTGTGCTCAGGAGCCATGAACGTTGCTCAGTGCTTCCCTAGCTACCGAGAGACACAGAATCTCTTCTGGTCTTTAGAAGAATGTTCATTAGGCCAGGCGTGGTGGCGCAGGCCTTTAATCCTAGCACTTGGGAGGCAGAGGCAGGTGGATCTTTGTGAGTTCAAGGCCATCCTGGTCTACAGAATGAGTTCCAGGACAGCTGGGGTTACAGGGAGACCCTGTCTCGAAAAGACAAAAAATTTCCCAGGAAGCAGGGAACAGGTCGCCTGTGCTCAGGAGCCATGAACGTTGCTCAGTGCTTCCCTAGCTACCGAGAGACACAGAATCTCTTCTGGTCTTTAGAAGAATGTTCATTAGGCCAGGCGTGGTGGCGCAGGCCTTTAATCATTAGCCTTGGGAGCAGAGGCAGGTGGATCTTTGTGAGTTCAAGGCCATCCTGGTCTAACAGAATGAGTTCCCGACAGCTGGGGTTACAGGGAGACCCTGTCTCGAAAAGACNAAAAAAAAAAAAAAAAAGAATACCATTATCTTCAAAATTCACTTTCCTTTTTATTTATTTATTGTGTATGAATGTACTGTCATGCATGTAGGTTTGATGCACCCGTTGGTGTGCAATGCCACGGAGGTCAGAAGACGGTGTCGGATTCCCCTGGAACTAGAGTTCTCCTGGAATTTGGAGTTCAGACGGTTCTTAGCCACCTTGTGGGTGCTGGGGATCGAACCCGGGTCCTCTGCACAGAGCAGTTTGTGCTCTAACGGCTAGGCCATCTCTCCAGCCCCAAACTTACTTTCTCAGCCCAAGTCTCCTCTTCCTTTGACGGTTCTAGGTTTAGATATTTGTTTTAGGCCTGTCTTAAGTGTTTTTTTCCTATTGCTGTGATAAAAGAAAGCTTCTTTTTTTTAATTAATTTTATTTTCTTATTTGTGTATGAATGTACTGTCTGCATGCAGGTCTTGCACCCGTGTCTGCAATGCCGCGGGAGGTTGAGAAGAGGGTGTCGGATTCCCCTGGATAACTGGAGTTCTCCTGGAATTGGGAGTTTCAGACGGTTCTCAGCCGCCATGTGGGTGTATGGGGATCGAACCCATTCCTCTGCGGCGAAGCTCCTGAATTATATCTTCACTGTCAGGATGCTACCGTGCAGGTGATCAGTGACAATGCTACGTCGATTGAGCGTACTGATGAGAGTTATGTGCAGCGTCGGACTGGATCTCCCCGGTGGAGTGAGACTGGAGTCAAAGTTTGTGTTTCTCAGCCTCCATGTGGGTTTGGTGGATTGAACTCAGGTCCGTCTGGCAAAAAGTAGGCATATGTGCTATTAACCACTTAGGCCATCTCTCTGCAGCCCAGAAGAAAGTTTAGTTTTATTTTATGTGTTTATTTATTTTTATTTTATTATTATTGATTTTTTGGTCTTTTTGAGCACGAGGTCTCCCTGTAGCCTAGCTGTCCTGGAACTCACTCTGTGACCAGGCTGGCCTTTGAACTCCACAAATATCCACCTCCCTCCCTCCCAAGTGCTAGGATTAAAGGCGTACGCCACCACGCCCGCCGATAGTTTATTTTAGATCACAGTTCATCACAAAAAAAAAAAAAAAAAAAAAAAAAAGAATATCCATTATCTTCAAACTTCACTTTCCTTTTTATTTATTTATGTGTATGAATGTACTGTCTGCATGTAGGTTTGTGCACCCGTGGTGTGCAATGCCACGGAGGTCAGAAGACGGTGTCGGATTCCCCTGGAACTAGAGTTCTCCTGGAATTGGAGTTACAGACGGTTCTCAGCCACCTTGTGGGTGCTGGGGATCGAACCCGGGTCCTCTGCAAGAGCAGTTTGTGCTCTTAACGGCTAGGCCATCTCTCCAGCCCCAAACTTCACTTTCTCAGCCCAAGTCTCCTCTTCCTTTGACGGTTCTAGGTTTAGATATTTGTTTTAGGCCTGTCTTAAGTTTCTTTTCCTATTGCTGTGATAAAAGAAAGCTTCTTTTTTTTTAATTAATTTTATTTATTTCTTTATGTGTATGAATGTACTGTCTGCATGCAGGTCTGTGCACCCGTGTCGTGCAATGCCGCGGAGGTGAGAAGAGGGTGTCGGATTCCCCTGGAACTGGAGTTCTCCTGGAATTGGAGTTTCAGACGGTTCTCAGCCCGCCATGTGGGTGATGGGGATCGAACCCCATTCCTCTGCAAGAGCAGTCTGAATGTACTATCTGCATGTAGGTTTGTGCACCGTGTAGTGCAATGCCGCGGAGGTCAGAAGAGGGCGTCGGATTCCCCTGGAACTGGAGTCAAAGTTGGTTCTCAGCCTCCATGTGGGTGCTGGGGATTGAACTCAGGTCCTCTGCAAGAGCAGTATGTGCTATTAACCACTAGGCCATCTCTCTAGCCCCAGAGAGAAAGTTTATTTTATTTATTTATTTATTTTTATTTTATTATTATTTGATTTTTTGGTCTTTTTGAGACAGGGTCTCCCTGTAGCCTTAGCTGTCCTGGAACTCACTCTGTAGACCAGGCTGGCCTTGAACTCACAAATATCCACCTGCCTCTGCCTCCCAAGTGCTAGGATTAAAGGCGTACGCCACCACGCCCGCCGATAGTTTATTTTAGATCACAGTTCATCACCATGGGGAAGTCGAGGCAGCAGGAGCTTGAAGCAAAGGTTTTGCTTAGCTTCTTTTCTCTACTTTGTACAGTCCAGAATCTCCTGCCCAGGGGATGGTCCTACCCACAGCTAAGAAGGGTCTTCTCGGGGCTGGAGAGATGGCTCAGTAGTTAAGAGCACTGACTGCTCTTGCAGAGGACCGGAGTTTGATTCCCAGCACCCACATGGTGGCCAAGAACCTTCTTAGGCCTGGTGTGGTGGCGCACGCCTTTAATCCCAGCACTTGGGAGGCAGAGGCAAGTGGATCTCTGTGAGTTCAAGGCCAGCCTGGTCTACATAGCAAGCTCCAGGCCAGCTGGGACTAAAGGGAGACCTGGTCTCAAAAAAAGGCAAAAAATAAATAAATAAATAAATAAATAAATAAATAGGGTCTTCTCACATCAGTGATTATAATCACGATAATGCCCCCAGAGCTATGTCTAAGAGGCCCATCTCCCAGATGATTCTAGATTTTGTTAAGTTAAGAACACTAACCATCCTCCAAGCTCTAACATGTCTACCATGAGGCTTTGAACCTAGTCTACCCAGTTGCTTGAGTAGAGTGTGGAGAAGGGAGAAGGGAAAGATGTCTGTCATAAAATAGGCTCCATTTTCCCCACAATGTTTGTTTTTTTTTAATATTTATTTATTTATTTATTTATTTATTTATGTGTATAAGTGTACTGTCTGCATGTAGGTTTGTGCACCTGTGTCATGCAATGCCTCGGAGGTCAGAATAGGGTGTCGGATTCCCCTGGAACTGGAGTTCTCCTGGAATTGGAGTTACAGACGGTTCTCAGCCCCCATGTGGGTGCTGGGGATCGAACCCAGGTCCTCTGCAAGAGCAGTCGGTGCTCTTAACTGCTAGACCATCTCTCCAGCCCCTCCCCAAAATATTTGTAACAGTTATTTTTCTTTTTTTGTATTTTTTAATTTTTTTAAGGGATTCTACAATATAAGAGCACAATTGTTTTCAGATCACATTGACAGTTATTTTTCATTAGTTTAGGCCTTTATTATCTGTGCAACTGTCATCACTTCCCAATTGGCCTGTCCCTAGTCTCATCCCCCTCCAAGCCCCTGCTGTCACTTTTCTAAAACATGAAGTTGGCTCTGATTTGCATCTAAAGGGCTCCTTGGCTGGTGGTTGCTCCCCAGACCCCAAGTGCCTTGGCAAGGTGCATTCTCCCTAGCTGGCCTTTTCTCCCCATCACTAAGCCAAGTTTAATTTCTCTAGTATTCTTGTACATGTTGTTTCCACTGGCTGGAATGCCCCTCACCTTTATTCTGATAAATTTTTCAATTTTCAGCCCACATTGTCAATGGGAGTGGGACATGAGCCAGAGGCGCAACTTCACACTGCTCTCTGTAGCAACCTGAGTTCTCTTCAGAAATCCCTACTCAGGTGAAGCCAGGATTCTTCACTTTGCTCCAGAAAAGAATTTCAAGTCCGGGGCTGGAGACATGGACTAGCAGTTAAGAGTGCTGACTACTCTTGAAGAGGACCCGGGTTCGATCCCCAGCACCCACATGGCGGCTGAGAACCATCTTTAACTCCAGTTCCAGGGGAATCAGACACCCTCTTCGGACCTCCTCGGCATTGCACCACACGGGTGCACAAACCTACATGCAAACATACATACCCACATGGTGGCTACAAACCATCTTTAAAAAAAAAAAATAAAAGAATTTTAAGTCCAGTCAGAATGAAGCAGAGTTGGAGTTTATTTTATTTTATTTATTTAATGTATTCGTGTGTGTGTGTGTGTGTGTGTGTGTGTGTGTGAGTGTGTGTGTAGGGGGGAGTTTGATACAGTGTTTCCCTATAGCCCTAAATGGCTTGGAACTCACCTTGTAAACCAGGCTTTCCTGGATCTCATGAGATCTGTCTGCTTCTGGAATTAAAGGTGTGGAATACCACGCTGGTCTTGGAGTCTACTAATAAGAGATTCTAACATAGATTTAAGCACAGAAGTTAATAGAGAGACAGTTTTAATCCAAGCACCGGTAAGGCTTGCTACATACGGAGACTCAGTCACAAAACAAACAGCCAGGTGTGATGGAACATGGCTCTAATCCCAGCATCCTGGAGGCAGGGGCAGGAAGATCTCTGTGTGATCCAGGTCAGCCTGATTTTCATAGGCCAGTTGGGAGACCCTGTCTCCAAACAACAACAACAAAAAACATACAAAACAAGCAAACAAACAAAAAATAACCAAACAAAAAAACCAGATGATTAGGAAAAAAGAGCATCATACCGAAGCATAGGTGTGGGCTTCTGTGACTTTACAATAACCCTATCTCTGATTTTGGTGGCTTCTGAAGTTGCCCAGGAACTGAAATGAGGTCATAAAGTGGTTCTCTCTGTGTACTGGCTGAGATTGAAGCAGGTAAGGAAAAGCCATAAGTGGACACAAGAGCTGCACAAGAGAGTTACATTTAAATATTTTAACTGTAACAAAGTTTGTATTCTTGATTTTGAGAGTCCCAAGTCCAGATGTGGGAAAGAAATAAAGCCATACTTGGGACTCATACATGCCTAGGTATTAATCATAGTTCATTATAATTTTTAAAATTTATTTGAGCCAGGCATGGTGGCCCATACCTTTATTCCCAGCACTTGGGAGGCAGAGGCAGGCAGATCTCTGTGAGTTCAAAGCCAGCCTGGTCTACAGAGTGAGCTCCAGGATAGCTGGGACTACAGGGAGACCCTGTCTCAAAAAGACCAAAAAATAAATAAATAAATAAATAAATAAATAAATAAATAAATAAATAAAATTTATTTTATGTGTATGAGTGATCTGGCTGCATGTATGTAAATGCGCCTATGTTGTGCAAAGCCTGTGGAGGCCAGAAAAGGTTGTCAGATCCCCTGGAACTGGATTTCCAGACAGTTGTTAGCTGCCATATGGGTCCTGGGAATTGAACACAGGTCCTTTGCAAGAGCAGTCAGTGTTCTTAGCCACTGATCCATCTCTCTCTAGCCCTTATTTTAGTATTCTTATTTGAAATATCTCTATATAAAAGGCATATTGTCTCAATGTTTATATATATAACACTTCACAGCAAATTTCGTTGATAGTGCTAGAATTCTTTTTTTTTTTTTTTTTTTTTTTTTA
>VZQC01007890.1:455590-518097 GCA_009823505.1 Rhizomys pruinosus
TTTTTCCCACGTGATTACTGATAGTGGCCCCTTTCATGCCAGTTAGCCAGTTTGGGGGTGGGGGGGTCAGACTCAGTTAGGGACCTCCTTGCTGTGCTGTGCTTGTAGGGCCACAATCACAATGACCTTGTGTGGGCCACATCTGGACCTAGGACAGGAGTAGGTTCTGTTTCTTCCATGTGAGCCCTGTGCTCAGCAAGTGCTCAGCAGACTTGGGAGGGATGGATCCAACTCCAGGGCTCTGAGCTCGCACCCAGAGTTTGCCTCTCGCTTCCCTCAGGGTGGACGTGGTCCCTAGCAGAGCTGCTGCCATCCAAGGAGCTTCTCATGGTCTGCGCCCCCTCCTCTCCTGAGCAGGGGACGCTAAGGTCAGCGGCAAGGGGACGCGGGCTCTCAGGTAGTCAGACTTAGGGCAGGACATGGATGGCCTCTGGTAGGCATCGGGCCTTTGTGTGGCCTGAAGGGGTTCCTGTGTGACTTGTCTCCCCACCCACTCAGGATGGTTGAGTTGAGCCCCATCTACCCATAACTCCTGGGAGGCTGCCCTGGCAGACGTAGAGGGAAGTGGGTGGCTGCAGCAAGGTGGGGGCGGAGAGAGGAGGGGCTCAGACGTCAGCCGAGTGCATTAGCACAGCAATATTAACTGCCCGGGTCACTTCCCCCAGACTGGGAAAGGCCATGCCCATAAATTAGGGCTGAGAGTCTGCTTAGACCAGCCTAATGAAGATGGAGATGAGTGTCACTGGGAGCGGGCAGTACCTCCAGAGGTCGTAAGTCCAGTTCGGTCTGAACAGAAGGAACCTAGCTAGAGCTTCAGAGAGGGGGTGGGGTGGGGGGGTGAGAGGTGGGAGAGTCCAGGGGACAGTGTCAGCCTGAGGCAGAAAGGCAGGAATCAGCTTGGCAGGGTCCCCCAGTACACAGTAGGGGGGCACCCAGTATCTCGGACCAAGGGTCCAAGTGACCTCTCGAGAGGGGTGTTTAGTTCAGACTCAAACCCAGTTCTCGGGCTCAAGCCAGACCCTCTCTGGCTCCCACGGTAGATCTGAGGGGGATGGGAGGCTCAGGGTCACCGACATGAAAGGCTTCTTGTGGAGAAGTTTGTGAACGGCGATTTCACACTGCTTACGAGTCACAGAAGCCTGGGAAGTCTGCCATGTCTCTCCAAGTGCACAGCAGGTTCATGCCTGCCACATCCCCACAGTTACCCTTACGCTCTCCTTCTCCGTTGCCTGCTCACTGCTTCAGCATCTCTTTAAGGGGACATCCCAGAGGTAGCATCCTCCCTCTGCCACTTGGTCCCTGCTGTCCCCATCCTCTGGGCCTTGGCTCCACCCCTATTTCCCAGCAGCTTCTGGAGGAGGCTTTGAAGTGAGTGGATGGTGTCAGGGAGTCAGGGTAGTTCACACCTGGAATCCCAGCATTCCAGGGGGTTCAAGTTCAAGGCCGGTTTGGATTACCTAGTGAGACCTTGTGTACAAACAAACAAACGAGTGCTGAGGGTGTAGCTGGGGGAGCATTTACTTA
Source organism: Rhizomys pruinosus (assembly GCA_009823505.1). NCBI lineage: Eukaryota > Metazoa > Chordata > Mammalia > Rodentia > Spalacidae > Rhizomys > Rhizomys pruinosus. The sequence goes on from VZQC01007890.1 coordinate 457,115, forward strand.
ACATGCCCAAAGCCCTGGATTTGAGCCCCAGCACTGCAAAGACAAAATGAACCCCACTAAGCCCAAATGAAGAGTCTCCCTGTAGCCCCAGCTGTCCTGGAACTCACTCTGTAGACCAGGCTGGCCTTGAACTCACAAAGATCTGCCTGCCTCTGCCTCCCAAGTGCTAGGATTAAAGGCGGGCGCCACCATGCCTGGCTGGTGTGTGTTAACTTTTATAACTGCCAATTCAATCAAGACCTGCCCTCCCTGGAGTACTGTTGCAGAGTTTGCAAGACGAGGAAATAGGGATGGGAATAGCTTAAGTGCTGAGTCAAAGACAGTGACCAAGCTGCCTGTGCAGGCACTCGGCTGCGTGTCTGCAGGTTTCTCTTGCCCTGTGTGTTTAATTTGCTATTGTGTTCCCTACAGAGTAGAGAGATGGAGAGAGGAGGAAGAAGAGGTATAAAGAGAGGCTGTGGCTAAGGCAGAGTAGGAATGCTATCTTATTTAAGGTATTCCCTGTTTTTGAGTTTGAGGTCAGTGTTATCTGCATTTTATTTAACTTAAAGAAGACCACACTCCTCCTCAGGTGAGCTGTAGCAGGGAGGACAGTGATGATACCTGTGTGATTGTTTTTGTGTGTGTGTGTGTGTGTGTGTGTGTGTGTGTGTTTGAGATAGGGTTTCCCTGTAGTCCCACCTATTCTGGAACTCTCTATGGAAATCAGACTGGCCTTGAACTCACAGAAATATGCCTGCCTCTGCCTCCCAAGTGCTAGGATTAAAGGTGTGTGCCATCACACCCAGCTTGTTTTTATTTTATTTTTTTTCCAGCCTGTTTTTAAAGGTCTCATTTGTAGCCCTGGCTGGCCTGGAACTCACAGAGATCCTCCTGTCTTTGCCTTCCAAGTGCTGGGATTAAAGGCATGTGCCACCATGCCTGGCTCAGCCCCTACATATTTTTAAGGGTCTGAGCGAAAGGAATTGAGTGAATGAATGGCTGTTGCTTACTGGTTGCTTGTGTCAGCTGTGCCTTTGAGGGAGAACCTGGCTGGGACAGCACTCTTTTGAGAAGTTAGCATCTAATGAAGGGTAAGACAAGGGGCTAAGCTCCCAGCCAAGCAAGGTTCAGGGTAGCCCTGCTGGGCAGCACTGAGGGAAGTCCTTGAGGTCAATTTAAGGAAGAAGAGAGAAAGGAAGAAGGCTTCAGAGGAAAGAAAAGAAATGTTTGGCAGTGAAGGATACTCCCTGATAATGGGAGTTCTGGGAAGAAGAGCCAGGACACAGAAAGGAGCTTCCATGCTAGAGCAGCTTTAGCTTCAGGGCTGAGGTTCTGTCTTTTTTAAGATTTAATTTTTATTCATTTATTTATTTATTTTTTGGTCTTTTCGAGACGGGGTCTCCGTGTAATCCCAGCTGTCCTGGAACTCACTCTGTAGACCAGGCTGGCCTTGAACTCACAAAGATCCACCTGCCTCTGCCTCCCGAGTGCTAGGATTAAAAACAGGCACCACCACGCCTGGCCTCATTTATTTGTTTGTATTTATGCTCATATGCATGCTGGTGACCACAGAGGCTGGAACAGGGGGTGTCAGGTTCCCTGGAGCTGGAACTACAGGCAGTTGTTAGCTGCCTGATGTAGGTGCTGGGATCCTAACTTGGGTCCTCTGTAAGAGCAACAGTACTCTTAGTGGCGGAACCATCTCTTCATCCTCCTGAGGTCCGTGTCTAATGCTCCCTTCCTTGACCTTCTTCCCTCAAACCTTAGATGAACGCCTCACAGCCGAGGAGATGGATGAGCAGAGGCGGCAGAACGTCGCCTATCAGTACCTGTGCCGGCTGGAAGAAGCCAAGCGGTGAGCAGGGTCCAGAAAGATGCCTGTTCTAGGCACCTGACCCCAAAGCAAAGTTGCAGGGAAGAGCAGATTTAACCAGTGTCTTCTTACTGAGCATGGTGGTATACACCTGTACTCCCAATACTTGGGAGATAGGAGGATAAAAAGTTTAAGCGCAGGATCTGGGGAGATGGCTCAGTTGGTAAAGTACCTGGCACACAAGCATGAGGACCTAAGCCAGGTATGCCGGATGTGGTGGTGCACCCTCATCATCCTCAAAGCTGAGTTATGAACCATGAAGATCATTTGAGCAGTCTTGAACTTTCAGTACCTAGGTTTTCAGAACTGTGAAAGAAGTGATAGATTCTGTTTTGTTTGAGTCAGGTATGTAGTCGAACAGAGTGGGAGGTTATATAACAGGGTCTGTCTACACCTTTCTGAAGACTGGCAGCTTTGAGATCCAGTCCAGGAAGATTTTCCAGGCTGGGTTGGGCAGAGGGTTGGCTTGCTTAGGCATTTATGGCAGCTCGAGGAAAGGAGGGAATAGTGAACAATATGAAGGGAGGGGAGTTAAGGGTAGAGAAGGAATGGAGGTGTCTCAGGGCACTTGGGAGGCCAGGTGGGCATGTCTCATAGACACCAGGACCTATGTGCCCTGCTGAGTGGATGAGAAATGCTCTCATGCTCACAGCTGGATGGAGGCATGCTTGAAGGAGGAGCTTCCATCCCCAGTGGAGCTGGAGGAGAGCCTCCGGAATGGGGTGCTCCTGGCCAAGTTGGGCCACTGTTTTGCACCCTCTGTGGTCCCCCTGAAGAAGATCTATGACATGGAGCAACTGAGGTACCAGGTAGGCACAGTGTAATCCAGCTGTAATGTCTTTCTCCCAAGATGCCCCTTTTCAGCTATGAAGGTATAGTGCCCATGTAATTTAAGAGTCTTCATCTGAGTGCTGGAGAGATGGTTCAGCATTAAAAGCACTTACTGCTCTTCCAGAGGACCGAGGTTCAGTTTCCAGCACCCACATGGTGGGTAATACCTGTCTCCACAGGTACCAGGCACACGTGTGGTACACTTACATACATTCAAGTAAAACATACATATAAAATAATAAAGTCTCCTAGTCACAATCTCCACTCCAAGGTTCACAGGCTTTGCCACCCTGAAGGGACTCCCTCAGTGTATACCTTCTGTGCTCAAGCCAGCTTAAACCTCCTGTCCCATGCCAGCTCGAAGTCCACGTTTTTAGGAACCCTTACTGAACTGCTAGCCTTTCTCCTGTGCCATCCTTCCCAAATGTCTAGCTGGGTTACCCATTTCTCAGTTTTTCTATCCTGGAGAGCAGAGGAGCTACTTTTCATTCATAGGGGACCCTTCCCCCATGAATCTTTAAGGTGGGGTCTGGAGTCTGCCCATAGGGAACCCTGAGAACTGTAGAAATAGATTCTCTCTGTCCTTCTTTTTAGGCAACTGGCTTGCATTTCCGTCACACAGACAACATCAACTTTTGGCTGTCTGCAGTAGCTCACATCGGTCTGCCTTCGGTAACACAGGGGCCCAAGATTATTGTTTAACTAATCTAGGAGAACAGCTTTGGGGGTTCTGTGCCCCTACCTCCCTTTTTTTTTTTTCTCGAGACAGTGCCAGCTGGCCTGAAACTGTATATGTAGACCAGACTGGCTAAATCTGACTGAGATCTGCCTGCTTTTGCCTCTTGAGTGAGAGCTGGGATCAAAGGTGTGCATCACCACGCCTGGTGGGGGCTCTGTGCCTTTGAACTAAGTTGCATGGTCACTGCCTTCACCTCCCTGTGGATGAAAGGAGGTGAAGGTCTCCTGGGCTGAGAAGAGTCACTGTTGTCACATAGCAGTGCTCTTGTGAAGTGCAGGTGATGGGCTGTATGTCAGCCAGCCATCTTACCAGAATTTCAGGGTGAAGCAAGAGCCTGCCACATCTCTAGGCAGGAGATTTCAAGCCAGGAGCTTGGGCTCAAGATCCACTGCACCCATGTTCCATATCCTTTTTCTCTGTGAACCCTAATTTATTCTTCACCTATGAAGCAGGTATGGTAATCTCTGCTCATCTACCCTGTAAGGTTGACAGGAGGATGGCATGGCCTATGTAAATTTCCTTTGTAAAGCACTATACAAATTAAGGTTTGACAGAATTCTGCAGTGTATGGTTTCTTCTTTGTGTTCCTTCCCCATAAAAGGGAAGGATGAAGGGCTGCTAAGATGGCTCAGTGGGTTAAGTCATTTGCCACCAAGCCTGACCTGAGTTTGCTTCCCAGGTCCCACATAGTAGAAGGAGAAAAGCAATTCTTGAAAGTTGTCCTCTAACATCTATCCACACCATGGCATGTGCGCATGCACACACACACACACACACACACACACAAATAAATAAAAAATATAAGTAAGCAGGGCGTGGTGGCGCATGCCTTTAATCCTAGCACTCGCGCAGGCAGATCTTTGTGAATTCAAGGCCAGCCTGGTCTACAGAGCGAGTTCCAGGATAGCTGGGGCTACAGGGAGATCCTGTCTCGAAAAGACAAAAAAAAAAAAAAAAGAAAAAAAGAAAAAATATATATAAATAAGTAAAAGAGGAAATAGCAAAGAAAGGCATTTTGCTGGGTGTGGTGGCACAAACCTATAATCCCAGCACTTGGGAAGCTGAGACAGAAGGATTGTGAGTTTGAGGCCAGTCTTGGTTATATAGTGAGCCCTACCTTGAAACAGAGCAGGGGCAGGGAACAGCTGGAGCAATGGCTCCTCTGGAACAGTGGCACTTGCTGCTCTTTGTGTGTATGTGTGTGTGTGTGTGTGTGTGTGTGTTTGAGACAGGGTCTCCCTGTAGCCCCAGCTGTCCTAGAACTCACTATGTAGACCAATAGACCAGGCTGGCCTTGAACTCACAGAGATCTGCCTGCCTCTGCCTCCTGAGTGCTGGGATTAAAGGCATGTGCCACCACATCTGGCATATACTTGCTGTTCTTACAGAGGACTCTAGTTCCTAGCACCTACATCAGGCAGTACACAAATGCCTATATAAGTCCAGTTTCAGGGGATCTGACTTCCTCTTCTGGCCTCTGTGGGCATTTGATCCAGGTGGTATACTTGCAAACTATATACACATACACATAAATAAGACAGTTCAAGGCTAGGGATATAGCTCAGTGGCAGAACACTTGCTTAGCATGTGTGAGATTCTGGGTTCAGCCCCAGGATTACAAAAAAAAAAGAAAGAAAAAGAAGCTGGACTTGGTAGTACATCTCTGTGGTCTCAGCATTTGGGAGGCTAAGGCAGGACTGGGAATTGGAAGACATCCTGGGTTACACAGTGAGACCAGCTCAAACAGCAACAACAAAACCCCACAAAAACAAAAGAGATTGACAGACATTTTGGTGGCAGAAGCAATAGAAGGTATGTGTGTGTCCTTGCTGTGACTAAGATACATGTACTTCTCTAGTTTGGTCCTTTATCAGGAACTTGAAGGTAGCCATAATACACTGAGGTTAGGCTTCAGTTCTTAGAGGGGCTTTCATTGACCAGAGGCCTCTGGCTTGGAAACAGGGTGGCAGGCCTGATACCTTTGTGAGCTTTGGCAATGCGTGCCTCATTGGCACCTCCCTGGCTGCATGGGCAGCTCCCCAACATATCACCTTTGTGCTGAGAGTCTCAGTTGAGGAATTCAGGCTCACTGAGGCTGTAAGAGCCTGGGGCCTAGTTTTCCTGTAGAATATAGCTAACATTCTATATTCCTCATGATCTCATGTAGCGATCACAGGGTACCTGGTTAATCCTAGGTACCCTGTGACTGGCTATGTCTAGGCTTAGTATTGGTCCCCTTTGTCTTTTTACATTGGGTTGAAGGGAAGTGTGTGAAGTCCCAGGCCATGGGAGCTCATAGCTCTGGTAGACAGAAGATTCATAGCTCAGCCCTCTCTATACCTGGTGCAATAACTGGCTGGTTTCTCCTGCAGACCTTCTTCCCAGAGACCACGGACATTTATGACAAGAAGAACATGCCTCGGGTGATCTATTGTATTCATGCTCTCAGGTGAGAGAACCTGACTTTTGTCAACCAGGTTCCTCTAAGTGGATATAACCATCAGTCAACAGTAGTAAATGCAGCAGGAAGGAGGGAGGGCAGCCACATGAACACTTTTCAGAAGGGTGAGATTTTAGATCTGCATGGGTGTTTACATTCATGTGCATGCTTGTGGGTACATTTATGTGTGACCTTTGTGAATGAAGGAGCTTCAGGGTAAGGTCTTCAGCTTGTGACTAGGATATGATCAGTCAGTACAGGACCCATCAAGAGTATTACATGCAAGCTGCTTAATGCAAATAGGGAAGGGTACTTGGTCCTACCCACCGGCTCCCATTGGGAGTCAGTTGGCTAAGTCATAAACAGGGATTGACCTGTGCCCAGTACACCCTCTCTTCAAACCCTCGAGTTCCATGTCCTCCTTTGCCTCCACTCTTGGCCTCAGCAGCTCTTGCTGTGCTGTTCCTATCCTCCATCTCTGTTCTGTGACTTTCCACTGCCCTGTATCCTCCCTCTGTGGAGCCTTCACAGCTGCCTCCACTCACTGTGGCATTGAATCTCCCTTCCATAGCTCTTGCCTTGCCTAATTTTCTTTGTAGCTTGGGGGTGATTCGAGGCCAGGTGCTAAATGCTCTTCATCCTCGGATTCCCATGTCTGTCCTACCTACATTTTGTGGGCAGAGGATGGAAATGAATAGATACCAGTGTCTTAAAACCTTCTATCCTTTCCAGTCTCTTCCTCTTCCGGCTGGGATTGGCCCCTCAAATCCATGATCTCTATGGGAAAGTGAAATTCACAGGTAAACCAGCTTCTTCCTCCTCTTCATAGTCTGAAAAAGGCCTTTGGGTTCAGAGCTAATGAAGGGCACCTGTGGTACCATTGCAGCTGAGGAACTCAGCAACATTGCCTCTGAACTGGCAAAGTATGGCCTCCAGCTTCCTGCCTTCAGCAAGATTGGGGGCATCCTGGCCAATGAGCTCTCAGTGGATGAGGCTGCAGGTAGGACTAGGCTCTGCCCTTGGAGTAGCACTAGGAGCATGCAGGGACTCCCACAGACTGAGAGATCAGGCTCCCTGGCTCTCTGTTCCCTGAGAATGCAAAGGGCGTCTGTCAGAGGGGTTACAATTGCTTGTGTTCTGCTCCTCGTCCCTCTGGCTTCTTGACTTTGTTCCCATGCCCCTTCCAGTCCATGCAGCTGTTCTTGCTATCAATGAGGCTGTGGATCGAGGGGTGGTAGAGGACACTCTGGCTGCCTTGCAGAATCCTAATGCTCTTCTGGGGAATCTTCGGGAACATCTGGCAGCTATTTACCAAGAGCTGCTGGCCCTGGCCAAGATGGAGAAGGCTGCCAATGCTAAGAACCACGTAAGAAGCCATGGATACAGGGGCCAAAAAAACTAAGTGGCCTGGAAACTCTTAAGTGGAACTAGAACTGTTGTCTGTCTTGCCTCAGCTTCTAAAGCTGTTTCTTAGCCAAACAGGACAGTGACATTATAGGAGTAGGAGAAGTACTGCAAGAGTGATACTTATTCAGCCAAGAAGGCTGGAGAGGAGGTCTGTGGTGATGACTCTCAGGGTGGTCTGAGGGGCTCAGGAATGTGACATGAGATGAAGACTAAAGAGTCCAGGGCTGGAGAGATGGCTCAGCAGTTAAGAGCACTGACTGCTCTTGCAGAGGACCTGGGTTCAATTCCCAGCACCCACATGGCAGCTAAGAACTATCTTTAAGCCAGGCATGGTGGCTCACGCCTTTGATCCTAGCACTCAGGAGACAGAGGCAGGTGGATCTCTGTGAGTTCCAGGCCAGCCTGGACTACAGAGTGAGTTCCAGGCCAGCCGGGGCTATGGGAGACCCTATCTCAAAAAANTCCAGGCCAGCCGGGGCTATGGGAGACCCTAACCAAAAAAAAAAAAAAAAAAAAAAAAGACTAGAGAGTCCACAGGCTCCTATGGCCTATGTCAGTGCCACGAGCTAGACCCACAATTTCTTCCAAGTCCTAAGCAAACTGGAATTTAGCCGTGGCCATTGGTCTGCAGAAGTGAGAATAGACAAGGATGGAGAGGAAGAGATTCCATTGGTTTCCCAGTTCTCCTCTAAGTCTAGTTTTTGCAGGACGACAGACAAGAGCAGGACATCTATGAGTACTGCCTCACCCAGGCAGAGATCCAGGGCCACATCAACCACGTCAACGGTAAGAAATGATGAGGAGAGCCCTGGGAAGCCTTAGAGATGGCTGCTTTGATGAGCTCCGTGGCCTCATGGGGGCCAGTTCCTACCCTAGGGGAAGATCAGAGGCTAAAAGAGTGTGCTTACTGTCTGGGTATGGTGGAGAAGCCGTTCCCAACTATTGGAATGGAGAATTATAGAAAGGATAGGGGCAAATATTGGGCAAGTCTCTCAGCTCCTGTTGCCGGGGGCAGGTAAGTCGGGGGGCTGTATTTGAACTAGAGTCCCTTAAGAAAGAATATAGCTGGGAGTAATGACACACACTTGTAATCCCAGCAGTTGGGAGGCTGAGGGAGGAAGACTGAGAATTAAGGCCTTACAGAACTATACAATGAGACTGTCTGAAAAGAAAAAGAAATGCAAAAAGAAGTATGACTGGATGGGGTGAGGACAGGTCAGGGACAGAGGGGAACTGGAAGGCTCAGAATGGGAAGATATTTGCTTGTTAGGGTCAGGATATCCTCAGGGTCTGATGTAGTGAGAAGGGAGGACTGTGGAGACCAAGGTGAAGATGTGAGGTAGACCACATGGACCCACAATCCCAGGGACCAAGGGGGGGGCAGCTCTGGTCAGGCAGGAAGGAGGCAGATTACCAGGGTTGGTGAGAGGTAGGTTTTCACATACCCATGATCTTGGAGTCTTGCTCTTTTTCAGTCAATGGGGCTCTAGAAGTTGTTGATGATGCTCTGGAAAAACAGAGCCCCAAGGCCTTGCTTGAGGCCCTTCAAGACCCTGTCCTGGCCCTGAGAGGAGTGAGAAGAGACTTTGCTGACTGGTACCTGGAACAGCTGAGCTCAGACAGAGAGCAGAAGGCGCAGGTCAGCCTCTGGCTCGCACCTCTGTCTACCTGTAGGGTGGGAAACAGCCTATTCTGTGCACATCACCACTGACTCAATGTGTACAGAGGCCTGAAGTTGATGCCAAGGATCCTTGATTGCCTTCCACCTTATTCACTGATGCAGGATATCTCAGTTGAACCCAGAGCTCATCAATACGGCTAGTCTCACTAGCTACCTTGCTCTGGGAATCCTGTCTATGCATTCTGAAGGTAGAATTACAACAGGTGGGCCAGCATTTGCATGGGTTCTGAAGGTCCAAACTCCAGTCCTCTTGCATAGCAATCACTTTAACCAGTGAGCCACTTTCCTAGCCCTCAGTGCTTTGACTTTCTGTCTAGTGCTAGGCAAAAAAAAAAAAAAAGATTAAAGATGAGGTAATAGAGATAGGTAGGAGAGGCAGGATTGCGTGCTAGGTGGACTTGGAGTTTGTGCAGGTGCTCCTAATGCATGTTCATGGCCCTTGAGGACTCTCTTCTACTATATTTGCTCTCTTGCAGGAGCTGGGCCTGGTGGGGCTTCTGGAGAAGGAGGAGATCCAGGCTGGTGTGGCTGCAGCCAACAAGAAGGGTGATCAGGAGCAAGCCAGTAAGTTATCTCCAGGTTGGGAGGTGTCTTGCTGGCTCTTGGAAATGTATCTTGCCTCTTTGTTGGCTACTGTGTTGGACAGAACAAGCAACGGCCTCGTTCCCCAGCCTAGCAAGGGACTTTGGCCTTCATATTCTCTGCCCTCTGCTCTCCCTCCCTGGAAGGACAGGATAGATGAGAGATAATGATGTGTCACTGCCAATCAGGACTAGGCTCCCTGGCAGGCAGTTTTCTTCCTGGCAGTTTGCCTATAATTTTGGGTTTGGGTCTGCTTGCTTTCCTGTGGCTTCTGAATTGTGATTCTGCAGGTGAAGAAGAAATCCATTTTAACTGTTTCCCTTTAAAACATATGCAAATATAGTTCAATATTCAAGAGGTTTGTTGGTGTGTCTCCAAGAGTGAAAAAAACTGGATTGTGGGGCAGCCGCAGAGCTTCAGGCCTGACCTGACACCGGCTTGCCTTGCTGTCAGGTTTGAGGCTGTGCAGAAATTATTTACCTTTTGCTCACAGGCCATTCCTGGCTGCTGCCTGCTCTATCAGCCCCCTTTGTTTCTGATTGTTGTTGCCAGAATAATGTTGGTGCAGATCTTATTTCTTGGTGGAAAAGCTTCAGATCTCTACAGGTTCCTCCATTGCTGGTTTATTTTTGTTTTTTGTTTTATGAAACAAAGTATCACTGTGTAGTCCAGACTGGCCTGGAATTTAGGATGACAGTGTTGCCTTAGCCTACCTAGTGCTATGATTGCAAGTGTGAGCCACCACACCCATCTGGTTCTTTCATTCTTTACCTCAGGCGTTGGTCCCATGTCCTGGACCTGGCAGGTGAGATCTTCCTAGAGTTTTCCTGCTCCCCTCCACCCTCACCCCAGCCCTTTGGCCTCTGGGCCTCTGGATTAAACATCTCACCTATCAGTAGAAGGTGAAAGCGTCTTCGGAGCTGTCTCAAGGCTTTTCTATGAAGTTCTCTGTAAGGGCTGCTCGCTCCCAGCCAGAGCCCCTCCTCAGCACAGCTGGTATAGCACTGGGGTGGTTACTTTTACTGTGGCCTTTGCATATGGGTGCTGGACATGTTTTTGTATACCTGTTTCTCTCTTGAAGGGATTGTGTGTTCCTTGAAGCCAGTTACCATATCTGTTGGCATTTTACTAACTCAGAGTATGTAAACTCAAACCATACCTGGGTACTGTGGCCCCTTTTAGCTTCCTCCACCCACTATAGCTCAAATGGAGCTGCCTCTTTATCCTTCTGCACAGTTACCAAGGTTTGGTCCCTAGAGCCCCTTGACTCACTTCGTGTTAGTTCCCCTCCGTGGTCACTGTCAACCTTGTGCTCATAGTCTTGGGAACCCTCCTCTGCTGTGACAATCACTCTCTGCTCCATTCTGAGCTACTCCAACTTTTGGCCCTCACAAATTGCCCCTCACAGAGCCTCTTCTTTTAAGGTCACCTAGGCCCCCTCTCTGGAACATTTAGAAATGTATTTTGAACTTAGCAGAATGCCTTTCTAGATTATAAAGCCATTTCCCTTAGCAGTCCCAGCAGAGCCTGGTTGGCTAGGACAGCCCAGCTAACCAGAATGCTCAGCCTGTGTGGCCTCATTCTCTGCTCTCCTGCAGTGCTCCAGGCTGTGTGGAGGATCAACAAAGCCATCCAGAGGGGAGTGGCCACAGACACTGTGAAAGAGCTGATGTGCCCTGAAGCCCAGCTGCCCCCTGTGTACCCCATCGCCTCTGCCATATACCAGCGGGAGCTGGCTGTGCTCCAGAAGCAGCAGCAGGGGGTAAGCCTCAGAAACGCAGGGGCGGCTTGGGAGTCCAAAGCAGCTGGAGGGATGGAGAGAGCTGGTCCTCTGGGGGTAACGTGAACTGTTCACCAGAGTGACGATAGGGAAGGCCTTCATCCTTGTGAGTAGCATTGAGAGGGCCATCATCCTTGCCAGCAGCACAGCAGCCAGTCCCCCGATCAAACACTGCTGTACCCTCTCCCTCAGTCCTGATGACAGTATGTCAAGTAAGTGGTTGTCTTCCTGCTTTAGAGGTGAGGAAGCCGGAACACACAAGTTGAGCAGCTGGCCTGTTCTGCTGACTGGCAGGACATACCTTAGCATGACGACACAGCTCCTCTGACAGTGAGGTGTGGTTCTTGCTTAGCGTTATCCCTGTTTGCTGTAGGAGTTAGAATACACCAGAGGGGCCAGGCAGAGATGAAGAGAAGAGTGAATGATTTAGGTGGAAGATGATTTTACATCAAGGACCAGGGACCTGGGGAAAGCAGAGCTGGAAGAGGTCTGGGAAGACTTCCTGGAAGAGATTCCACAGTCCCACCCACAACAGGTGTTCTTAGAGCATTCACTACAGACTCTAACTGGGCACACCACCTTCAGGAAGGTTTCAGTCAGTCCCTGAGTAAGACTGTGCTACAAGGATGCATGTACTACATAAAGTACTGAGAGTCGAAAGCATAGTGACTAAGGTTGTAGACCATAGAGGCTCGAAGTTCAAATCTGGCTCTGCTACTTCTAGCTTTGTGGCATTGGGCAGTTTACTTACTTTCTCTGATGCTCACTTTCTTCATATATAAAATGGTAGCAACCTCATAGGTTTGTGTGAAGGACTCAGCATACGTGCTTAGAGAAGAGCCTAGCATATAACTTTTAGCTATCATTATTGTCACTAGTGTCATTCTATTTGTAGAATTAAAAAAAAAAAAAAAAAGGAACAGCCTAAGCAGGTGTTTGAAGAGGATGTGAAAGAGAAGGGGGGTGGGAACAGGGCGTTATGTACAATGTAGTATGCGAGAGGTCTTTGTCTCCATGCCAGGACTTTTTTCTTTCTAGGTTTTTAGACAGGTTGGCTCACATAGCCCAGGCTGTTCTGAAACTTCCTATGTAGGTAGGGATGGCCTTGAACTCTGGATCTTCCTGCCTCTGCCTCTTCGGTGCTAGGATCACTTGTATGCATCGCTATATCTGGCCTCTTGAAGGTTGGTTGACAGAAGTCACAGGCTGAGTGTGGACTCTGAAGTCAGGCAGCTCTATTTAACCCGCATTACTAGCTATGGACTTGGCTGGAAAATGGGACTATTAATAGTACATACCTCGCAGCCGGGTGTGGTGGCACACGCCTTTAATCCTAGCACTTGGGAGGCAGAGGCAGGCAGATCTTTGTGAGTTCAAGGCCAGTCTGGTCTACATAGTGAGTTTGAGGACAGCCAGAGCTACAGCGAGACCCTGTCTCAAAAAGACCAAAACAAACAAAATAATAGTACATACCTTGCTGGGCAAGGTGGCACATTCCTTTAATCCTAGCACTTGGGAGGCAGAGGCAGGTGGATCTCTGAGAGTTCAAGGCCAGCCTGGTCTACAGAGTGAGCTCCAGGACAGTTGGGACTAAAGGGAGACCCTGTCTCAAAACAAAAAAACAGGGGCTGGAGAGATGGCCTAGTGGTTAAGAGCCCCAACTGCTCTTGCAGAGGACCCGGGTTCGATCCCCAGCACCCACATGGTGGCGGAGAACTGTCTGTAACTCCAATTCCAGGAGACCTCCAGTTCCAGGGGAATCCGACACCCTCTTCTGACCTCCGAGGCATTGCACAACACTGGTGCACAAACCTACATGCAGACAGTACATTCAAATAAATAAATAAATAAATAACAAAAAAAAAACCCAAAAAAAAAATTAAAATGATACTGTGTGTGAAGTCTTCATAATTGTATACATAGTAAACATCCCCAGGTATGAAATGTGAGGTGTTAGTGAATTAAGACATCCCAGGTATTGCTTATGAATAGTGCTGGTGAACATATGAATCCAGGTGTTGAGTTATGAATGTTGGTGAATGAAAAACATCGAAAGTGTTGAGTAGGAGTGTTGTTGGTAAATTTATGAATCCCAAGTGTTGAATACAAGTTGTGTTGGTGAATGAATGCATCCTGAATATGGTATATAAGTGGTGTTGGCAAATGAATGCATCACAGGCATTGTTTATGAATGGTATTGGTAAATGAATGAATCCAGGTGTTAGGTATGAGTTGGTGGATAAATGCAGCCCAAATGTGAAGTATGAATGGCATTGGGGAGTAAATGGAGCTGCTGAAGCTTGGGAATGGAGATGGGATGTTGGAGAATTTGGGGCAGGCTGTTTCCTGCAGCCCCTGCCCTAACTCCCCTCTACAGGAGTTGGCCCAGGAGGAGCTGTTTGTGGCTGTGGAGATGCTCTCAGCTGTGGTCCTAATTAACCGTGCTCTGGAGACTAGAGACGCCTGTGGCTTCTGGGACAATCTAGTGAACCCTGCTACTGGCTTGGCACAGGTGGAAGTAGAAAATGCTCAGCGGTAAGTGACAGCAGTTTAGCTACAGGTCAGAAATAAGGGGACAAAGTGAATGTGGCCAGTACTGGAAACTAGCCTTTGCCTGGTGCCCCCTTCTTGGGCTCAGGCCCCAGTTCTATTCACAGTTCCTCACTCTGCGTTTCTTCCCCAGTGGGAGAACTCATGGTCCCACCCTCCCGCCCCCAACCAATTCATTCTTTCAGAGAAGATGTTTGAGTACTTGCTGACAGCCAGATACCATTCTAGGTATGAAAAAAAACCCCAACAGTTAGTAAACCCAAATTCTCTTTCACCAAACATATACAAGCAAGAGATAAGATTAGAAGGCACAGAGCTATGGTATAAAACAAGACAGACAGAGGGGCAAAGGGTAGGCATGAGCCAGTTTTCCTGTTCATGTAGTGTGCTTATAGATGGCCCTTAAGTAAGAGGATCATGGGGCTGGAGAGATAGCTCAGCGGTTAAGAGCACTGGCTGCTCTTGCAGAGGACCGGGGTTTGATTCCCAGCACCCACATGATGGCTAGCAACTATGCATAACTTCAGTTCCAGGGAATCTAATGCCTTCTGAACACCACAGGTACTGCATGACATGGGTACACTTACTCACATGCAGGCAATACACTCATACACGTAAAATAAAAATAATAAGAGCCAGGCATGGTGGTGCACGCCTTGAATCCCAGCATTCAGGAGAGTGCAGGTGGATCTCTTGTGAGTTCAAGGCCAGCCTTGTCTACACAGCAAGTTCCCAGCCAGCTGGGGCTGCAGGGAGACCCTGTCTCAAAAGATTAAAAAAAAGAAACGAAAAACAAAATGGAACCGAGAGTCATTTGGAGAGGGACCGAAGGAACTTTTGAGTTACTGCCATGAAGGCCTCTAGAACAGAGGAGTGTCTTAGGTACAGCCAGAAAGCATCAGCGAGGACTTGGGGTATGACTCAGTGATAGTTATGGCTTGTATGGCATGTCCGAAGCTCTGTCTTTAACCTCCAGTCTTCCAAAAATGAAAAACAGAGGCCATGAGAAGCCAGTGATGAGTAGAGTGAGGCAGGAGAGAAGTGGCCAGTGGAGACAGCCCATGTGGACCTTTGACTTTTATTTCCCCCGCTGCAGGGCAGAGGAAAGAGGGGGCACATCTGACCTGCTTAAACAGAACCGTTCCAGCTGCTGTGCTGAGACCCTCCACGGGGACAAGGCCGTAGAGCAGGAGTGGGAGGAAAGGGGCGGCAGCTTGAGACGTAGGCTGCAAGCAGAGCTGACAGGGCTTGGAGATAGCGAGAACTGAGTGGGACATGGCTCAAAGATTTGGGGCCAGAAGGGACAGACTTTGAGGCACAAGGTTGACTGTGGGGATCAGGAGCTCAGATGTAGGTTGTGGGGCTTCAGGGGTGATTGGCATCCGTATGGAGATCCTCAGGAGTCCCTAGGGTCTGTGTGGGCTGGAGTCTTTAGCACATGGCCTTAAAAGCCTAGAGAGCAAGTGAGATCTGCCAGGGTGAAAGTATAGAGGGAGGAGAGGTCTGGAGATAGAAGGGTGCGGTGCTCCACACAGGGCTTAGAACAGTTAGAACAGCCTGTGTGGGGAGAAGAGGTCCTGGAAATTGTGGCCTGTGGAAGACTCAAATCTTTTCTGTATGTCGGTGACACGTGCGCACTTCTAGCTAATGTATACTCATGACACTCACACTACTCCCCTTCCCCGGTACCAGTTATTTTGATGCCCTGGTGAAGCTGCAACAGCTGCGAGGAACTGATGGAACCTTCCTGAGCTGGAATGACCTACAGGCTACTGTGACCCAGGTCAACACCCAGATCCAGGAGGAGACAGAGAGTGAGTGCTCCCCCCGCACTCCCACTCCCGGCAGCCCAGCCCTTCTCCCCGCCTACTCATCTAGATCTCTTCCTCAGAGGTTCTTGCCATCAGCCTCATCAATGAGGCTCTGGACCAGGGCCTTCCTGAGAAGACTCTGTCTGCCCTGCTGCTTCCAGCAGCTGGCCTGGAAGATGTCAGCCTTCCTATCGCTCCTCGGTATCATCTCCTTCTTTTGGCAGCCAAGAGGCAGAAAGCCCAGGTGAGGCTAAGACCAGCTGGGTTGGCAGGAGGAATGGCCCTGTGGGCAGAGATATGCCAGCATGTATCCTGGCACTGCCCCAGCCTCATGGGTACAGACTCTTCCCAAGGCAAAGCACAGGCAGGATTCAGCTGACATTGGGGAAGTGAGGTCCTCATGGCCAGAGCCCTGGACAATGTGGGGAGAGAAGAGGCCTGGTTATCAGAGGCTGGGCTGGATTCCCCACTCTGTTCCCCTGGGATCATCTGACCTTGAGCAATCACTTGATGTCTCTGGGCTACACATACTTATCTGTAAAGCACTGCATACTTTGTCTCCTGAACCTCTTGGTGAACATTCAGTGAGCTGACAGGGACTGGGATTTGAACTGATGTACTCCATGTATGCCGCAGCAGAACAGGGTTGAAAATCTGTGCCCCAAGTGAAAAAAAATCAAGTTTACAAGTTTACACCCTCATTCTCACTGTACTCTATCATTTAACTTCCCTGCCACCATTTTCTCCCCACAAATTTGGGACAAAAACAAGCTTAGCTCACTGTTGTTGGGTTTGAGTGAGGTAATTGGACAGCAGTACTAGCAAAGCAAACATTGTTTTATGTGCTTTACAGACAGTAGTGCATAGAGGCTGGGGAGATGGGTCAGCAGTTAAGGGCACTACTGCTCTTGCAGAGGACCCAGGTTTGATTCCCTGTACCCATATGGCAGCTGACAACCATCTGTAACTATAGTTCAGGGCATCTGAGGCCCTTTTCTGAACTCTGAGGGCATTACATGACATGGATGCACTTACATACATTCAGGCAATACACCCATATACATAAAACAACAAATAATAAATAAAATATTTTTAGAAAAACAAATCTTAGTGCATAAAAAGGTCTTAGTAATGATGCCTGGAGGCTTATTTCTGTAGTCCCAGTGCTTGGAAGGCAGAAGGATTGCTGCGGGTCAGAGGCTAGCTTGACCTATAGAGACCCTGTCTGGAAGGAAAGACAGAAGGAGGTTGGTTAGATAGCATCTGGCACATAGTTAGGGCTCAATAAAATATTAGTTTACAGAATCTGTTCCTGATGAGAAGGGAATGGAGTCAGGCTAGCCACATGGCAAGCACAGGCTTATTGATCTATGGTCTCATAATCTTCCTACTATTGGAGGACAAGAAATGTGGTCAAGATTTGGCTGAGAAGGTGCGAAGTGAGGTAGAAGGATATAGGAGGACGGTTGAGTAGGGGAACTCCGGAGTTGGCTGTCTCCAGACATGGCTGAGGCACAAGGGTGGGCAGCACGGCTCCTGAGAAGAGTCTGAGAAGATACTGAGGGAGTAAAAACTGTGGAAATGCCTGTGACTAAGCTGAGCCGGTGCTTGAGACATCAAAAAACAGCAGGAAAAGAGCCTTCTGGTCCTGGCAGCCAGCCAAGAGACCACAGGGCCACGCCTCCACTGGGCAGGAAGGGGGGGCAGAGGGAGGCCGCCCCACAGCCCCAGGGTTCACTTGCACTGTGGTTTCCCTGGGGGTCTTAGAGCCCAGAGACATCAACTTGGGGTCTTGTCTTCTCTCTTCTTCAATTTGCCAGACGACAGGAGATCCTGGAGCTGTGCTGTGGCTGGAAGAGATCCGTCAGGGAGTGGTCAGAGCCAATGAGGATACAAACATGGCTCAGAGAAGTAAACAGACCGGGCTGGGGCACTGGGAGGGCAGCAATGTGGCTCAGCCGCAGTCCAGATAGGGGCCCCCACCCCTGCCCTTACCTCAGCCATGGTGACGCAGGCCAGAATCAGAGCAGGAGAGTGCCTCAAACCTGGGTAGATTACCTGTGCCTTCCTGTGGGCGTGTTCCCTGTACAGCAAGCTTGGGAAGTCACGTGGGTGCCAAAAACTCATCTTATTTCTGCTGGTAGCTTGAATTTGGGTTCCAACCATTAGCTCTGGCTAGACAGTCTTGGGTAGGAGAAGATTGGCAAGAGTTTGGTGAAACAGCAGCCAATGCTGAGTCAGGGGCTGGGTGGCCAGGGTGTTGATTTCTGGGGCTGTGCGGCTAGCAGGCAGTGGTGCATCAGTCATCCTCATTTCTTGCACTCTACTCTTCTAAGAAAGTATCCCAAGATTCTCTGATCCTACTTTGAAGTTTCTGAATAGGCTGCTTTCATTTTTTAGTGCCCCTAGCAGGGACTATCACCACAGGAGCTCTACCCTGACTGCCTCCTCTTCCAGCACAGCCTGCTACTGCTTTCCATGTGTGTCCGTCCATCCTGGACTCTCCCTGTCTCCTCCATTACACAGAGTGATTTTTGTGCCTCTTTGAATCCTGCCTCACTGAACAGGATAGGGCCCACGGAAGGGACTCCAGAAGGGTTGACTTCTCTTTCTTGGTGCCTGTCAGTGGCCCTTGGGGTGGCTGCCATCAATCAGGCCATCAAGGAGGGCAAGGCAGCCCAGACAGAGAGGGTGTTGAGGAACCCCACCGTGGCCCTCCGAGGGGTAGTTCCTGACTGTGCCAACAGCTACCAGCAGGCCCTGGAAGATGCAGTGGCAAGGAGGCGGCGAGCTGGTAATGGCCCTAGCCTGAGGTGGCGAGCTGGTAACGGCCCTAGCCTGCCCCACTCTGCTGCCTGTCCCTGCTGCCTCTGGCCTTCTCCAAGCCTTTTCTGCTTACTTGGGTTTCTGCTCAGGGGACTCGGCATTCTGGGTTCAACATGATATGAAGGATGGCACCGCCTACTACTTCCATCTGCAGACCTTCCAGGGGACCTGGGAGCAGCCTCCCAGCTGCCGCCTCAATACCTCCCACCTGACTCGAGAGGAGATCCAGGTTGGCAGGGCCCTTGTCAGAGTTGGGGGATGGTGTGTGCAGAGAGGCTCTTACCTACTAAAGGACTACTGCCTCTACAGTCAGTCATCACCAAGGTTACCGCTGCCCATGACCGCCAGCTACTGTGGAAGAGCAATGTCAGCTTTGTCATCCAGCTCCAGGCTCGCCTTCGTGGCTTCCTTGTTCGCCAGAAGTTTGCTGAGCAATCTCATTTCCTGAGGACCTGGCTTCCGGCAGTCATCAAGATCCAGGTGGCAGCTCTGGTTCTCTGTACCCCTAAGAAGACATAGGGTGTCCACCCTCCTTCCTGTCCTGGGTGGAAGTGGGGTAATCCTTGGACATCTGGACACTAGTGGTAAAGGGAGAGGGCTCTGGAGCCAGACTACTGCGGTTTGAACCCCAGCTCCTTGACCTGTTAGCTGTGTGACCTCATAAGCTTCTCTCTTTCTCCCCCCCCCCCGCCCATGTCCCTTCTTCCCTTTCTTAGTTTCCTCTGAACTCCAGAGGTAACGGTAGCACCACTTTATAGGGTAGTTCAGAAGGTTTAATAAGATTCCTAGTGTTTCTGATCGAAGCCCTGGCTACTGGCCACATTATCAGCATCCCAGGGAAGAATGAAGTGAAATTCAGACACCAGTAAGACACTTTTGCTGGATCAGGTGAGGCAGGCTGGGGACTAGGCAGAAAGCAGAAAGGAGTCTGTCCCTCCCTGCAGGACGGCAGTGATATGCTTGTGGTCCTTGGAGTCTGTCCCTCCCTGCAGGATGGCAGTGATGTGCTTGTGGTCCTTGGAGTCTGTCCCTCCCTGCAGGATGGCAGTGATGTGCTTGTGGTCCTTGGAGTCTGTCCCTCCCTGCAGGATGGCAGTGATGTGCTTGTGGTCCTTGGAGTCTGTCCCTCCCTGCAGGATGGCAGTGATGTGCTTGTGGTCCTTGGAGTCTGTCCCTCCCTGCAGGATGGCAGTGATGTGCTTGTGGTCCTTGGAGTCTGTCCCTCCCTGCAGGATGGCAGTGATGTGCTTGTGGTCCTTGGAGTCTGTCCCTCCCTGCAGGATGGCAGTGATGTGCTTGTGGTCCTTGGAGTCTGTCCCTCCCTGCAGGATGGCAGTGATGCTTGTGGTCCTTGGAGTCTGTCCCTCCCTGCAGGATGGCAGTGATGCTTGTGGTCCTTGGAGTCTGTCCCTCCCTGCAGGATGGCAGTGATGTGCTTGTGGTCCTTGGAGTCTGTCCCTCCCTGCAGGATGGCAGTGATGCTTGTGGTCCTTGGAGTCTGTCCCTCCCTGCAGGATGGCAGTGATGCTTGTGGTCCTTGGAGTCTGTCCCTCCCTGCAGGATGGCAGTGATGCTTGTGGTCCTTGGAGTCTGTCCCTCCCTGCAGGATGGCAGTGATGTGCTTGTGGTCCTTGGAGTCTGTCCCTCCCTGCAGGATGGCAGTGATGTGCTTGTGGTCCTTGGAGTCTGTCCCTCCCTGCAGGATGGCAGTGATGCTTGTGGTCCTTGCCAGTGCCCTTTTCATTCAGTTTCCCCAACCTGTGCATGGCCCATGGGACCTCTAGGGCTGGCCAGCAAGTGACAGGGGCAGGCAACTAGCTGAGAAAATAGCCAGGGCACTTTGCAAGCTGAGAATAAGGGGAACCTTGCCCTGGCAGGTGTGATCTGGAGAGTCTTGCGGGGATGTTATCAGTGTAAAGATACTTTGTTTAATAACCATTTCTGGTGCCCAGTAGTACCTACAAAGCATTCCTCGCTGCACAAGACAAGGTCAGGAGATGGTGTCAGACCCACAGTTGAGCAGTCATGTCCCTCCCCTCAAAAGAACTGGATTATAATTGACATTAGATGTGACAGGAGGGACACAAAGATAATACCAGAGGGCCTTAAGGGAGAAACATGCAGCTAGGCACTGGCAGATGCCCTTGGTCATGACCTAAGCCTGCGGGTAGTAACTGACAGCTCAAACTCTGGAGTTAGAGGCTAGAGTTGGCCTCCTGGTCTTACTGGTTCCTGGTTATGACCTTGTACATCCCACTTAAGCCCTTCTAGCACTCTTCTGTAAGGAGGCCACTTGCCTAATGTGTTGACATGAGGGTTCAGAAGGAAGCTGCATGTGATACTGAGTGTGCCACAGGCTCCCTTGGCAAAGCCTTACTGAATACTGGTGTCAGGGCCTTAGTCCCAGAACTCAGAAATCTTCATGGACGGCCTGGATCACAGATACCCACCCTCCTAATTTCAGACTGGGATTTTCTCACTAACAGGATGAAAAGCCATTGCCAGTGGGAATAGAGATGGAGTCCCAGACAAGAGCTCTCTGGATTCTTGCCTTAGAGACTATATACACACAGACAGGCAACTCAGTATCTCGGACCACCATCTCAGTGAAACTCAGAAATGTAGCCTGGGTGCCCAGAGATTTCACCTTCTCCTGAAAGCTCTGGCCAGAGCTGGAACTTTAATGAGATTCTGAACATGGTCTAGATTAGGGGGTATGTTTTGGTTTTGTTTAGTTTTTTTACATTTATTTGCATATATATATATATATATATATATATATATATATATGGCAAGTACGGAGTTAGAGGGCAGCTTTCAGGAGTCATCTCTCCTACCATGTGGGTTCCTGAAGACTGAACTCAAGTTGTTGGACTTGGTGGCCAGCACTTCTACACACTGAGCTGTCTCACTGGGTCAGAATGCATATTTTTTAAAATATTTTGTC
The DNA here is from genome assembly GCA_009823505.1 of Rhizomys pruinosus. NCBI lineage: Eukaryota > Metazoa > Chordata > Mammalia > Rodentia > Spalacidae > Rhizomys > Rhizomys pruinosus. The sequence goes on from VZQC01007890.1 coordinate 478,564, forward strand.
AGGCGTGGTGGCACATGCCTTTAATCCTAGCACTTGGGAGGCAGAGGTAGGTGGATCTTTGTGAGTTCAAGGCCAGCCTGGTCTACAGAGTGAGTTCCAGGATAGCTGAGGGTACAGGGAGAACCTGTCTCAAAAAAACCCCAAAAAGTACTTTTTTAATATTTTATATATATGAGTGTATTATTGTCTGCATGTAAGTAAGTGTACCTGTGTCATGAAATGCCCACAGAGGTCAGAAAAAGTTCCCCTACAGCTGGAGTTTCAGATGGTTGTTAGTTGCCACTGTGGGTGCTGGGAATTGAACTTGGGTCCTCTGCAAGAGCAGTCATTGCTCTTAACTGCTAAGCCATCTTTCCAGCCTGGGATGCATATTTTTATGGAGGAGTCTTGTAGGGGCTGACCACACATAGGGAGGATGTACATGGTGTGATGAAGCTGGTGAGCATCTGTGCTTTATTAATAGCTCTTAGGTCCACATTTCATGGTTGAGTTTCCATGAGGAGGTGTTAGTGTACAGAGTCTCAGACCTTCTGCCTCCCCCTCCAGCACTTCTCGAGGCTGCATTAGCAAAGCCTGGAATAAGAGAAGCAGTGTGTAGAACAGATGTGAGAACAGAGCTTCCTGGCCTCGGAGCTCTACTAAAGATAGCCAGATTGCCTCTTACATGCTGTTCTAACAGCCATAGGAAGAAGCCGAGCTGGAAGAACTGGCTTTGGGAAGGCTGGTAGGACAACTGGGTGAAAGGATGATCTTCTTTGTTTTTTGTTTTTAATTTTTTTTATTATTTTTTTATGTGTATGAGTGTAGTGTCTGCATGTAGGTTTGTGCATCCGTGTCATGCAATGCCGCGGAGGTCAGAAGAGGGTGTCGGATTCCCCTGGAACTGGAGTTAAAGACGGTTCTCACACCACATAGGAGCTGGGAATCGAACCCGGGTCCTCTGCAAGAGCTGTCGGCGCTCTGAACTGCTGATCCATCTCTCCAGCCCCTGGGTTTATTTATTTATTTATTTATTAGGCTGGCCCAGAACTCTCAATGCTTCGGACCTCAGCCTCCTGAGTTCTAGGGTTTTAGACATGTACCACCATACCCAACCTTGAAAGAATGGTTGTTTTATTTTGGTTTGAGTACTGCAGTGGAAATTGAGCCTAGGAATTTGATTTGCTGCTAAGGTATATCTCACCCTCTTTTTTTTTTTTTTTTTGAAACAGAGCCTCACTGAGTTGCCCAGACTAGCCTTGAACTCACTCTGTAGCCCAGACTAGACTTGGGATCTTCCTATATCAGCCTCTTCAGTAGCTGGGATTATAGGCCACCAGGTTCAATTCTCTTAAATCTCATCAAACTATAATGATATCAGTCTTAGAGTAGCTTCCAGGGCCTGTACACTAGGAGATGTTTGGCTTGGGCCCCAAAAGATTAGATTTCAGTGGATAAGGTAGTGCTCAGAAGATGGCAGGCAGAAACAAAGATTGAAAAGCAGAACTCATAATGCATATTTTAGAAGGTAAAATGTCTTTAGAGACCCTGGAAGTAGTACTTTAAGACAGTTAATCTTTCCTAGCACTTGGGAGGCAGAGGCAGATGGATCTCTGTAAGTTCAAGGTCAGCCTGGTCTACAGAGTGAGCTCCAGGCCAGCTGGGACTGAAAAGGAAGACTCTGTCTCAAAAATAAAAAAGAAAAAAAAAAGCATTAGAACTGGAGAGGTAGCTCAGGTAGAGCACTTGTTCTATTTAGTGTCAATATCTAATGCCAAAATAAAAATAGAAAATAGAAAAATGTTTGCGCATAGCTCCGTGCTTATACACACCCCACCTGTAGCCCTGATACTCCTGACTGCTTTCCATTCACCTTATTTTTTTTTTAAACACTTTATTTATTAATTTATTTTTGGTATTTTTGAGATAGGGTCTCCCTTTAGTCCCAGCTAGCCTGGAGCTGCTCTGTAGACCAAGCTGGCCTTGAACTCACAGAAATCCACCTGCCTCTGCCTCCCAAGTGCTAGGATTAAAGGCGTGTGCCACCACGCCCGGCACTAAAGAAGGGTTTTTTTTAGCCACCATGTGGGTGCTAGGAATCGAACCTGGGTCCTCTGCAAGAGCAGTCAGTGCTCTTTTTTTTTTTTTTTTGGTCTTTTCTGGAACTCAACTCTGTAGACCAGGCTGGCCTTGAACTCACAAAGATCCGCCTGCCTTTGCCTCCAAGTGCTAGGATTAAAGGCATGCGCCACCACGCCCGGCTAGCAGTCAGTGCTCTTAACCACTGAGCCATCTCTCCAGCCTTCCATTCACCTATGCACATGTAGGAGGTGGACATTTGATAGGGGATGAATATATGGAAGACAGTACCTTCTCTAAGGAAGTTGGTGAGCGGGTTTGTGCTGTGTTAACATCTCTTGGGTCCATGTCTCACAGTTGAGTTTCCATGAAGAGGTGTTAGAATGCAGTCTCAGTCTTTGCTATAAAGCTAGAAGACATTTAAGTACAGGGCCAATTTCACATATCCCTACCCTCCTCTGAGAGCCTAGGACAAGGCTATTCCCACAGGCCTCTTGGGCCCAAGGAGACCTTTTAGGGTTCTGTCTTCTGCTTGGCAGGCTCATTGGCGGGGCTATAGACAGCGGAAGAATTACCAGGAGTGGCTGCAGTATTTAAAGGCAAATCTGGATACCATAATCAAGGTAGCTATAATGGTTCTGGTGGTTTCTTCCTCTTGATAGATCCTTGAAGTGATTTTGTCATCCTCTTATCTCCTTGGGACCCTGGAGTTGGCTGAATTGGCTTGGGTCTGAGGGTGGGTCTCTAACCTGGTGTTCTTTAGAAAGGTCTTTCATTTTTCCCAGATCCAGGCCTGGGCCCGGATGTGGGCAGCCCGGAGGCGATATCTCAGGCGTCTACACTACTTCCAGGAGAATGTGAGTGTTACCTCATTGTGCCAGTCTTTACCCAGAGAGCAGAATAATGGAGAAGCCACTCTGCTTTCTTGTGTTTGTGGCAGGTTGACTCTATTGTGAAGATCCAGGCATTTTTCCGAGCCAGGAAAGCCCGCGATGACTACAGGATGTTAGGTATGCTGGGGAGACAGAAACCGCAGGGCCAGGCAGGTATAGGTATCTCTCTTGGGGATGCACAGTTGTCTGGGGAGGTGTGGAGTCTCCACCTCCCAGACAGCCTTGTCACAGGCAGGGCTCCTCTAACCAGGCACTCTCTGACTAGCTCTAACATCCAGCCTTTCAGCTTTTCCCTCTGCCCTGGCTCAGGCTCTTACTGCCTGGCCTCTGGGGTCTAGGTCTGTCTGCCTCCTGGGAAGGTGAAAAGCACTGGAGGAGGAGGCATGGGGGTGGGACCAGCTTGCTGCCCTGTTTCCCATAGTTGGGCACACATGAAGTTTTAAGGAAGCTCTTTGGTGTGTGTATGTATGTATGTGTGCATATGGTGTATGGACATGTGTGTGTGCAGATGAGCATGCCTCTGTGTGCACATGTGGAGGTATCCTCCTCTACTGGTCTCTACCATATGTTTTGAAATAAGGTTTCTCACTGAGTGTGGAGCTCACTGATTGGCTAGGCCTACTGGCCCCCGGAATCTCCCTACATCTGCCTCCCAACCTAAGATTACAGACATGAGACTAGGGGTCTGAACTCAGGTCTGCATACTTGTGCAGCAAGTACTTTACCAATAAAGTCCTCTTCCCAAGCCTGTGCAGGCCTCTTAGACCTCTCTTATCCTGGGCCTACAAGTATAAAATTCCAGGTTTGTGGAGAAGTGTGCAAGTGGTCCATTTCCATGGTGACCTCTGGCCCTGGATTCCTGCAGCTGTAGATCTCTTTCCTGTCTGCACTGCAGATGGGGCTCAGGACTCTCTACTCAGTCCTTCCCTCTGGCTAGTGGCCTCAGGCAGTCTGCTTCCAGCACAGCCTGCTCTCCCTTCCCCTTACCTCAGCCTGGCCCTGTCCATCTTCTCTCTTGCTGTTAAGTGAGACACTACTCTGCCTCTCCTTTATCTTTTTTCTTCTCCTCGGTTCACAGTGTTTTAGGAAGAAAGTGTTCTTGCCAGTGCTTTCTCCAATTTCCTTAGCCCGCAGCATCTATTCAGAAATGGCTACTTCTATCTCTGATCTGTGTTAAGGATAAACTAAGTAAACATGGCTGCATTCCCTCCTCCCATCCAAGATGCTATCACTTATCTTCATCTCCACCCTTCCTTACTTCTTGAAGATCCATGCTGCATTAATCCACTGATCCTGAGTGTGATGCAGTTCTTTACCAGAAGGCTGATCTTGATGTCCATGAGGTGATCCTGCCCCAGGCACTGATTGAACTGGGTCTTCTGACCACTTCTTCCTGGAGCTTTAGCAGCTCCGAGAAGTCTCCTAGCTCATATGCAGTCATACTCCTGCTGACCTGCTGTGGCCCCCATTGCCCGAGGTCCAGTTTCCTAGCCACAGTACCCCACCATGGGCATCCCTCTCCCCTTGCTAACCTGTCACTTCCTCAGGCCTGCATTGCACTACACACTCCAGATGTGTGGTGTACTTCCAGCTTCTCCAGGCTACTGTTGTTTTTTTGATCCTCCTCTACAGATAGGAGGTGGGGCTTTATAGCCTCTGGAAGAATCTCTTTGTTCTCTGGTAGAAGTGGGCCCACTTTTATTTCCCCAAAGATTCTCTCTGCTTGCCCATCTCAAACCAACACCCATGTCATACTAAGTGGCTCATTTGCTAGGCATGGTGGCTCACGCCTTTAATCCCAGCACTTGGGAAGCAAAGACAGGTGGATCTCTATGAGTTCAAGGCCAGCCTGGTCTATGTAGTGAGTTCCAGGCCAGCTGGGGCTATAGTGAGATCCCATCTCAAAAAACAAACAAACATAAAACAAAAGAAAAAAGGAGACAGTTAAAACTGAATAACAAAAATAACTGTTCTTGCTTCTGTGCAGACTGATTAAGGTTTTTAATAAGTATCTCTGAACATATGTTTTTCATCTGCTAATAGAAAAGCAGTGTATGAGCTAAAATTCGAATTTACCTCTTCCACAAAACTAGTTGGTGCACAAATGTACAATATAAATGTGTTCTAATGTTTAACTCCTTACAAAAAATAATTAGTATGTGCTGGCCACAGGAAGAGTCTTATAGCAATGGAAACTGTATGTGCTGGCAGAAATGTATGTGTTCTGATAAATATAATTCATGTATTCTCTAGGAGAGTACAGTAGTCCTTTATGCTTACTTGATTCTCTGCTGGAATTCGTCCTGCATTCACNCCCTGCAGGATGGCGCTGTGGCGGAGTGTCCTCCCCCCCTCGCAGGATGGAGTGATCTTTGTGGTCCTTGGAGTCTGTCCCTCCCTGCAGGATGGCAGTGGTGCTTGTGGTCCTTGGAGTCTGTCCCCCCCTGCAGGATGGCAGTGATGCTTGTGGTCCTTGGAGTCTGTCCCTCCCTGCAGGATGGCAGTGATGTCTTGTGGTCCTTGGAGTCTGTCCCTCCCTGCAGGATGGCAGTGATGTTCTTGTGGTCCTTGGAGTCTGTCCCTCCCTGCAGGATGGCAGCTGATGCTTGTGGTCCTTGGAGTCTGTCCCCCCCTGCAGGATGGCAGTGATGTGCTTGTGGTCCTTGGAGTCTGTCCCTGCCCTGCAGGATGGCAGTGATGCTTGTGGTCCTTGGAGTCTGTCCCTCCCTGCAGGATGGCAGTGAGTGCTTGTGGTCCGTGGAGTCTGTCCCTCCCTGCAGGATGGCAGTGATGTCTTGTGGTCCTTGGAGTCTGTCCCTCCCTGCAGGATGGCAGTGAGGTGCTTGTGGTCCTCTGGAGTCTGTCCCTCCCGCAGGACGGGCAGTGATTGCTTGTGGTCCTTGGAGTCTGTCCCCCCCTGCAGGATGGCAGTGATGCTTGTGGTCCTTGGAGTCTGTCCCTCCCTGCAGGATGGCAGTGATGCGTGTGGTCCTTGGAGTCTGTCCCGCCCTGCAGGATGGCAGTGATGCTTGTGGTCCTTGGAGTCTGTCCCCCCCTGCAGGATGGCAGTGATGGCTTGTGGTCCTGGAGTCTGTCCCTCCCTGCAGGATGGCAGTGATGCTTGTGGTCCTTGCCAGTGCCCTTTTCATTCAGTTTCCCCAACCTGTGCATGGCCCATGGGACCTCTAGGGCTGGCCAGCAAGTGACAGGGGCAGGCAACTAGCTGAGAAAATAGCCAGGGCACTTTGCAAGCTGAGAATAAGGGGAACCTTGCCCTGGCAGGTGTGATCTGGAGAGTCTTGCGGGGATGTTATCAGTGTAAAGATACTTTGTTTAATAACCATTTCTGGTGCCCAGTAGTACCTACAAAGCATTCCTCGCTGCACAAGACAAGGTCAGGAGATGGTGTCAGACCCACAGTTGAGCAGTCATGTCCCTCCCCTCAAAAGAACTGGATTATAATTGACATTAGATGTGACAGGAGGGACACAAAGATAATACCAGAGGGCCTTAAGGGAGAAACATGCAGCTAGGCACTGGCAGATGCCCTTGGTCATGACCTAAGCCTGCGGGTAGTAACTGACAGCTCAAACTCTGGAGTTAGAGGCTAGAGTTGGCCTCCTGGTCTTACTGGTTCCTGGTTATGACCTTGTACATCCCACTTAAGCCCTTCTAGCACTCTTCTGTAAGGAGGCCACTTGCCTAATGTGTTGACATGAGGGTTCAGAAGGAAGCTGCATGTGATACTGAGTGTGCCACAGGCTCCCTTGGCAAAGCCTTACTGAATACTGGTGTCAGGGCCTTAGTCCCAGAACTCAGAAATCTTCATGGACGGCCTGGATCACAGATACCCACCCTCCTAATTTCAGACTGGGATTTTCTCACTAACAGGATGAAAAGCCATTGCCAGTGGGAATAGAGATGGAGTCCCAGACAAGAGCTCTCCTGGATTCTTTGCTCTTAAGACATATACACACAGACAGGCAACTCAGTATCTCGGACCACCATCTCAGTGAAACTCAGAAATGTAGCCTGGGTGCCCAGAGATTTCACCTTCTCCTGAAAGCTCTGGCCAGAGCTGGAACTTTAATGAGATTCTGAACATGGTCCTAGATTAGGGGTATGTTTTTGGTTTTGTTTAGTTTTTTCTTACATTATTTGCATATATAATATATAGATAGATATATAAATATATATATATATATGGCAAGTACGGAGTTTAGAGGGCAAGCTTTTCAGGAGTCATTTCTTCCTACATGTGTGTTCCGAAGAACTGAACTCAAGTTGTGGACTTGGTGGCCAGCACTTCTACACAACTTGAGCTGTTCTCACTGGGTCCAGAATGCATATTTTTTAAATATTTTGTCAGCGTGTGTGGCACATGCTTAATCCTAGCACTTGGCGATGGCAGCAAGGGTAGGTGGATTCTTTGTGAGTTCAAGGCAGCCGGTCTAACAGATGAGTTCCAGGTATAGCTGGAGGTACAGGGAGAACCTTGGTTCTCAAAAAAAAACCCAAAAATATTTTTTATATTTTTATTTATATGTTTTTTCTTTTTTTTTTTGCAGGTAGTAAGTGCACACTGTGTCATGAAATGCCCACAGAGGGTCAGAATAAAGTTCCCCTACAGCTGGATGTTTCAGATGGTTGTTAGTTGCCACTGTGGGTGCTGGGAAATTAGATCTTGGGTCATCTGCAAGAGCAGTCATTGCGCTTAATCGCTTAAGCATCTTTTCCAGCCTGGGATGCATATTTTTAGGAGGAGTCTTGTAGGGGCTGACCACACAAGGGAGGATGTACCATGTGTGATAACGGTAGAGCATCTGTGCTTTATTAATAGCTCTTAGGTCCACATTTCATGGTTGAGTTTCCATGAGGAGGTGTTAGTGTACAGAGTCTCAGACCTTCTGCCTCCCCCTCCAGCACTTCTCGAGGCTGCATTAGCAAAGCCCTGGAATAAGAGCAAGCAGTGTGTAGAACATGATGTGAGAACAGAGCTTCCTGGCCTCGGAGCTCTACTAAAGATAGCCAGATTGCCTCTTACATGCTGTTCTAACAGCCATAGGAAGAAGCCGAGCTGGAAGAACTGGCTTTGGGAAGGCTGGTAGGACAAACTGGGTGAAATGTGATGATCGTCTTTGTTTTTTTGTTTGTTAATTTTTTTTATTATTTTCTTTTTAATGTGTATGAGTGTTTTTTTAAGTTTTTTTTTTTTTTTTGTGTCAGCAACGTCGGAGGTCAGAAGAGGGTGTCGGATGCCCCCTGGAACAATGGAGTTAAAGCGGTTTCTCACACTCACATAGGAATAGCTGGGAATTCGAACGCGGGTACCTCTGCAAGATGCGTCGGCGCCTTTACTGCCGATCCATCTCTCCATGCCCCTGGGTTTATTTATTTAGTTATTTATTAGGCTGGCCCAGAACTCTCAATCTTCGACCTCAGCCTCCTGAGTTTCTAGGGTTTTAGTACATGTGACCACATACCAACCTTGAAAGAATTGGTTGTTTTATTTTGGTTTGAGTACTGCAGTGGAAATTGAGCCTAGGAATTTGATTTCTGCTAAGGTATACTAACCCTCTTTTTTTTTTTTTTTTTTTAAACCTCAGCCCTCTTTTATTTTTCATTTTGAAACAGAAGCCTCACTCTGATTGCCCAGACTAGCCGGAACTCGCACTCTGTAGCCCAGACTTAGACTTGGGATCTTCCTATATCATGGCCTCTTCAGTAGCTGGATTATAGGCCACCAGGTTCAATTCTCTATAAATCTCATCAAACTTATAATGATATCAGTCTTAGAGTAGCTTCCAGGGCCTGTACACTAGGAGATGTTTGGCTTGGGCCCCAAAAGATTAGATTTCAGTGGATAAGGTAGTGCTCAGAAGATGGCAGGCAGAAACAAAGATTGAAAAGCAGAACTCATAATGCATATTTTAGAAGGTAAAATGTCTTTAGAGACCCTGGAAGTAGTACTTTAAGACAGTTTAATCTTTCCAGCATTGGGAGGCAGATGGCAATGGATCTCTGTAAGTTCTAAGGTCAGCCTGGTCTACAGAGTGAGCTCCACGGCCAGCTGGGACTTGAAAAGGAAGACTCTGCTCAAAAAATAAAAAAGAAAATAAAAAAGCATTAGAAACTTGGGAGAGGTAGCTAGTAGAGCATGTTCTATTTATGTCAATATCTAATGCCAAAATAAAAATAAGAAAATATGAAAAATGTTTGCGCATAGCTCCGTGCTTATACACACCCCACCTGTAGCCCTGATACTCCTGATGCTTTCCATTCACCTTATTTTTTTTTAAACACTTTATTTAATTAATTTATTTTTGGTATTTTTGAGGATAGCGGGTCCCCTTGTAGTCCCAGCCTAGCCTGGGAGCTGTGCTGCTAGTAGACCAAGCTGGCCTTTAACTCACAGATAATCACCTGCCTCTGCCTCCCAAGCTGGGATTAAAGGCGGTGTTGCCACCACGCCCGGCACTAAAGACAGGGTTTTTTTTAGCCACCATGGGGGTGCTAGGAACGAACCTGGTTCCGCTGCAGAGCAGTCATGCTCCTTTTTTTTTTTTTTTGGTGTCTTTTTCTTAATCTCAATACTATATCGTAGACCAGGCTGCCTTTGAACTCACACAAAGATCCGCCTGGCCTTTGCCTCCAGAGTGTAAGGATTAAAGCATGCGCCACCCACGCCCGGCTAGCAGTCAGTGCTCTTAACCACTTGAAGCCTCATCTCCAGGCCTTCCATTGCAAGGGAAACCTATTGCACATGTAGGAGGTGGACATTTGATAGGGGATGAATATATGGAAGACAGTACCTTCTCTAAGGAAGTTGGTGAGCGGGTTTGTGCTGTGTTAACATCTCTTGGGTCCATGTCTCACAGTTGAGTTTCCATGAAGAGGTGTTAGAATGCAGTCTCAGTCTTTGCTATAAAGCTAGAAGACATTTAAGTACAGGGCCAATTTCACATATCCCTACCCTCCTCTGAGAGCCTAGGACAAGGCTATTCCCACAGGCCTCTTGGGCCCAAGGAGACCTTTTAGGGTTCTGTCTTCTGCTTGGCAGGCTCATTGGCGGGGCTATAGACAGCGGAAGAATTACCAGGAGTGGCTGCAGTATTTAAAGGCAAATCTGGATACCATAATCAAGGTAGCTATAATGGTTCTGGTGGTTTCTTCCTCTTGATAGATCCTTGAAGTGATTTTTGTCATCCTCTTATCTCCTTGGGACCCTGGAGGTTGGCTGAATTTGGCTTGGGGTCTGAGGGTGGGTCTCTAACTGGTGTTCTTTAGAAAGGTCTTTCATTTTTCCCAGATCCAGGCCTGGGCCCGGATGTGGGCAGCCCGGAGGCGATATCTCAGGCGTCTACACTACTTCCAGGAGAATGTGAGTGTTACCTCATTGTGCCAGTCTTTACCCAGAGAGCAGAATAATGGAGAAGCCACTCTGCTTTCTTGTGTTTGTGGCAGGTTGACTCTATTGTGAAGATCCAGGCATTTTTCCGAGCCAGGAAAGCCCGCGATGACTACAGGATGTTAGGTATGCTGGGGAGACAGAAACCGCAGGGCCAGGCAGGTATAGGTATCTCTCTTGGGGATGCACAGTTGTCTGGGGAGGTGTGGAGTCTCCACCTCCCAGACAGCCTTGTCACAGGCAGGGCTCCTCTAACCAGGCACTCTCTGACTAGCTCTAACATCCAGCCTTTCAGCTTTTCCCTCTGCCCTGGCTCAGGCTCTTACTGCCTGGCCTCTGGGGTCTAGGTCTGTCTGCCTCCTGGGAAGGTGAAAAGCACTGGAGGTGGAGGAGGCATGGGGGTGGGACCAGCTTGCTGCCCTGTTTTCCCATAGTTGGGCACACATGAAGTTTTAAGGAAGCTCTTTAGTGTGTGTGTATGTATGTATGTGTGCATATGGTGTATGGACATGTGTGTGTGCAGATGAGCATGCCTCATGTGTGCACATGTGGAAGGTATCCTCCTCTACTGGTCTCTACCATATGTTTTGAAATAAGGTTTCTACTGAGTGTGGGGAGCGTCACTTGATTTGGCTAGGCCTACTGGCCCCCGGGAATCTCCCTACATCTGCCTCCCATACCTAAGATTACCAAGACTATGAGACTAGGGGTCTGAACTGTTCGGCATACTTGTGCAGCATAGTACTTTTGTACCAATTAAATGTCTCTTCCCAAGCCTGTGGCAGGCCTCTTAGACCTCTCTTATCCTGGGGCCTAAAGTATAAAATTCCAGGTTTGTGGAGAAGTGTGCAAGTGGTCCATTTCCATGGTGACCTCTGGCCCTGGATTCCTGCAGCTGTAGATCTCTTTCCTGTCTGCACTGCAATGGGGCTCAGGACTCTCTACTTCCAGTCCTTCCCTTTCTGGCTAGTGGCCTCAGGCAGTCTTGCTTCCAAGCACATGCCTGCTTCCCTTCCCCTTACACTCAGCCTAGGCCCTGTCCTCTTCTCCTTGGCTGTTAAGTGGATCACTACTTCTGCCTCTCTCCTTTATCTTTTTTCTTCGTCCTCGGTTCACAGTGTTTTAGGAAGAAAGTGTTCTTGCCAGTGCTTTCTCCAATTTCCTTAGCCCGCAGCATCTATTCAGAAATGGCTACTTCTATCTCTGATCTGTGTTAAGGATAAACTAAGTAAACATGGCTGCATTCCCTCCTCCCATCCAAGATGCTATCACTTATCTTCATCTCCACCCTTCCTTACTTCTTGAAGATCCATGCTGCATTAATCCACTGATCCTGAGTGTGATGCAGTTCTTTACCAGAAGGCTGATCTTGATGTCCATGAGGTGATCCTGCCCCAGGCACTGATTGAACTGGGTCTTCTGACCACTTCTTCCTGGAGCTTTAGCAGCTCCGAGAAGTCTCCTAGCTCATATGCAGTCATACTCCTGCTGACCTGCTGTGGCCCCCATTGCCCGAGGTCCAGTTTCCTAGCCACAGTACCCCACCATGGGCATCCCTCTCCCCTTGCTAACCTGTCACTTCCTCAGGCCTGCATTGCACTACACACTCCAGATGTGTGGTGTACTTCCAGCTTCTCCAGGCTTACTGTTGTTTTTTTGATCCCTCCCTACAGATAGGAGGTGGGGCTTTATAATGCCTCTGGAGAATCTCTTTGTTCTCTGGCTAGAATAAGTGGGCCCACTTTTATTTCCCCAAAGTATTCTCTCTGCCTTGCCCATCTCAAACCAACCTCCCATTCATATCTAAGTGGCTCATTTGCTATGGCATGGTGGCTCACGCCTTTAATTACCAGCACTTGGGAAGCCAAAGACAGGTGGATCTCTATGAGTTCAAGGCCAGCCTGGTCTGATGTAGTGAGTGTTCCAGGCCAGCTGGGACCTAAAAAAAAAATAGAGATCCAAAAATAACTACAAAAAAAAATATAGAAAAAAAAAAAAAAAGAGATGGCACACACCTGTAATTCCAGCATTGGGACGGACAGAGGCAGAGACAGATCTCTGTGAGTCAAGACCACCTTGGTCAACTAGTGAGTTCCAGGGCATGCTGGCGGCGTAGAGTAGACCCATCTCTACAAAAAGACTATAAAAAACAAACGGCCAGGCATGGTGGCACACACCTGTAATTCCTGCACTTGGGAGACAGAGGCAGACAGATCTCTGTGAGTTCAAGACCAGCCTGGTCATAGTGAGTTCCAGGGCAGCTGGGGCTAGAGTAGATAGATACTCCTAATTTAAAATAGACTAAAAAAAAAAAAAAAAAAAAAAAAAAAAAAAGTGTCTCATTTGCCTACGCCCTTCCTAGGCTTGCCTTTAGCCAAAGGACTTGGACTCATTTCCCCTCCAAACCTGACTGCTTTATTCATTACTAGCCACGTAACCTAGGGCAAGTTGCCTACCCTCTCTTTGCCCCTCGGAGTTATTCAGTAAGTCAGATAGTGTCTGACCCAAGCCTGCTAGCACACACCTATTAGCCAGCGTTTGGGAGTCAGAGCCAGAGGATCCTGAGTTCAAGGCTAACCAGGCCTGCATAGCAAGACTGCCACAGAAACATCAAATCCAAACAACAAAACACTAGAAACACTGTTCTACAGTACAGGTGTTACTGTTTTGTTAGCCCTTGAAGGTCAGCTCAGAGGCTTCTTCTGTTGTTTAAATTTTAGGTTTATTTTTAAATTTTTGCTTTTTTGTTTTTCAAGTACCAACTCTCCATTTAGCTCTAACCTCTCTATTACAAAATTAACTGCCCTGACTACCTGTGCCACACTGCTATCCCAGACCCTCCACACAAGTGCTGCATGAAGCTAGCAGGGCTAAGTGGTGGCTGACTGATTGGAAATGGCCCAGCAGGAAGGAAGGGAGTAGACAGGAGCAAGGAGGGCTTCTAGGAACATCAGAAAAAGCTGGGGGCCCTGGGTTTGATAAGGGGGGATATCTACAGAAGTCAAGTGGGCAGTATATCAGGGGCAGAGAACAGCTTTGTTGTCCTCAAGTGTATGATAAGAGCGGCCTAAACCTGGCAGCCAGAAGAGGTCTGCCAGGTGTGGTGGTGCATACCTTTAATCCCAGCACTCAGGAGGCAGAGGCAGGTGGATCTCTGAGTTCAAGGCTGGCTTGGTCTGTCTACACAGTAGCTTCAGGCCAGCTGGGACTAAAGGGAAACCCTGCCTGGAAAAGACAAAAAAAAAAAAAAGGAAGAGTTCTGAGATTGGAGCTTGATGAGGCAGGCGCTGGGAGGAGGTGACTAGGTAAAGTCTTCCTAATCCATGCCCCCCCTCCTGCCAGTGCATGCACACCACCCTCCCCTCAGTGTGGTGCGCAGATTCGCGCACCTCTTAAACCAGAGTCAAGAAGACTTCTCCACCGAGGCAGAGCTGCTAAAGCTCCAGGAAGAAGTGGTCAGGAAGATCCGGTCCAATCAGCAGCTAGAGCAGGACCTCAACCTCATGGACATCAAGATTGGCCTACTGGTAAAGAATAGGATCACATTGCAGGTGAGAAGCTCCCTGGGCCATCCCAACTCAGCTGCTTCTAGGAGGGAGTGCTGACCATTCTTCTGTTGGTAATTCCATCATTTCAAATATGTGCAGTTTACCACCAGGCTCAGGTCCTGTGCTGGTAGCCCTCTGTCCTTGTGGTCAGTGCAGTTTACCACTGGGCTCAGGTCCTGTGCTGGTAGCCCTTTGTCCTTGTGGCCAGCCATTGGTTGGGTTGTATGTGATGGGGGAGAAAGACCCTGCTGATTCCTAGTGATAGATGATCAGTTAACCTTGAAGTGTGTTTCCTCTTCAGCAAGCTGGAATGGTGAGTGTCTATCTCCCAGGCCAAATGCAGAGCAGAGATGAAAGCTCCCTCTACTGTAAATTACATTCAGATGTACAGCAACAGACTGGTGATGTAGTGATGACTCCACCCCAAATTTGAAGATCAGTCTAATAAGAAACAGTAGCAAAAATATAACCAGGCACAGTGCCTCTCCTGGCAAGCCAGAGCTCTTTAGAGACGGGCCTGTGAGTACAGAGGTGCCAAATGGAGTTGCAGACAGTAGCAGGGGTCTTCTCTCATAAGTCCAGCAGAAAGCCCAGCGTTTCTAGATTCCAAGTGTGAACCATATGCTTCATGCTTCATGCCTCGTGCTGGTCTGGGCCAGTTGCGTTGTCCCCACACCCACATGCCATTCCTGGCAGGAGGTGGTCTCCCACTGCAAGAAGCTAACCAGGAAGAATAAGGAGCAGCTGTCAGACATGATGATTCTGGACAAGCAGAAGGGGTTGAAGTCTCTGAGCAGAGAGAAACGGCAGAAGCTAGAAGCTTACCAGCACCTCTTCTACCTGCTACAGGTGAGCAGAGGGCTCTCCAAGAAGTCTTCCTCATCCAGAGCTCGAGGCCTTCTTTGTACCTTTTCCCCATGGAAGGCATCCTCTCCCATCATTCGAATACTGTATCCCCAGGGAGAGAGCCTTTTCTCTCCATTTGTATGAATATTTTCAGTGCACCAAGAAAGTGATACTTTCTCTACTCAGAGTTCCCTTCAGGAAAACCTTTGTTGTGAAATGCCTGGTCCGATTGTAGTTATCCAAGAGCATCACCAGCCTTGTCTCCCCAATTGCTTGCAGACTCAGCCCATCTATCTGGCCAAGTTGATCTTTCAGATGCCACAGAACAGAACCACCAAGTTGATGGAGGGGGTAATTTTCAGTCTGTACAACTATGCCTCCAACCGCCGGGAGGCCTACCTTTTACTGCAGCTGTTCAAGACTGCACTCCAGGAGGAAATCAGGTAGGTTCTTCTGACACAGGCAGGAGGGATTTGAAGAGGGGCATCAAAAGGCTGCTCTGCTCTTAAGTTTGTAGAGAATATAAGACACCTCTGGGACATTAGTGCGAGGATGTGAGCATTTTTTTTTTTTTTCAGTCTTTTTGGGATAGGGTTTCTCCATAGCCCCAGCTGTCCTGGAACTCACTGTGTAGACCAGGCTGGCCTAGAACTCACAGAGATCCACCTGCCTCTGCCTCTGCCTCCCCAGTGCTGGGATTAAAGGTGTGTGCCACCATGCCCAGATGAGCTAGCATGTTAACAGAAATGATAGCCAGATACTAGGCCCTTCCTTAGGGTGGGGGACAGTAGAGCAGGCTTTGAACAGCCAAAAATCTCAAAACAGAAAATCAGCTATTTTCCTTAAAGTCATGAGGCCAGTAAGCTCTCGAACCACAGGTCAAAGGTGGAACAGCCCCCGGATGTGGTGACAGGCAACCCCACAGTGGTGAGGCTGGTGGTGAGATTCTACCGAAATGGGCGGGGACAGAGTGCCCTGAAAGAGATCCTGGGCAAGGTCATCCAGGATGTGCTGGAGGACAGGGCACTCAGCATCCACACAGACCCTGTCCACATCTATAAGAGCTGGATCAACCAGACGGAGGCACAGACTGGGCAGCGCAGGTGAGTCGACAGGAGGGGAGGACTCTCTTTGATCAGGTTCTGAGTGGGCTCTGTGGGGAAGCCTGGGTGTGTTTGAAGGTCACATACAAAGGAGCATGCTGACTTATACAGAGGTGACACCAGCCCTGCAGGTCTAAGCCAAGGAGCCTTCCAGACACCCCAGTTATTAACAACATAGACATAATCACTCTAGACCTGGTGGGCTTCACAGAAGATGAACAAAGACAAATATGCAAATGTGCTTAATTGCCAATCATGTGTTTTGTTGGAATCATCAGATTTGTTGGAAGTTAGCATGTAGGCTCTTTATTATTAAAAGTGTAGATGAATATTCAGATTTATAGATGAATAGGCAAATGAGTGGTGGGAGAAATCAGCTAGCCTTGCAGGTTGGGGCATTTGCAGACTCAGGTACTGGGAGTCCAGCATGGAGAAGAGCTGGTGCTCTGCCTGTGGCTCCGAGTGATATGAGCAGCTTTAGGTTTGAGGAGGATGGTCTCCAGCCTTCTGTTTCCCCAGCTGCTGAGGACAACTTGATGGCAGCACTTTGTGTGCTTTGGGTCTTGAGCTCCGCCGTTCTGTGGTACCCAAGTCCTTCCTCCTCTCTGTGCACCTTCACTGCTCCAGTCCTCTCTCAGCTCTCGCCTCTTCTCTGGCCCTTTCTCTTGGCATACTAGACTGTCCTGGGCCTCTCTGTAGGAGACCCTGTAGTTAGAGAAGAGTCCCTGGAAAGGGAGCAACAGGAAGGGGTGCCAGCTTCCCCTCGTCTCTGCCCACAGCTGTCTTCCTTATGACATCACCCCTGGACAGGCTCTGAGCCACCCTGAGGTCCAGAGACGATTAGACATCTCCCTGCGCAACCTCGTCGCCATAACCGATAAGTTCTTCATCACCATCATTTCATCTGTGGACCACATTCCGTATGTGTGACAGCCCCCCCCCAACCCAGGGCCAGACTATATGGGAAGCAGAGCAAGGTGATGTCCTAAAAGGAAAACTATGGGAAAGAAGAAGCCAGAGGCACCTAGAGGGACTCCATGTGTGTGGAGACCCTTGAAGTACCTGCTAGGAGGCTGAGCTGGAAGGCCACAGATAGGTCTGTGTGGCTGATAGGATGACACTGGTCAGAGGTGGGAACCCAAAATAATGACAGGGACATACTTACTGTTTTCTGAGAACAAGAGGGAGAAATTAGGTTCTTTAACGCATAAAATCAAACTAGCAAAGCACTTTATAGTTCTTTCTTAAACACTGGTCAATAATGGGGCTGGAGAGATAGCTCAGCAGTTAAGAGCACTGGCTGCTCTTTCAAAGGACCCGGGTTCAGTTCCCAGCACCTACATGGCAGCTAACAACTGTCTATAACTCCAGTTCCAACATCCTCTTCTGACCTCCATGGGCATTGCATTGACATGGGTTCACTTAATATACACACAGGCAATACACTCATACATATAAAATAAAAATAATAAAAATATTTTTTACCAGGCGTAGTGGTGCATGCCTTTAATCGTAGCACTGAGAGGCAGAGGCAGGTGGATTTCTGTGAGTTCAAGGCCAGCCTGGTCTACATAGTGAGTTCTAGGACAACTGAGGCTACGGGAGACACTGTCTCAAAAAGACCAAAAAAAAAAATTTTTTTTTAATTGGTCAATAACTTTGAGGGAGAAGCAGGGTGTTTAGAAATACAAGGCCAGCCTTGGCTATATATTGTTTGTTTGAGTTCAGCCTTGGCTATATGAGACCCAAAAATTGGTCAATCAATATTTTGTTGAAAACAACTTAATGACAATGTGATCAGGTAAGTGTCATCCAGATCCAGCATTCAGCCTCCAGCCTGCCTGGCACTGACGGCAGTGTTGGATGCCAGAAGGGAAACCCAGGATTCATAACACAACCCCAAACTACAGAGCTAGATTGAGGATTTACATTTAGGAGTAAGAAAAGAGACTCAAGTCTAAGAAGATAAATGCACAATGAGTTATGTAAATTCTGGCTGGTGGCCTGGGAGGCATAAATAGCTTTGAAAGGACTCTAAATAACTTTATAGGTAGCAAATCCCTTACAGGAATAATAATAAAGCAACTCAGCATGTTGGAGTAGCACTCTGCTATTATGTGCCACTTGCATGAACCTCATTTTACAGGTTCTTACAAAAACCCTATGAGGCTGAGGGCACGAGTACCAGTCTTCCAGATTAGGGGACAGGGTCTAGAAGGGAGGATAGCAGCTGAAGGTGGGATTCTCTGGTTGGTTGGTGGGCAATCAAGCCCCTGCCCCAACTTAGACATGCCACACAGGGACTCTGGTAACTGGCAAGTTTGGCTTCCTTGGAGCCTTCTGGGCTATCAAATACCCAAGAAACAGGTGGCTAAAAGTGCTTCCCTGGGAAAGGTCAGGCAACTAAAGGGTCTCAAAGAAAAGGCTCTTGAGCTCAGATGTGGTGACACACACTTATAATCCCAGCATTTGGGAGGCAGAGGCCTGAGTTTGAGTCATGCCTATGCTGTACAGCAAGATCCTGTCATCTCATCCCACACTCCCAACTCCCCAAAAAGAGGCCCTAGGGCCAGGGAGCTTTAGGAGAGAACAGGAGTTGGCACAAGGGCAGGAAGAAGGGCCCAGGGATAGAGGACTGCAGCAGAGGGTACTTGTAGGTAGACAAATATACCTGGGCCTGGCTCTGGTGCACTGAGAGCTTAGCTGAGACACAGCCAGGCTCTCATGTCCTGAGCCCTGGAACAGGGATGGGCGGGACCACAGCACGCCTATGACTTTGTCCCTAAGGTACGGAATGCGTTATGTGGCCAAAGTCTTGAAGACAACCCTGGAGAAGAAGTTCCCCAATGCCACAGAGAGTGAGATCTATAAGGCAAGTGTTGTGTCCCCTCTACCACCTTTCATAACCTCCTTTGCCCATTCGTACCCATGACCCCCAGACAGACACATCACTAAACTATGCCGTGAACATCCAAAGGAGGAAATGCTCTCCACTCTGGAGCCCGGCCCAGCAGCAGGGCAGTAGGGCTATGGCTGTCAGGGTGGCTTCTGAAACCTCGGAGGTTCTCTTCTGCCCTCAGGTGGTAGGGAACCTCCTATACTACCGCTTCCTGAACCCAGCTGTGGTGGCTCCTGACGCCTTTGACATTGTGACCATGGCAGCAGGCAGTGCCCTGGCCGCCCCCCAGCGCCATGCCCTGGGGGCTGTGGCCCAGCTCCTACAGCATGCTGCTGCTGGCAGAGCTTTCACTGCAGAGAGCCAGCACCTGCGAGTCCTCAATGGCCACCTGGAGGATATGCATCTCAAGTTCAGGTCTTGCGAACTGGCACCCTACTGTTCCTGACCCTCTGTCCACTTACCGGTCACATCCCACTTCTCCTCCCTAAAGACTGTGAGAAAGAAAGGCCCAGAGGCACAGGGCATAGAGCGCAGCTAGAGGGCAGAAGGAAGGTCCCCATGGGAGAGAGGACTATCGACAGTTTGGGTGGCACAATGAGACAGGTAGGGCCCCAGAGAAGCAGGGAAGAGGCTAAGACTAGCATCAGAACTGACTTGAGCTGACTTGGATGATGGTCAGAATGTGGTGAGGGTGCTGACCCAGCCCCCTCTGGGATAGGAAGTTCATCTGCAGAGCCTGCCAGGTCCCAGAGCCAGAGGAGCGCTTTGCCATGGATGAGTACTCAGATATGGTGGCTGTGTCCAAACCCATAGTATACGTCACCGTGGGGGAGCTGATCAGCACACATAAGGTGAGGGGTGAGCACTGGAGGATCAGGCTGAAAATCCACGTTGGGGTGAGGGGTGCTGACCCCCAGAACTGGACCAGATTCAGTCCTGTACTCTCTTTCTTTCCACCATCTACAGCTCTTGCTGGAACACCAGGACTGGCTGGCCCCTGATCACCAAGACCCTCTACATCAGCTCCTGGAGGACCTTGGGGAGCCACCGGCCATTCCTGACCTCATTGGTGTGTACCATCTGGGGGGAGGGTGCGGGGGTGCTGACAGTAAGCAGGCAGGGCATGACCACACATGCGTGGCTAGGGTCATCCAGACAGCTTATCATATTGTGGCTCCCTCTGTGTCCAGTGTCCATTAGGACCAGAGGGAGCCCTCTGTGGCTCCCTCTGGTCCTAATGGACACTGGACCACAGCCTCAGAGAGAGAGAGTGCACAGACTATCATGCCAATGGCCAGTGAAGTCATAGAGATGTGGAGGGAGGAGGGTCTGCTTGGGTCCTATGAGGTCTAGATCTCTAGCTCCAAAGGGCCTCTAGATCTTTGGGATGGGAAGAGTTTGACATACAGTAGAAGGGCAGCGTCAGCAGGATGCCAGGGCCTCCAAGCCGAAAGGCCCAGTAGCACCTTACCAAAAGTGTTTAAAAGCCTGCCTATCACCCAGGCTGAGGGTATACAGATCTTTCTATGGGTGTCAAGGGTTAGAGCACAGCATGGTTCTATGGGGCAGTGTGGGAGGGCTTCCTCAAAGAGATGTAGAGGAGACTTCTGCTATGACCCCCATCTTTGCATGCCTGTCCCATTCATCCCTTACCCCACCTCAGGAGAGAACATAACTACAGATGGGGACATGGATCCCAGCAAGCTCGAAGTGTCCTTGACACTCACCAACAAGTTTGAAGGGCTAGAGGTCGATGCTGACCATACCAGCAATCAGAGCCTGCTTCTGAGGTAGGCATAGCCGCTCCCCCAGGGCTCAGCAGCCCTGCTGCCAATATGGTGGCCACACTCAGAGACAGCCATCATGCCTCCTGGTTGGGCTCCCCTGTTCAGAAAGTTCTCCCTGAAGCCTAACTCGCATTCACCTTGCTACATTGCTACAGTCTCAGCTTTTTTTTTTTTTTTTTTTGACAGTCTCAGACTTTTGCTCAGAACCATAGCAGAAGGCACAAGAGTCATCAGGATCTCTAGCAGGCACTTTTGGGTTGTGCAGTTAGCAAAATGCTTTGGTTTATTTGCTTTGTGAGACAGTCTCCTGTTGTAGCCTAGGCTGGCCTAGAATTCACTCTGTAGCTCAGGCTGGCTTCTAATTCTAGGCAATCCTCCTGCCTCAACACCCCAACTGCTGAGGTTGCAGGCATGAGCCACCATTCATGACTTGACAACTGTAAAGGTTAGCATTTTCACCTTGGCAGTAAGCTATTTAAGGTAAGGAAGAGGCTGTGGTATGAAGCTCTTCAGTCCACAGCCTGCTGGAGGTGGCACCATCTGCTCTTAAGTGGTCAGAAGACAGGCCAGGAACTTTTTGTTTTCTCTATTATTATTGTGTATATATGCACCTGGTAGGGGTAGGGTACATGCCAAGCCACTCTTGTGGAGGTCAGAACAACTTGGAATCCGTTCTCTCCTCCTACTTTTATTTGGGTTATGAATCAAACTCAAGTCACCAGGCTTATATAGCAGGCACCTTTTTTTTTTTTTTTTGGTCTTTTCAAGACAGGGTCTCCCTGTGGCCCCAGCTGTCCTGGAACTCATTCTGTAGACCAGGCTGGCCTTGAACTCATAAAGATCCGCCTGCCTCTGCCTCCCAAGTGCTAGGATTAAAGGCATGCGCCACCATACCCGGCCAGCAGGCACCTTTATGAACTGAGCCATCTTGTCAGCCTAGGCCAGGAACTCACTTTTCTTCCACTTCTGAGAACCCCAGAGGGGTGAGCTAGTCAAGATAGCAGCCCCATCCCCAAGCCGCCACAGCAGAACCGTGCTGTCTTGTCATCAAAGGGCAGCACTGCAGTGACACAGACAGCTACCAGAGGGGTCAAGCACCTTGAAAGTCAGAAGGGATTTGGGGCTGGAAGGAGGAAGTACATATTTGAGCTGAAGACTTAGAGGAGGCCAGTTTGAGGGAAGGTGTTCTGGAAGACAGCCCCTCTCCAAGGCCCCTCACTCCTTATATCCTAGGTGTCCCTAACAGCGCAGACACGGGGCAGGGTCCGCTGATTCCCAGTCCTGCCATGTCCACACTCTGCTCAGATCTTGCCCTGTCTTCTCCTGCAGCACCAAGCAGATGCTGGCTGATCTCATCCAGTTCCACCCAGGGGAGTCCCTTGAGGAGATCCTGTCCCTCCCAGCTCTTAGAGAGCAGGTGAGTGGCCAGGCCACTCCACAGGGCTGTGTCTTCCGCTCCACTTCACTCCTAGCACTGCTGCTTCCCTCCCAGTCTGTCACATAGGGTCCTGGGCTCACAGAAGGCCACAGGCTAAGGGAACAGCCCAGGGACACCACTCCCTCCCAGTTACCTGCACAGTGTAAGCTGGGGAAGAGCTGAGGGGCAGTCTCAGAAGCTGTCCTGAGGAGTGCAAAAGGCCTTGCTCTGGAAAGTAGGCTCTGGAAAGAGGGCTCAGAGGTCAGGAGAAGGCCCAGATGGGTAGGAGCCGATGGACAGCTGTGGGGGCTGGAACAAGGGCAGAGCCAAGTGTTCCAGAGCAAAGGTGGTGATGGCAGGCAGAGGCATGGCGCAGAGCAGTACATGAGGCTCTGCAGACACTTGGTGCTCCCAAAGCGCCATGGTGGGTTGGGAAGCTGGCAGCAGCCAGTGTCTCCTCAGCCTGTCTTGCTTGTTTGTCTGTGTCTCCTTCGGGCTCTCCTGTGGTAATCCACAAGACCCTGCCATGTGTCGTTCCACGTTTATACCTTCGTGTTCAATGCCAGCTGTACCCTTCACCACATCCCCCAGGAGTTGGGCCTGGTGGACAGTACTTTTCCTGACAACACTCAAAAATATGTATACGGCTCCCAGGCTTTGGTCTCTAGGGCCTGCCCTGATTTGGAGCAAGATGGTAGAGTCTGGGGCCCCCTCAGCATCTCTGTCCCCCAGGAAGCAGCCCACACTCGGCTGATGTGTCGGCGCCAGGCCTGTGAGGCCCAGACCCCAGAGCCACTTCGACGACACCGCTCACTGATGGCACACTCTGTCCTGCCACTGGCAGAGAAGCAGCGGCGTGTCCTGCGGAATCTGTGTCGACTGCAGAGCCTGGGGCTTGTCAGTGCCAGCAGTGGCTACCAGGGACTGCTGGATGAGCTGGCCAAGGTAATGAACGACCAGCCCGGAGTTGCCTATGGCTGCTTGCTGTCAGGGCACACATGTCATGAGTGTGTATACACATGTTTGTGTACACATGCAGGCCTTTCCTTGGTGGGGACCACTCAAAATTGCCACTGGTCTAAGGAAGACCCAAGGTGGTTTTCAAAGGCAAGGCCCTAAGATTACAGGGAGGCAATGTTCCTGTAAGTAAGTCTCTTTCACTAAAGCACAGTATCCTGAAAGCAGTTACTGCACCTCTATTAGAGAGACTCTGAACGTGTGCCTCAAGTGTTGCCTATGGCAACCCTGCAATTGTCCTCCTACTAGGAAAAGCAGCTTGCAAGCTCTCCTTTTCTTGCATTTTTTTCCTGGGGCTGGGGATGGAACCTACGTGCTAAGTAAACCCTCTACCCCAAGCCACCCCTGTCTCAGGGCCTCTTCCTACTCCTCTTAAACATCCTCACTGTGAGCTTGTGAGTTGCTCTGGGACCTGTGTCAGGCCCTGAAACTGCCTAGCCAGGCATGCCACTGGTAGCTCCCTTGGCCCTATCTGCAGGACATCCGCAACCAGCGCAAGCACCGGCACAGGCGGAAGGCAGAGCTGACGAAACTTCAGGCCACCTTCCAGGGCCTGTGTGCCAAAACCACCTTCTATGAGGAGCAGGCCGACTACTACAGCCAGTACATCCGGGCCTGCCTTGATCACCTGGCCCCTGGGCCCAGGTAGGTGTGGAGCTGGCCGTGCTGTGTCCCTGTGTCCTCTCACCACTGCTCTTGTCTCCCTTTGCTTCACCATCTTCAAACCCTGCTGGGAATCAGCCCCAGCATAGCACAGCCGACCTTGGTGTTTGAGTCTCCCTCGGCTTCCAGGACCTTGGTGTTTGAGTCTCCCTCAGCTTCCAGGACAGGGAGCTTCCTCAGGGCCTGGCTTCTTCCTGCCAGCCACCAAGGGCTGGCAACTGGAGGTCAAGACGTGACTGGCCAAATTCTTTGGGGTCTTCTTTTAAGCAGGAGTTCTGGGAAGGGAAAGAAGCAACTGTCTCTTCATTACACAGCCTCCCAGCTCCTAGAGAAGGGCGTCTTGGTGGAAATTGAAGATCTTCCTGTCTCTCAGTATGTGTCTTGGAGGGCAATGTCAGACTTTTCTGGTCCTCTAGAAAGAACAACTCTGGACAGGGCTCTGGGGAAGAAGGGATGGAGGGAGGGAGAGAGGGAGGGAGGGAGGGCATGCTTGCTGAAAGAGAGGAGAGATGGGGCACCCCAGATAGAGTGAAGAGCACTGGGCATGTTGCAGCACTTGTAGACACCCCAGTGCAGAGGGTGTTGGGAAAGCTTCCTGGAGGTCAGAATAGCTTGGTAAATCCAGGCAGGTAAAAAAGATGATAGAGGGCTGGAGAGATGGTTAAGAGCACTGGCTGTTCTTGCAGAAGACCTGGGTTTGAATCCCAGCACCCACATGGCAGCTAACAACTATCTGCAACTTCCAGTTGCAGGGGATTGAATGTCCTCTTCTGATCTCCACGGGCATTGCACGACACCGGTGCACTTATACATGCAGGCAGTACATTCATACACATAAAATAAAAATAAATTTAAAAAGATGATAGAGGCTGAAGTCAAGCTGGGAGAGGACAGAGCATGGTGACAGTTCCTGTGTTGACTCCTCTTCCCGACAGCTTCAGAAACGTCGTCTTTGACATTACCCCAGGAGACGAGGCAGGAAAGTTTGAGGTGAATGCCAAGTTCCTGGGTGTGCACATGGAGCGATTTCAGCTTCACTACCAGGTAAGGCCCATCACCCCTCAAAAGTCCTGCTGGAGACATCCTGTAGGTGCAGGCCTGTGGGGAGGCTGAGGTAGGAGGATCAACAGTTCAAGGCAATGGGCCAGGAAATGGTTCAAAGTTAAGGGTGCTTACATCAAGCCTTGAGTTTCAATCACATGGTACAAATAAAAATAACTTATGATCTTGCCTCCTCCCAAACGCTGGAACTATGGCTGTACATGGCTACACCTAGTTTATGGGGTATTGGGGAATCCAACTTAGGGTTTTACCTGTTTTAGGCAAGTACTATACCAGCTGTGCTGTATCCCTAACCCCGTTTTATTTTATTTTATTTTTTGGTCTTTTTGAGACAGGGTCTCCCTGTAACCCCAGCTGTCCTGGAACTCTCTTTGTGGACCAAGCTGGCCTTGAACTCACAGAGATCCGCCTACCTCTGCCTCCCAAGTGCCATTTTATTTATTTACATGGGTTCTGGAAATCCAACTTGGGTCCTTGTGCTTACAAGGCAAGCACTTAACCAACTGAATTCTCTCCAATCCTATTTTTGTTGCTGTTGTTGGAGTGTGTGTGTGGGTGTTTGTGAGTATGTGTGTAAGTATGTGTGTATGTGTATACGTATGCACTCACATGCATATATGGAGGCCAGATGTTGATACTGGGAGCCTTCCTCTACCACTCTAAACATTTTTTTAAATGTGTGTGAATGTAATCACTGTACGTAGGTGTACCCATGTTGTGCAAAGCCCGTGGAGGTCAGAGAGGACTTTGGATCCCCTGGAACTGGAAGGACAGTTGTTAGCTGCTGCCATATGGGTGCTGGGAATCAAACCCAGGTCCTCCAAAAGAGCAGCCAGTACTTGTAGCCATGGGCCATCTCTCTAGCTCCTGCACTTTTTTTGGTCTTTTTGGGAAACAGGATCTCCCTTTAGACCCAGCTGGCCTGGAGCTCACTCTGTAGACCAGGCTGGCCTTGAACTCCCAGAGATCCACCTGCCTCTGGCTCCACCTGCCTCTGAGTGCTGGGATTAAAGGCATGTGCCACCATACCAGGCTATTATCATTTTTTAAAGATTTTTTTTTTTTAATTTTTGTTGGGGCAGTGGTGGTGGGTACCTCACCTGTCTGTGTCTACACAGGGGTCACAAGAAGGTATTGGATCCCTTTTTTTTTTTTTTTTTTTTTTTTTTTTTTTTTTTTTTTGGTCTTTTTTGAGACAGGGTCTCCCTGTAGCTCCAGCTGTCCTGGAACTCGCTATGTAGACCAGGCTGCCCTTGAACTCACAAAGATCCGCCTGCCTCTGCCTCCCAAATGCTAGGTTCAAAGGCGTGTGCCACCATACCCGGCAGTATTGGATCCCTTGAAGCTGAAGTTCGAGTCATTTGCAGAACATGGTGCTGGGATCTGGACTCTGGTCTTCATGACTGTGCAAGTGCTCTTAACCCTGGAACAATCTCTCCAGGCCCTATTTTTTTGTTTGTTTGTTTGTTTGTTTGTTTTTGAGGTGGGCTCTCACTTCATAGCTCAGGTTGGCCTGGCACTCAGTTTATAGCCCTGGGTTTGAACTCGGGCTACCCTCCTGCCTCACTTTCCCAAGTGCCAAGCTTATGAGTAGGAACCACCACACTCTGAATCAGTGACTTGTTTTCATTGGTTTTTTTGAGCTGGGGCCTCACAGTGTAGCCCAAACTGACCTGCAGTCTGTGACCATCCTCCTGCCTGTGTCTCCTGAGTGTTGCTGTTACAGGTGTGCACCCCACACCTGCCTTCAGAGCAGTTATTTTCAGGCAAATCTTTTTGCTCTGTTGTTTGCCTTCTGAGTGAAAAAACTCATTTCAAGTCCTGGCTGTTTGACTTGACATTTAGTCAAACCACTGGACTTCTTTTCCTTGGCCTCCATTTCCTCATTTGTCAACCCCAATGGAGCTCCACGACATTAGTGTGTCACAGGCTGTCTGGGCCACTTGCAAATCCCTTGACCTCCTCCCATCCCTCACCCGCTAGGACCTCCTGCAGCTGCAGTACGAGGGTGTGGCTGTCATGAAGCTCTTCGGCAAGGCCAAAGTCAATGTCAACCTTCTCATCTTTCTTCTCAATAAGAAGTTCTTGCGGAAGTGACGGCGGAAATGGTGCTGGCCAGGCCTCTCACCTCACCAACTGCTTCTCTAATATTAACTTGCACACCGCAACCTTTCGGAAGCCAGAGCCCAGGCCTTGCCATGATTCACAAATCTCTGCCCTTCCTGGGCCCACAATGAGTTGGTCTACTTGGCGTTTGGCACTGAGCTGAAGTGGGCCTTGCTCCCTAGTTGAGCTGGCTTTTACCATACTTGACACAGGGTTTCCAGACAGGCATCTGGCTCCATCCCTCTGGAGCCCAGGGCCTGCCCTTGTGTCTGGAAAGGCTGTTGTGTTTGTGTCTGCTGCCCTCATGTGGTCACTCCAGCAGCCGGATTCCCCCTCTTCACGTTCACAGAACCCTAAAGCCAGGGCCAGGCAGTCGGCCTCTACCTCTCCTTCATCAGCCATCGACATTGCTGCTTCCTGTAGCCTGGGCCCCTCTGTGCTGTGCAGCCTGCAACCCCTTGTCAGGGCTCAGCAGGAAGCACAGCGCAGCTCTTGCTGATGTCAGCTATGGTGCCAAATCTCATCCCTTCATTTCTGATCTGTTTCTTATGTGGGTCACAGGTATTTATTCTCTCCAGATTGTTGTGCAAACTTAGTCATGGTTTTAATTCTCCCTTTTGAACTCAAGGAAAGAGTTCTTGTTTTTCTTATTCAAACTAATGCCCACACCTGGGGGGCATTAGTTTGAATTGGGCTGGGGCAGTGGGTTCCTCTGGCTCCACTTAAGAGCTTCTGACAGGACAAAGAGCACTCGTGCCCTCTTCCCTGTCAGCCACAGGACTCGGAGCTGATTTCCAACTGGTTGCTGTAGATCTGCAGGTCTGCCCCAGTCACTGTCTCTCTACCCCACATCTTCCAAAGTCCTGGCTCTGCTACCCTCCAGATTTCATCTTAATAAAAGCAGCTGTTACCCCATATCTATGAGCCCTTGTGTACTTCCTGCAATGCAGGTCTCTCTTTCTGGGTTCCACTTCAAGAACTTGGGGACCCATCTCCCATCCTCCTCCAGCCCTTTGCTTGCCTTGGGCACAGGCCCACTGTCTAGGCTTGCACAAGCAGACAGTACAGCATCTCTTCCCACCGTGGGACAAAGGAAGAAGGAAGGCTCAGGGTTTGGCTCTGTTTTCATGGGCGGCTCTGTCAGCTCAGGCTCTGTCAGCTCAGTTACGGGAGCTCAGCCCAGGCTCTCCCTGCCCGTTTTGCATAGCCCCTCCCTTTCTGGAGCCTGTGCACCACGCGAGCCTCAGCTGCTCATTCTCTTTCCATGGACAAAGTCCCCATGCTGCTCTCTGCTTTCAGGAGGCCACAAGGACCTGTGGGGGAGGGGACAATGCAGACACACCTGACCACACCCAAACTCAGCAAGATCTATTGGGCACCCATGTTCTCCTGGCACAGCCTACCTCCCTGTGCTCTGTTCTGATCTGTCACTCAGAATCAGTCTTGGTGTCACATTCAATCTCATGGCTTCCCCTCTTAACATGTCACAGCAAAAATTTCAAGTACTACCTTGCTTTGGGTGATGATGACACATACCAGAGTCCTAGTTTCTACTCAGGCTCAGTCATTAAGCATCTCACACCAAATGGCTCCAACACTGTCCCACTGTGGTACCCCCATGGTCACAAGTTCAGCCACTCACCACATGGAGAATGTCACAATAGTTGAGCTGGTAAGGGTATGTACTAAATAGCTTTAATTGTCAACTTGACATACTGGGTAAAGGGAATCTCAATTGAGGAATTTCCTCCATTTTTTTTTTTTTTGGTCTTTTCGAGACAGGGTCTCCCTGTAGTCCCAGCTGTCCTGGAACTCACTCTGTAGACCAGGCTGGCCTTGAACTCACAAAGATCCACCTGCCTCTGCCTCCCAAGTGCTAGGATTAAAGGCGTGCGCCCCCACGCCTGGCTCCTCCATTGGACTCGCCTGTGGCCCTGTCTGGGGTGCATTTTCTTGATTGTTGAGTGATGTGGAAGGGACCAGCCCACTGTGAGTGGTGCCGGTTTTCCTGTATTGTATAAGAAAGTAGGCTTCAAAAAAAAAAAAAAGAAAGTAGGCTTGAGCTGCGCGTTGTGGCGCACGCCTTTAATCCTAGCTCTTGGGAGGCAGAGACAGGTGGATCTTTGTGAGTTCAAGGCCAGCCTGGTCTACAGAGTAAAGTCCAGGACAGCTGGGGCTACAGGGAGACCCTGTCTCGAAAAGACCAAATAAATAAATAAATAAATAAATAAATAAATAAATAAATATTGAGACTCTGGGCCCTAAACTATCTTCATCACAAGTTTTTTGAGAAACATTTGTAGTACATAGTACAGGTTGGCCTTGAACTTTTGATCCTCCTGCCTCAGACTCCCCAGTGGAGCAAAAATTAAAGTGACTCAGACTCTAAATGAAAACAGAAACTATAAAACTCTTAGAAGAAAACAGATATAGGAGCTAGAGAGATGGCTCAGCAGTGAGGAGTAGAGGGCCAAAGTTCAATTTGCAGCACCCACATGGCAGCTAAAAAACATCTGTAACTCCAGTTCCAGGGGAACTGGCACCTTCTGGCCTTAGTAGGCATTGCATATATGTGATATATATGTTGAAGGCAAAGCACTCATATCCATAAAAATAAATCGAGGGGCCTGGAGAGATGGCCGAGTGGTTAAGAGTGCTGACTGCTCTTACAGAGGACCTGGGTTCGATCCCCAGCACCCACATGGCAGCTGAGAACCGTCTGTAACTCCAGTTCCAGGGGAATCTGAGACCCTCTTCTGACCTCCGCAGCATTGCACGACACAGGTGCACAGACCTACATGCAGACAGTACATTCATACACATAAAAAAAATTACAATTAAAAAAATTGAACTCACAAAGATCTGCCTGCCTCTGCCTCCCAAGTACTAGGAAAGAAAAAATATTAAAAAAGAAACTTGTATACATAGACTAAAAATAAAATATTTTTTAAATGGAAGCTTGTCTCTTTTATGTCTTTTTAAGTTCATTTTTCTAGTAACTCTTTTGCAATAGAGCTAGGTGTGGTGGTGCACACCTTTAATCCCAGCACTCAAGAGGCAGAGGCAGGTGAATCCCTGTGATTTCAAGGCCAGCCTGGTCTACATAGGGAGTTCGAGGCCAGCTGGAGCTACAAGGAAACCCTGACTCAAAGAGACCAAAAAGGGGGGGGGGGCATTATTAGTGCCTATAATATGTAGCCCATATATTTCTATTTAGCACACCTATGGTACCGAATAATTCTTTTCCATTTTCACTATTATGCCTGTGAGCTCGGGGTTACTTGGGTTGAAGCTAGAGCCTTATAAGTGCTGAGCATGTGCTGTGCCACCAGCCTCTACCCTATCTCCCATCTTCATTATTATAAGTCATTCTATAATGAACAGCTTGCGTACAAGGTTGATTCCATTTATAATTATTTCAGGTGAATTTTTATAGTTTTTCTGATTATAAAATATAGTCGGGGCTGGAGAGATGGCCTAGCGGTTGGGAGTGCCAACCGCTCTTGCAGAGGACCAGGGTTCGATCCCCAGCACCCACATGGCGGCCAAGAATCGTCTGAAACTCCAATTCCAGGAGAACTCCAGTTCCGGGGTAATCCGACACCCTCTTCTGACCTCCGCGGCATTGCATGACACGGGTGCACAGACTTGCATGCAGACAGTACATTCATACACATACAGAAAGAAAATTAATAAAAAAAAATAAAAAAATATATAGTCATTGCAGGAAGCTTAGAATATAAGGGGTTTTTATTTTATTTTATTTTCGTATGTGTATGAATGTACTGTCTGCATGTAGGTCTGTGCACCCATATCGTGCAATGCCGCAGAGGTCAGAAGAGGGTGTCGGATTCCCCTGGAACTGGAGCTAAAGACGGTTTTCAGACACCATGTGGGTGCTGGGATCAAACCCGGGTCCTCTGCAAGAGCAGTCGGCGCTCTTAACTGCTAGGCCATCTCTCCAGCCCAGAATATAAGGTTTTAAATTGGGGTTTGGGAGATGGCTCAGCTCGTAAAGTACTGCTTTGCAAGCCTGAGGACCTTAGTTCAATCCTGCAGAACCCAAACAAGGTGGCATATGCTTGCAACCCCTGTGCTGAGGAGGAGGCAGAGACAGAAAGGTGCCTGGGCTCACTGGTCTAATCTGTCTGGTGAGTTGCAGACCAATGAGAGAAGGCACCTGAGGATGATATCTGAGTTTGGTGCTCTGGCCTCCACATGCATCCCATACACATGAACACGCAAATACATACACAGATGCTAAGAATAGATGCATGCCTGTAATCCCAACACTTGGTAGTGGAGGCAGGATGATCAGAAGTTCAAGGCCAGCCCCAGCTACATAGTGAGTTCAAGGAAAGCCTGGGCTACACAAGACCCTATCTAAAAAAAAAAATAAATAAAGGTGGGGGCTGGAGAGATGGCTCAGTGGTTGGAAGCACCAACTGCTCTTGCAGAGGACCCGGGTTCGATTACCAGCACCCACATGGCGGCCAAGAACCATCTGAGACTCCAATTCCAGGAGAACTCCAGTTCCAGGGGAATCCGACACCCTCTTCTGACCTCCACGGCATTGCACGGCACGGGTGCACAGACCTGCATGCAGACAGTACATTCATACAACATAAAAAATAATTTTAAAAAATTTTAATAAAGTTAAAAATAGCAAGTGCTGCATAGGCAAAGCTAGGTTGATCTTGGGCAGGTTACACTGTCTGTAACTTGGTTTCCTCAGCTACAGGAGGGGGAAAACAAAAATAGTACTTGACTCATGGGATTGTCATTGTGAAAATTGAATGAGTTCATATATGAAAGCGCTCAGGCGTGTGGATGCTCAGTGCGGCAGTTGCTGTCTTCGCTGTGGCTTAGCCTTACTCTGAAGAACCTCAGAAGCCTGGGCTCTCCTGTCAGCATCCTCAATCCAGGGCCCAAGGGCAGGAGGAGCAACCGAGACCACAACATAGATCCAGACGGGACACCTGCTCCTGCCCCGGCCCCGTGCATCCCCACCAAGAACCTCTGTGAACACAGTATCACATTCACACTCTGAATCCCAGGTTATGAGCAAATAGGGTCTCTCAATTCTTTTTAATCTCTACCCATCTGCGATGTTAAAATGGGGTCTTCAGGGGCTCCAGAAAGTAGGCAATCTCCCTGCCCACCTAAATACAACCGAAGCATAAAGGGTACTCTGAGAAGGCAGTGGAGAGAGGTGACCTCTAAAACTAGGTTAGTAAATCACAATAGCTTCCTGTTCTAAGCATAGCACTCAAAATAGAGGCATGAGTGGGCGAGCACAGCACCTGAATATGGCAGGCTGCAACCAGTGTTTTCTCAATGGACCAAAGAATAAAGGAATTCAGAGCGATGCCTGATAAAGACTGGGCAGGCCCAGCTCCCACCTAATCCCTGGATGGCTCTTTACAAAGGACTAGGAAGTGATTCAGATCTGAAACCATGGATAAACCCAAGTCTACTAACCTCCAACACTATTAAAAGGAACCCAGTGTCTCTCCTACTGAGGGTATTGTGAGTTGTTCACCTTTATGTACAAAGAGCTCACAATAATTGATATGCATGACCTCTGTTCCCCCAGGTGTTGGCTAAGATCCCAGTGATGTTATCAGCTAAATGGGGATTCCTTCCCTTCATGGAGCCTTGTTGGGGTAGAGGTAGGCAGACTGGGTACTACCAAAGCTGACAGTTCATGGGGCACTAATTAGACACTAATGACCATTCAAAGTCTAACTGCTGGAGTTGAGTATCAAAATCCCAGGATGTTTCATTTCAGGGCCTAAGCTCAAGCAAGNGCCATGTGGGTGCTGGGGATCGAACCCGGGTCCTCTGTAAGAGCAGTCGGTGCTCTTAACCGCTAGGCCATCTCTCCAGCAAATATGTCACTCTCTGAGCTTGCTTTCCCTAGTGTGGTATCTGAGCATCCAAGCAGCTGCCTTAGGATGGCGGAGCCTGCAGCAGCCTGAACCCTGGGGGCAGTGTGGAGCAGAGCTTCCACACAAACCTGTGGGGACTTGTATCAGGAGCTGAGTCACCAGCTAAGAACATGGGAAGAGCAGCCATTCCCTGGCTCTGAGTCCCTTCAGATAGTGAGGCCCCTGAGACCTGGCATGACTCTCATAACTCCCCTACTGGCCTGACTCAATTAGCTGGGTCAATTATTAATTTAAAACCAGAAGCATCATGCATAGTTTTAATTTCTTTGGTCGTGAATGCAGCAATTATATTTTCCAAGATGGCTATAACAGTCTCCAATCACCATGCTCTTCTTCCAGTGGCATCGATCCTCCTTCCTTTGAGAGGTAGTTGGCATCTCTGTTCCTTCTCACTAATCCTGGAAAGGCCTGACTCCCGCCTGACTCTCTTGTGAACTTGTTCTGGGAACCCCACCACACCAGGAGGAAGACAAAGTCACAGGAAGAAATCACTGGCAGGGGTTCCAGGTTAGCTGCCCAGCAAAAGTCCTGACAAGGAGACAGGTAAAGAAGTATTGAATCAGAATCAAGAAACCAGAGTTAGACCACGAGAGGGAGTAATAATAAAATAATATTGTTTCAAGCCATTAAATTCATTTGGGGGGACTAGACATACAGCGCTGTTGGTAGAGTGCTTGCCTAACATGTACAGGGTCCTGGGTTCAATCCCCAGCACCTAATAAAAAATAGGTGTGGGCCATTGAGATGTCCCAGAGGATAGCCTGACCTGAGCTGGACTCCTGGAACTGACCTTGTGGAAGGAGAGAACTGAAAGTTGTCCTCTGGCTTCTACATGCCCACCCTGGCACCCACCCCGATGGACAGAATAAATACATGCTAAAAATTTTTCTTTTGAGGCAGGTTCTCACTATGTACCCCTGGATGGCCCAGAACTAGATTAAGAGACCAGGTTGGCTTCAAACTTACAGGGATCTGCATGCCTCTGCCCCCAGAGTACTGGAGTTAAAGCTGTGTGCCACAATTACCAGCTAAAATAATGTTGCCAGGTGTGGCGTGGCGTGGCGTGGCACGCCTTTAATCCCAGCACTTGGGAGGCAGAGGCAGGCAGATTTCTGTGAGTTCCAGGCCAGCCTGGTCTACATAGTGAGTTCTGGGACAGCTGGGGCTACAGGGAGACCCTGTCTCAAAAAGACAAAAAAAATGTTAAGGGGGGTAGTGAGAGTAATCAGAATATATTGTATATATGTAAGAACATGTCAAAAAACAAACTTTATAAATCAGGCATGATGGTGGTACGTACCACTCAGGAGGCAGAGACAGGTGGATCTCTGTGAGATAAAAGCCAGTCTGGTCTACATAGTAAGAGCCAGGCTAACGGGCTACAGGGAGACCCTGTCTCAAAAACAAACAACGACAAAAAGCAGCCATAGTGGTGGACACCTGTACCTAGCACAGGGAAGCACAGGAAGTTCCAGGCCAACTTTATGAAACGTAGTCTCAGAACAAATTTTCTTTTTGGCCCTTTTGAAACGGGGTCTCTCTGTAGCCCCAGCTGGCCTGGAACTCACTGTGTAGACCAGGCTGAGCTAGAACTCACAGAGATCCACCTGCCTCTGCCTCCCAGTACTGGGATTAAAGGTGTGTACCACCACGCCCAGCTTCAAAACATTTTTTTTTTTAATGTGTAAGAGGCAGCTGGAAAAAGGAAAAAAAAAAAGTCAGCTGGAGAGATGGCTCAGAGGTTAAGAGCACTGGCTATTCTTACGGAGGACCCAGGTTCAGTTCCCAGTACCCACAGACACTGCTACTCAGCAGGCACCAGGCATGCCCAGGGTATTCATATATACACGTATGCAGGCAAAACACTCATACATGTAAAATAAAAAATAATCAGGGGCTGGAGAAATAGCTCAGCAGTTAAGAGCACTGGCTTCCTCTTGCAAAGGACTCAGGTTTGATTCCCAGCACCCACATGAAAGCTAAGAACCATCTGTAACTCCAGTTCCAGGGGATCACATGCCCTGTCCTGGCCTCTAGGAACATTGCATGCATATGGTGCACTTAATATACATGCGGACAAAACACCAAACACATAAAATACAAATAAGTTAAAAATAAATAAAAGAGTGCTGGGAGGGGTGGCACACGTCTTTAATCCTAGCACTTGGGAGACAGAGGCAGGTAGATCTCTGTGAGTTCATGGCAAGCCTTGTCTACAGAGTGTGTTCCAGGCCAGCTGGGGCTATAGGGAGACCCTGTCTCAAAAAGACTAAGTAAATAAATAAATGAAAAAAAATCATAAAAAGATATAGTATTTTAAAAATATTTTATTTTTTATTTTGTGTGTGTAAGTGTATTGCCTATATGTATGTAAGTGCACCTGTATCATGGAATACTGGTGGAGGTCAGAAGAGGGCATCAGATCCCCCTTAAACTAGAGTTTCAGACAGTTGTTAGCCATCAAGTGAGTGCTGCAAGAACAATCAGTGCTCTTAACCACTGAGCCATCTCTCCAGCCCCAAAAGATAGAATTGGGTTTTTTTTGTCTTTTTGAGACAAGATCTCCCTATAGCCCCAGCTACCTTGGAAATCACGCTATAGACCAGGCTGGCCTTGAACTCACAGAGATCTGCTTGTCTCTGCCTCCTGAGTGCTGGGATTAAAAGTGTGCACCACTTAAAAAAAAAAAAGTGTGCACCACGATGCCTGGCTCAAAGATTATATATACATATATGTATATATTTGGTGTGTCTTTTTGAGACAGGGTCTCCCTATAGCCCCAGCTGGCCTGGAACTCACTCTGTAGATCAAACTGGCCTTGAACTCACAGAGATCTGCCTGTCTCTGCCTCCTGAGTGCTGGGATTAAAAGTGTGCACCACCAGCCGGGTGTGGTGGCACACGCCTTTAATCCTACCACTTGGGAGGCAGAGGCAGGCCATCTTTGTGAGTTCGAGGCCAGCCTGGTCTACAGAGTGAGTTCCAAGACAGCTGGGGCTACAGGGAGACCCTGTCTCGAAAAGACAAAAAAAAAAAAAAAAAAAAGTGCACCACATGCCTGGCTCACACATAAAATATTTAATTTTTTAATTTTATTTAATTATTATGATTATTTCTTTTTTTTGGTCTTTTTGAGATAGGATCTCCCTGTAGCCCCAGCTGGCCTGGAACTCGCTCTGTAGATCAGGCTGGCCTCAAACTCACAAAGATCTGCCTGCCTTTGCCTCTCAAGTGCTAGAATTAAAGGCATGTGCCACCATGCCCGGCTATTTTTTATTTATTTTTTATGTGTATGAATGTACTGTCTGCATGTAGGTTTGTGCACCTGTGTCATGCAATGCCTCGGAGGTCAGAAGAGGGTGTTGGATTCCCCTGGAACTGGAGTTAAAGATGGTTCTTAGCAAGAGTAGTCAGTGCTTTTAACCGCTAAGCCATCTCTCCAGCCCCAAGATACAATATTTTAAAAAATACATGCAGATGGGGCTGGAGAGATAGCCTAGCAGTTAAGCGCACCGCCTGCTCTTGCAGAGGACCCGGGTTCAATCCCCAGCACCCACATGGTGGCCGAGAACCGTCTGTAACTCCAATTCCAGGAGAACTCCAGTTCCAGGGGAATCCGACACCCTCTTCTGACCTCCGCGGCATTGCACGACATGGGTGCACAGACCTACATGCAGACAGTACATTCATACACATACAAAAATAAATTTAAAAAAATTTTTAATTAAAAAAAAATACATGCAGATCTGGCAGGATGGCTCAGCTGGTAAAGGTGCTGTCAAGCCTGATGAACCTACATAGTGGGAGAGAATAACCTCCTGCAAGTTGTCTTCTGGCCTCCATGGCATGTGAGCACTCTCCCACATACATGCATACATACATACATATATACATAAATACACAATTAATTAGATGCAACAGCAATAATACATGTAAGGCTCTCACTTATTTCTCTGTTTCTTGGGTTATTGAGGAAATCAAGGACTTTCTGCTAAAAGCCAGGTGAAAGGATGACAAATCTTTCAAGATCAAGAAAAACAAGTGCAACATGAAGTTCACAGTTGCCTGGAGCAAGATGCCTTTATAATTCGTCATCACAGACAAGGAAAAGGCAGAAAATCCTAGGCAGTTCCTGACCTGGTTTGGCAATGAAGGAGCCAAAATGAACCAGACATCCTCATTTGGATGGTATTAAAAATTGGATGGGAGCAAGCCAGTAAGCAGCATTCCTCCATGGCCTGTGCTTCAGCTCCTGCCTCCAGGTTCCTGCCCTGAGTTCCTGCCTTGGGCTCCCTGAGTGATGAACTGTGACCCGGGAGATATGCCCAACTCCTTTTGGATCTCCTCACTGGTGGTCAGAGCCTTACCACCCCTACTCTGAGTCAGAAACTTCCAGTCAAAGGGCATGGTGCAAGCTGGGTGAGAAGGAAGCAGAGAGCGACAGAAGGCAGGTTCTGAGGAGATGAGAGGATGTGAAACTATCTGCCGAGGACCAGCGGTCTTAGGTGACAGCTGGACACTCAAGAAATGCCTCATAATCTGAGACTCCGAAATGCCAAGCAGAAGACACGCAGGTGCTTCGGGTGCTGTAGTGGTCACATTGTTCAAGGGTGTTCCTGCTTTCCCTGGAAAAACATAAGCTCATTTAAAGCCGCACAAGATTCCCAGAAGCAAGATGAAAGGATGACTTCTGTTTCCATCCAGGACAGTGCTAATCAGACCTCCACAGAGGAACTATGCTACATATTTGTCAATCACAGGCCCCCCAGGAGAAAGCCATCAGGAAATTCTGTCGAAGGGTACTATGAGAATGTTTTCTGCAACACTGAGAAGCCCAGTGACTCTTTGAAAGGAACTGAAATTGAGTATTCAGCTCTCCGTGTGCCTTCCACTGAGTATTCTGTTCTCCATGTGCCTTCCACTGAGTATTCAGCTCTCCGTGTGCCTTTCACTTAGTATTCAGCTCTCCGTGTGCCTTCCACTGAGTATTCAGTTCTCCGTGTGCCTTCCACTGAATATTCAGCTCTCCGTGTGCCTTGCACTGAGTATTCTGTTCTCCGTGTGCCTTCAACTGAGTATTCAGCTCTCCGTGTGCCTTCCACTGAGTATTCAGTTTTCCGTGTGCCTTCCACTGAGTATTCAGCTCTCTGTGTGCCTTCCACTGAGTATTCAGCTCTCCGTGTGCCTTCCACTGAGTATTCAGTTCTCCGTGTGCTTTCCACTGAGTATTCAGCTCTCCGTGTGCCTTGCACTGAGTATTCAGCTCTCCGTGTGCCTTCCACTGACTATTCAGCTCTCCGTGTGCCTTCCACTGAGTATTCAGTTCTCCGTGTGCTTTCCACTGAGTATTCAGCTCTCCGTGTGCCTTCCACTGAGTATTCTGTTCTCCTTGTGCCTTGCACTGAGTATTCAGCTCTCCATGTGCCTTCCAGTGAGTATTCAGCTCTCTGTGTGCCTTCCACTGAGTATTCTGCTCTCCGTGTACCTTCGACTGAGTATTCTGTTCTCCGTGTGCCTTCCACTGAGTACTCTGCTCTCCCTGTGCCTTCCACTGAGTACTCAGCTCTCCGTGTGCCTTCCACTGAGTATTCAGCTCTCCGTGTGCCTTGCACTGAGTATTCAGCTCTCCGTGTGCCTTCCACTGAGTACTCTGCTCTCTGTGTGCCTTGCACTGAGTACTCAGCTCTCCGTGTGCCTTCCACTGAGTACTCAGCTCTCCGTGTGCCTTGCACTGAGTATTCTGTTCTCTGTGTGCCTTGCACTGAGTATTCAGCTCTCCGTGTGCCTTCCACTGAGTATTCAGCTCTCCGTGTGTCTTCCACTGAGTATTCTGTTCTCCGTGTGCCTTCCACTGAGTATTCAGCTCTCCGTGTGCCTTCCACTGAGTATTCTGTTCTCCGTGTGCCTTCCACTGAGTATTCAGCTCTCCGTGTGCCTTCCACTGAGTATTCAGCTCTCCATGTGCCTTCCGCCCCGCAGCTCTTACCGTCCCCAGAAGATGACTATGAACTTCTCATGCCTGTGCCTGGCAGAGTCTCTTCACATGCCCCACAACAGCCACGGCCACTTCCAGACCCCTTTGAGACTCACTTTTCCCATTTATGATGATGTGACTGGGATAGAATTTGTTTCGCACCAGCAGGTGAAAGTAGGGGTAGGGGCATTCTTGGGAGGAGGCCTGGGGCACAGAGCTCCTCAGCTTGTTTCTTTTTTTTTTTGGTCTTTTCGAGACAGGGTCTCCCTGTAGCCCCAGCTGTCCTGGAACTCACTCTGTAGACCAGGCTGGCCTTGGACTCACAAAGATTCGCCTGCCTCTGCCTCCCAAGTGCTAGGATTAAAGGCGTGCACCACCATGCCCGGCAGCTTGTTTCTTTTACAGGGTCTCAGCAGTTCAGACTCTGCCAACCCCAAGGCCTTTTAGAGCCTGTCAATAGCCAAGATCCCCTAATCAACCAATTATCTTGAATACCCTATTTGAAGAGAAACTTTCGCTTCTAAGTGGTATTAAAAGTACTCTGTGGGGGCTGGAGAGATGGCCTAGCGGTTAAGAGCGCCGACCGCTCTTACAGAGGACCCGGGTTCGATCCCCAGCACCCACATGGCGGCCGAGAACCGTCTGAAACTCCAATTCCAGGAGAACTCCAGTTCCAGGAGAATCTGAGACCCTCTTCTGACCTCCGCGGCATTGCACGACACGGGTGCACAGACCTGCATGCAGACAGTACATTCATACACATACGGAAATAAATATAATTAATAAAAAAAAAAAATTTAAAA
>VZQC01007890.1:519951-575120 GCA_009823505.1 Rhizomys pruinosus
GCGCCCGGCTTATTTACTTATTTTTATCTGTATGAATGTACTGTCTGCATGCAGGTTTGTGCACCCGTGTCGTGCAGTGCTGCGGAGGTCAGAAGAGGGCGTCGGATTCCCTTGGAACTGGGTTCTCAGCCCCCATGTGGGTGCTGGGGATCGAACCCGGGTCCTCTGCAAGAGCAGTCGGTGCTCTTAACCGCTAGGTCATCTCTCCAGCCCGGCTAATAATAATTTTAAAAGAGTTCAAAGTCGGGGCTGGAGAGATGACTCAGCGGTTAAGAGCACCGACTGCTCTTGCAGAGGACTCGGGTTCGATTCCCAGGACCCACATGGTGGCTAAGAACCGTCTTTAACTCCAGTTCCAGGGGAATCCGACATCCTCTTCTGACCTCTGCCACATTACACAACATGGGTGCACCAACATACATGCAGACAGTACACTCATATACATAAAAAATAATAAATAAAAAAAAATTAAAAAAAATAAAGAGTTCAAGGTCATCCTCAGACACACAATAAATTCAAGGCCCAGCATGGGATATATATAAGACCTCATATCAAAACAATAAAAATGAACTAAAATATAATCAACCTACTCAAGTGCTTTTTTTTTTGGTCTTTTTGAGACAGGGTCTCCCTGTAGCCCCAGGCTGTCCTAGAACTCACTGCTGTGATTAAAGGCCCAGGCCACCACACCAGGCACTCAAGTGCTTTTATTTATTTATTTATTTATTTATTTATTTATTTATTTATTTATTTGAGACAGGGTCTCCCTATAGCCCCAGATGGCCTGGAACTCACTCTGTAGACCAGACTGGCCTTGAACTCACAGAGATCCTCCTGCCTTTGCTTCCTGAGTGCTAGGATTAAAGGCATGTGCCACCATGCCCAGAGTAAAGCCCAGCTTAAAAGATGGTTCTTAGCAGCCATGTGAGTGCTGGGAATGGAACCCAGGTCCTCTGCAAGAGCAGTCAGTGCTCTTAACAGCTGAGCCATCTCTCCAGCCCCTCAAGTGCTTTTTATTTTATTTTATTTATTTTTGTATGTGTTTGAATGTACTGTCTGCATGTAGGTTTGTGCACCCGTGTCGTGCAATGCCGTGGAGGTCAGAAGAGGGTGTCATGGCTCAGTGCTTGCAGGAGGGTGAGGTCCTGGATTCAATCCCAGCCCCCAAAAGAAAACAGAAAGGAGGGTGGAGTTTAATGTAGCCATGGTGGTGTTCAGGGTGGGCCTTTGGAAGGTGATTAGCTAGGAATGTTGATGTAGAGCTCTTGGGGGGGGGGGCTTTACAAGAAGAGACACAAATGGAGAGTCCCTATCCTTACTACCCTGGGATTCCCCCAGCCAGAAGGCCATCACGAGACATGGCTAGGATATCCAAGCTGAGACTTAAAAATGAATGGGCTTTTTGTTTGTATTTATAGATTTGGGGCTCCCCCCAACCCTGACAAGGTCTCACTATGAAGCCAAACTGGCCTTGAACTCATGGTTCTCCTGCCTTGGCCTCCCAATTGCTGGGATTTTAGGGTGGGCCACCATGCCCAGCTGGTATTATGTTATTCACAACAGGAAACAGTGTGATACAGTCCTTAAAAGCAATATTGAAACCATGCCTGATGGTGCAGGCCTGTAATCCCAGCTATTCAGGAAGGAGGCTGAGGCAGGAGGATTGAAATTTCAAAGCCAGCCTGGAGTACAAGAATAAGACCCTGCTTCCCCCCATCCCAAAGGCTAAGGATGTATTTAGCACAATGGTAGAACATTTCACTTAGCATGCACAAGGTCCTGGGTTCCAACCCCAGCACCATACACACATACACACACAAAAAGAGGGGGGGATCAACATGATTATACAAACAAGCCCCTCTAGCTGGATGGTGGGAGCCTTGGGCTGTGTGGGTTTGGGCACGGCTGCTTGCAAATTGGTTTTACATAAAGGATGCTTGTATTCACTACTTATTACTTATTGTTAAAAAAAGAAATAAAAATATTGAGAAAAAAGAAAATCGATTTGATTAGAAACCTAAAAAAAGGGGAGGGGAACTCAAGGGGAGGAGACAGAGAAAGAGAAGGAGAGAGGGAGAGAGAAGAGCAAGAGAAAGGAAAAGGAGGGGACAGAGGGAGGGGGAATGGTCCTTAGAAGAAAAGGAGGGAAAGGGAAGGGACAGGAAGGGAAGAGAGGAAGGAATAGGGGAGAGCTTGCCACCCTGGCCATGTGTGGGGTTCCGAACTGCACTCCCAGGGTGAGCTGACCAGGGTGGAGACAGGAAGTCACATCGCAGAGCTGCGTCCCAGTCTCATCCTTCTCATCCTTTTCGGTTCTCTGAGTTCTACCCTCAACATCTGCTTTAGCAAAGCAGAACAAGAAGGGCTGCAAGTTTTCTCCCACCACCTGTCACCAAATTTCACCTTCTCCAAAAGGAAAAGGCCTGCACATTCTCAATGCTCTTGACCCAAACATGAGCCCCTGCCCTGTGCCCTGCCCATCCTGGGGGGCAGGTCGGTATGCTGCTGCCCCAGGACTAAAATCAACAGGTCTGCACTCCTTTCCAGTTTGGCCTTGGAGAAATGTCTTCTGCAGGGTCTGATAGAAGAGGCACTACCATCGCTACCAGGCAACAGTGTGCCTCTACTTTGTTTACATTATCTGTGTCAGTTTTGCAGCTCTTTATGAGTAACTCTCACATTATCTTATCACTAAAGAAGCCAAGGCTCAGAGAGGGTCAGTGATTCATCCAAGGCCACACAGCTGGAAATGATGGAGCTGGGATTGGAGCTAAGACCTGTCTGACCCAGCCATATCTTTATATGGGAAATTCTGAGGTCCCGGTGTGGTCAGGCTGGATTTTTTGTGCTTGCTTGCTTGCTTGCTTGCTTGCTTGCTTGCTTGCTTCCTTCCTTCCTTCCTTCCTTCCTTCCTTCCTTCCTTCCTTCCTTTCTTCCTTCCTTCCTTTCTTCTTTCTTTCCTTGGGTTGGTCCTCTCTCTGGAGTGTGTGTGTGTATGTGTGTGTTGCACAAGCAGGTGCCCATGGAAATAGGAATGTGGAGCTGGAGTTAAGGCAATTGTGAGCCTCCCAGCATGAGTGCTGGGAGCCCACTGCCCTCTGGAAGAGCAGCACGTGCTCTTAACCATTGACCATCTCTCTAATCCCTCTTCTTTTTCCCTAGTGACACCTTCAACAAGGAAGTCAAAACATAAGGATATTGTTTTAAGAATGGCTCAGGGTCTGGAGAGATAGCCTAGCAGTTAAGAGTGTGGACATGGCAGATGAGAGCCATTTTTAACTCCAGTTCCAGGGGAATCCGATGCCCTCTTCTGACCTCCGTGGCATTGCACAACATGGGTGCACAAACCTGCATGCGGACAGTACATTCATACACATAATGAATAAATAAAAAAACAAAAAAAATTTTTTTTTGGTCTTTTTGAGACAGGGTCTCCCTGTAGCCCCAGCTGTCCTGGAACTTGCTCTGTAGACCAGGCTGGCCTTGAACTCACAAAGATCTGCCTGCCTCCGCCTCCCGAGTGTTAGGATTAAAAGCATGCGCCACCACACCTGGCAAGTGCTTTATTTTTTTAAAAAGGACTTATTTTTCAGTGTTTGGTAGGCAGAGGCAGGTGGGTCTCTGTGAGATTGAGGCCAGTCTGATCTATATCTCACTGAACTTGTCCCATCCCCAAAATATTTACTTCAATTTCATATGTATGAGTGTTTTGCCTGCATAATTGTAAGTGCAGCCATGTGTCAATGCACATGGAGGTCAGAAGAGGGATGGTATGCCCTGGAACTTGAGTTAAGGGACAGTGAATAGTTATCCTCCATTGGGTTCTCTGCAACAGCAGGGAGTGCTCTTAACTGCTGAGCATCTCTCTAGTTCCTTGTTTTGAGTTTTGAGACAGCTTCACTAGCCTTGAACTCTCAGCAGTCTCCTCTTCCTCATGGAGTACGGTAAGAGGGTTTCATTGCCTCATGTGTTCACAGTGTTTAGCTCTGAGCTTGGGTCTGGAAAAGTGAGACGAGTACTCCAGCTTCCGTGTCCTCTGAAAGAAGGGACTGTGGCACACCTCATTCCCTGCAGAACATGTGGACCATGCCAGGAAGCCAGCAGTTACCACATGCAGGAGCTCAGTGTCTGATGGCAGAGAGGAGCCCACTGAGGGCCTATGGGCTGGGTATGGATACCCACTACCCCTTGTCCAGTGGGTTCTACATGCTCAGTGAAGCCAGCTGGTCGAACTCTCTTCAGGAAAAAGTTGAGCCAATGGAGAAGAGACAGGAAGAGAGGGACAGCGGCAGGTGTTAACA
Organism: Rhizomys pruinosus; assembly: GCA_009823505.1. Taxonomy (NCBI): domain Eukaryota; kingdom Metazoa; phylum Chordata; class Mammalia; order Rodentia; family Spalacidae; genus Rhizomys; species Rhizomys pruinosus. The sequence continues at coordinate 524,253 of VZQC01007890.1, forward strand.
CTGACAGGTCTGTGCTGTACCTTACTTGTACTTACGGTACAAGTCCTGCTGAAGACACGGGTACTTGGGTTACAAGAGCACTGGCTGCTCTCGCAGAGGACCTGGGTTCAGTTTCCAGTACCCACATAGTGGCTCACAACCATCAGTAACTCCAGTTCCAGGGAATCTAACATCCTCTTCTGGCCTCTGTGGGCAATGTATCCATGCGGGGCACTTAATCCATACAGGCAAAGCAGTCATATGCAAAACATAAAAATAAATAGATAGACAAACAAACACTCGAGTTGCTTGAATGAAGGGCTAGGAGGAGGAGGAACAGCCATGTTACTGAGTCCCCCTCATTGTCCCTACTGGCTCCACCGCTCTCCTGTTGATGGACCTCACTGGTCTCTGACATAGTCCAGCCAACTTGAAAATACAGGGGATAACACAACCTTTGATCCCAGACCTCAGAGGCTGAGGCAGTAGGATCACGAGTTTCAGGCCAGTCTGGGTTACAGAGTGAGGCCCTGTCCCTCCAAAACAGCAACAAAAGTGGGTGTGGTGGCGGACATCTGTAATCCCAACATTCAGAAGGCTGAAGCAGAAGAATGACTAGGAATTCAATGACTAGGCAAGCCTGGGCTGCAGAGTGAGACCCTATTGTTGTCACCCCCCCCCAAAAAAAAACCACCAGGGGGCTGGGGAGATGGCCTAGCGGTTAAGAGCATCGACCACTCTTGCAGAGGACCCGGGTTCGATCCCCAGCACCCACATGGTGGCCGAAAACCATCTGAAACTCCAATTCCAGGAGAACTCCAGTTCCAGGGGAATCTGACGCCCTCTTCTGACCTCCACGGCATTACACGACACGGGCGCACAAACCTGCATGCAGACAGTACATTCATACACATACAGAAATAAATAAAAAAATAAAAACAAACAAACAAACAAACAACAACAAAAAAAAACAACCGAAAAAGAGAAAGACAAGAAAGAGAGAGACAGGCAGAGACAGAGAGATAGGGAGAATGAAGATAAGGAGATACAGGCTGGGCATGTGCCATAATCCCAGCCCGGGGAAGTAGAGGCAAGAGGGTCAGAGGTTCAAGGTCATCTACATTCTGAGCTGAGGCCAGCCTGGACTACAAGAGACCTTGTCAATAAATAAATAAACAAATAGTCTTCAACAAGATTAGTCTTGGGACCGTCCTTAATCTCACAGTTCATGCCCCAGCCCCACCCTATCTCCCTACCCGGACAGTTCTGTGAGCCTCACCCAGGCTGGCACTCGCCATCACTAGCCTGAAGAAGGCTGCTTCCCCACATTCCCTGGGCCCGGAGCCGTGCTCATCCTTGTTCTGAAGCTGAGGAGAGGCAGGAGGCAACTTTGAGTTTCATCCATCCTGCTTGGTTCAGTCTTCCTGCACCTACCTCCTATGCAGAGTGCGGCTCAGCAGGAACTGTCAAGCTGCTGACAGGGAGTGCGCAGGCCAGACTGCCTCACATGCAGGCTGTACATGGACCCTGGCCACTTAGCACACACTTACCCTGACACTCTCGTGCCTGCCTATACCATGGGTCTCTGGTCTTTGCATGGGGATTCTTCCTTACTTGGAGCTTGAGTGGCACTTTTGCCCTTGTCCCTTTGTCCATCAGCTACTTCTCAAACACAGTTATCCCAGGTGTCTATAGCTGCTGCACCAGCCTCTCCTGTCAAGCACGTAGCTGCCAGTCTCCGTCGTGAACCTGAGTACACATACACCTACCTCCAAGGCCCCCTCGCTGTGGCCATCCCATGTTACCTTGAAATGAGAACCACAACCTTCATGCCATCTTCCCACACAGCCCATGGTAACAGGGTCACTGAAGGCAGCCTGAGAAGAACTGCTTCTCTCAGCCCTCACGTGGCTCTCATAAAAACCACAGTGGCCTTCAGGCCAAGCAGACAAGGGCTAGGCCAGGAATGGGAAAATTTACTGCCCCCTCCACTCCCTTCTGCTACGGGACCAGAGTTCCCAAGAGGTACTTTTGGGAGGTTCAGTGCCTGTGCCAGCCAAAGCCACTCCACACAGACCATTGCCCCACTGCCAGTCCACAATGAGTGCCTTCTAAGAGTATGGTGTTTGGGTCCACCTGATTGTCCCGACTGACCCCTCCCTGGGTAGTTGAGGCTGAGTTTGACAGTATCATCTGTGTACAGAGGTGGGCGTGGTGGTGCACGCCTTTAATCCTGGCACTTGAGAGACAGAGGCAGGCGTATCTCTGTGAGTTCAAGGCCAGCCAGGTCTACATAGCGAGCTCCAGGCCAATTGGGCCTACAGGGAGACCTTGTCTCAAACAAACAAACAAACAACAACAAAAAACTGGACAGAGGGGCTGGAGAGATGGCTCAGCAGCTAAGGGTGTTGGCTGCACATGTAGAGGACCCAGGTTCAGGTCCCAGCATCTGCATGTTGGCCAACCATCTATACAATTCCAGTTCCAGGGGTTCTGATGCCCTCTCTGTCCTCCACAGGCACCAGGCATGCATGTGGTATACTTACATACATGTAAGCAAAGGATTCATATACAAAAAAAAAAAAAAAAAAAAAAATAAAAAAAAAAAAAAAAAAAAAAAAAAAGAAATACCAGCACTCAGGAAGCAGAGAAAAGTGGATCTCTGTCAAATTGTGGTCAGCCTGCTGTATATAGTGAGTTCCAAGCCAGTTGGGCCTAAAAGGAGACCCAGGGAGGAAGAGGAGGAGGAGGAAGGAGGAGATGGAAGAGGAAGAGGAGGAACAGGAAGAGGAGGAAGAAGAGGAGGAACAGGGGAAGAAAAGGAGGAAGAGGAGGAAGAAGAGAAGAGGTGGAGGAAGAGAAGAGGAAGAGGAGGAGGAGAAGAGGAGGAGGAAGAGGTGGAGGAAGGAGCCTGTCTGCACAGAGCCAGCAGAGAGGAGACACTGGCAGAGTGAAGGAGCGTGGGGACAGCCAGCCCCCAGCAGGGTGCACTGCAGCACAGGGCCCACAAGCTGCTTTACAGCAGAGGAAGCAGACAGCAGAAGGTACTTTCAGTCCAGGCCAAACCCCACTGCCTGATGCTGTTGCAACCTGGCGAGTCTCCCAGCTCTCCTGGGTCCCCAAGTAGAAGGGCTTTATATAGCTCACTCCCTAACTTGGGTTTGAATAATTAAACATGTTGGACAGAAATAGCTGCCGGACAGTGAAGGCGGATTATTCTGGGGTTTTCTGGAACACAGCGCTCTTGGTCTCACCCCACCCCCTACAGAAGGTGGAGCCAGAGGTGAGGACCCTGGGAGAGTCCTGTGGGGAAACCCACCTTACCTCTCCTTGGGTTGCCAAGGCTGCTTCACCCGGGGGAGGTTCTCAGCTCTACTCTGGCCTCTTCAGCAAGGATCATTGGGCACTACTACCTCCTGATCCCAGCTACTCCCTGACAGGAAGTGCCTTTTGGTGTCTGTCAGGTCTTGGACTTCAGAGAGAATGACAGACACTTGACAGATCGCAGCTGAACCAGGACTAGGTGGTGTCTGACCACAAGGAGCCAGAATGGGGTGGTAGGAGGCCTTGCTCCCTCGCAGAGGAGGGTGAAGGTTTGGTGGGGGTCATAGGCAGAACTAAGGAGAGAAGAATGATAGCTGGGAGGGGAGTTGGAGGGGAGTGGGATGTGAGGTTCAGAGAAGACAGGCTCAAGGTGAATAAGTGTCTGCACTAGAAGTTCCTGCCTTAACCATCGCACGGCACACCTATAAGCCCCCAATACTCACGATGTGGAGACAGGATTGCAGCAAGTTCCATGCTAACCTGGGCTACAGAGTGAAACCCTGACTCAGAGGGATGTGGAGGCTGTGAGTCCCCTGGAAGAAGCAGGATCAGGCCTCCTGGGTTTCAGAAGGGCTGGCCAGCAGAGGCGTTGCCATGGCCAGCTTGCTTGCAGAGGATTTCTGGTTCAGCTACACAGTTGAGCCTCAGCTGCCTCTTCTTGAGTGTTAAACCTGGGGCATAGGTGTACGGGAGATGGAAAAGAGGGATTTATACCACTCCTGGGGATAACTTCAGGGTGGAAATGGAGTACAGATTTAGGGAATTACTTAAATCATTCACTTTTTCATTTTTATTCATTTAACATCTGTGTGTGTGTGTGTGTGTGTGTGTGTGCGTATTTGCTTTGTTTTAGATAGGGTCTCATATAGCTCAGGCTAGCTTGGAACTCACTACCTAATCCAAGGATGACTTTGAAATGATTCCTGCCTCTGCCACCTGGGGGCTGGGATTACAGGTGAACACTAAGTGTATGCAGGGGTAGGGGTAGGGTTTCAATCCAGAGCTCTGTGCATCCAGACAAGCACTCTGCCCACCAAGGAACAGGAAGTTTCACATTCACTTGTTTTTTGTTTTTTACATTTTTATTTACTTATTTTAAGTGTAGGAGTGTCTTGCCTGCATGTAAGCGCACCCATGCATGTAATCCCTAAGGAGGCCAGAATAGGGTGTTGGGTCCCCCAAAACTGGAGTTACAAATGTGGCTAGTGACTATGTGGGTGGGAACTGAACCTGGGTCCTCTGCAAGAACACCCAGAGCTCTTAACTGTTGAGCCGTCTCTCCAGACCAAAATTTAATTTTTTTTTTTTTTTGGTCTTTTTGAGATAGGGTCTCCCTGTAGCCCCAGCTGGCCTGGAACTCAGTCTGTAGACCAGGCTGGCCCTGAACTCACAGAGATCTGCCTGCCTCCATCTCACAATGCTAGGATTAAAGGTGTGCGCCACCATGCCTGGCCAAAATTTAATTAAAAACTTTTGTTTTATTTAATTTTTTTGTTTTTTTGTTTGTTTGTTTGTTTGGTCTTTTTGAGACAGGGTCTCTCTGTAGCCACAGCTGTCCTGGAACTCACTCTGTAGACCAGCCTGGCCTTGAACTCACAAAGATCCCGCCTGCCTCTGCCTCCCAAGTGCTAGGATTAAAGGTGTGCGCCACCATGCCTGGCCAAAATTTAATTAAAAACTTTTGTTTTATTTAATTTTTTTGTTTTTTTGTTTGTTTGTTTGTTTGGTCTTTTTGAGACAGGGTCTCTCTGTAGCCACAGCTGTCCTGGAACTCACTCTGTAGACCAGCCTGGCCTTGAACTCACAAAGATCCCGCCTGCCTCTGCCTCCCAAGTGCTAGGATTAAAGGTGTGCGCCACCACACCCAGCCTAAATTTAATTTTTTTCTATGTGTATGAATGTACTGTCTGCATGTAGGTTTGTGCACCCATGTTGTGCAATGCCGCAGAGGTCAGAAGAGGGTGTCAGATTCCCCTGGAACTGGAGTTAAAGACAGTTCTCAGCCGCCATGTGGGTGCTGGGAATCGAACCTGGATTCTCTGCAAGAGCAGTCAGTGCTCTTAACCAGTATGCCATCTCTCCAGCCCCCAAATTTAATTTTTTAAAGATTTATTTTATTTCAGTCAGGCATGGTGGCACATGCCTCTGAGCCCAGTGCTCGGGAGGCAGAGACAGGTGGATTTCTGTTAGTTCAAGGCCAGCCTGGTCTATATAGCAAGTTCCAGGCTAGCTGGGAATACAGGGAAATCCTGTCTCAAAAAGACCAAGAAGAAAAAGAAAGATTTATTTTATGTGGTGTGTATGTGTGTGTGTGTATGTGTGTGTGTGTGTGTGTGTGTGTGTGTGTGTGTCTGTGTGCTATATATGCATGTATATGCAAGTGCCTGGGGAGGCTGGAAAAGATCACCTGGAGCTAGACTTTTCAGGTGGTTATGAGCCACCATGTAAGTGCTGGAAAGTAAACTCAGGTCCTCTGTGAGGGCAGCAAACACTCCTAACCAACTGAGGCCATCTCTCCAACCCCTAAATGAAAGTGGTAATTATTATTATTATTATTATTATTATTTTGTCTTTTTGAGTGAAATTTTTTTTGGTCTTTTTGAGACAGGGTCTCCCTGTAGCCTCAGCTATCCTGGAACTCACTCTGTAGACCAGCCTGGCCTTGAACTTACAAAGATCCACCTGCCTCTGCCTCCTAAGTGCTAGGATTAAAGGTGTGCGCCACCACGCCCAGCAAATTTTATTTATTTTTTATGTGTATGAATGTACTGTCTGCATGTAGGTTTGTGCACCCGTGTCGTGCAAAACATCACAGATCAGAAGAGGGTGTCGGATTCCCCTGGAACTGGAGTTAAAGATGGTTCTCAGCCGCCATGTGGGTGCTGGGAATCGAACCCAGGGTCCTCTGCAAGAGCAGTCGGCGCTTTTAACTGCTAGGCCATCTCTCCAGCCCCATTTTTTTTAAATGAGTTTTTGTTTTGCTTTTTTTTTTGCTGAGGATGGAAGCCAAGATCTCACATGTGTTAGGTAAGTGTATGTCAATCACTGAGCTACCCCTTCAACCCTTATCCAACACACTTTTTAAAAAGAATTATTATGGGGCTGGAGGGATGGCCTAGCGGTTAAGAGCGCCGACTGCTCTTGCAGAGGACCCGGGTTCGATCCCCAGCACCCACATGGCGGCTGAGAACCGTCTGTAACTCCAATTCCAGGAGAACTCCCGTTCCAGGGGAATCCGAGACCCTCTTCTGAACTCCGCGGCATTGCACGACACGGGTGCACAGACCTACATGCAGACAGTACATTCGTACACATACAGAAAAAAAAAAAAAAAAAGAATTATTATGATTGGGGCTGGAGGGATGGCCTAGCGGTTAAGAGCGCCGACTGCTCTTGCAGAGGACCCGGGTTCGATCCCCAGCACCCACATGGCGGCTGAGAACCGTCTGTAACTCCAATTCCAGGAGAACTCCAGTTCCAGGGGAATCCGAGACCCTCTTCTGACCTCCACGGCATTGCACGACACGGGTGCACAGACCTACACGCAGACAGTACATTCAAATAAAGAAATAAATAAATAAACAAAAGAATTATTATGATTTTTATGTGTACATATGTTTGTCTATGTGTGGGTATGAAAACAGAGGCCAGAAGAGGATGGTGGATTTCCTGGAGCTGGAGTTACAGACAGTTGTGAGCTGTGCGACATGGGTACTTTGGAAGCCAAACTTGGGTCTTTTGGAAGAGAAGGAAAAGCTCTTGACTGCTGAACCATCTCTCTAGCCCTGAAACACTTTTTTTTTTGGTCTTTTTTGAGACAGGGTCTCCCTGTGTCCCCAGCTGTACTGGAACTCGCTCTGTAGACCAGGCTGGCCTTGAACTCACAAAGATCCACCTGCCTCTGCCTCCCAAGTGCTAGGATTAAAGGTGTGCGCCACCACGCCCGGCTCTGAAACACTTTTTTTTTTTAATTTTTTTTTATTAATTTTTATTTATTTCTGTATGTGTACAAATGTACTGTCTGGGTGCAAGTCTGTGCACCCATGTCGTGCAATGCCGCGGACGTCAGAAGTGGGTGTCAGATTCCCCTGGAGCTGGAGTTCTCCTGGAATTGGAGTTTCAGACGGTTCTCAGCTGCCATGTGGGTGCTGGGGATCAAACCCAGGTCCTCTGCAAGAGCAGTCGGCGCTCTTAACCGCTAGGCCATCTCTCCAGCCCCCTGAAACACTTTTTTAAAAATTAAGATTTAGCTGGGTCTGATGGCGCCTGCCTTTAATTCCAGCATTTCAGAGCCAGAGGCAGGTGGATTTCGGTGAGTTCAAGGCCATTCTGATCTACATAGCAAGTTCCAGGCCAGCTGGGGCTATAGGGAGACTTTGTCTCCAAAAGACCAAAAGAAAAAAAAAAAGTTTAAGATTTATTTATTTATTGAGACAGGGTGTCACTATGTAGCCCTGGCTGACTTAGAACTCTACATGTAGACCAGGCTGACCTCAGATTCACAGAGATCCACCTGCCTCTGCCTCCTGAGTGCTGAGATTAGAGGTGCCCAGCCTGATTTATTTTTATTCATGTGTATGTATATATTTGTGTGAGTGTATGCCACATGTATGCCCAAGGAGGCCAGAGAGGGGTGTTAGATCCTGTGGAGCTGGAGTTAGGGGAAGTTATGAGCCAGGGAATAGAGGTGCTGGAGCCCACACTGAGTCCTCAGCAAGAGCAGCCAGCCCTCTTAATTATTGATCCAAGCCGGGCATGGTGGCACCATGCCTTTAATCTTAGCACTTGGGAGGTAGAGGCAGGCGGATCTTTGTAAGTTCAAAGCTAGCCTGGTCTACAGACTGAGTTCCAAGACAGCTGGGGCTACAGGGAGACCCTGTCTCAAAAAGACCGAAAAATAAAAAATAAAAAATAAAAAAATTGTTGATCCAGCTCTATAGCCCTGAACAAAAACTAATGTTTTTATTACACTTATTTGTGTATGCCTATGCACAGGTGGGCCATAGCACTCCTGTGGAGGTCGGGACAATTGTAGGGGTCAGTTTTCTCCTTCCACTATGTGAGTCCTAGGGATCAAACTCAGGTCCTGAGGCTTGGCACCTTTACCCACTGAGCCATCTCAACAGTCCTCCATAAATATTTTCAAAGCACCAGCTATACGTATGCTGTACTTCTTGCTGGGAATAAACCATATTCCCTTGTTCTTGAGAACTCACAGTTTAGTAGGGGAGAGGGCCATTTTAGAATCCACTCCCAGCCAGGCCTACAATCCCAGTGGTCAAGAAAAAAAAGAGAATTAACTATTGCCAGCTGTGCTACCTAGTTGAGATATGTCCACAAACAACTGGCAAGCTACACCAACCCAACACACACACACACACACACACACACACACACATACATATACACACATACACACACACACACACATACACACACATACACACACACACACACACATTCCTCCATGCTTACCATACGAGTTCATACAAGAGATTCACAGAGGGCTGGCAAGTTAGCTCAACTGCTAAAACACTTGTTGAGCAAGCCTGGCAACATGGACTGTGGCGCATGCACATCCTCTTAACACACACACCATGAACACACACAATAATAGCAAATAATTTTTTTTTTTTGTCTTTTCGAGACAGGGTCTCCCTGTAGCCACAGCTGTCCTGGAACTCACTCTGTAGACCAGGCTGGCCTTGAACTCACAAAGATCCACCTGCCTCTGCCTCCCAAGTGCTAGGATTAAAGGCGTACACCACCACGCAATAATAGGAAATAATTTAAAACGGGGTTGGGGCCAGGCGTGGTGGTGCTTGCCTTTAATCCTAGCACTTGGGAGGCAGAGGTAGGAGGATCTTTGTGAGTTTTATAGCACTTGGGAGGCAGAGACAGGCGGATCTTTGTGAGTTCAAGGCCAGCCTGGTCTACAAGGTGAGTTCCAGGACAGCTGGGGCTACAGGGAGACCTTGTCTCGAAAAGACTAAAAAAAATAAAAATAAAAAAAAAAAATAAAGTTTAGGCCGGGTGTGGTGGTTCACGCCTTTAATCCCAGCCTGCAGAGGCAGGCAGATCTCTGTGAGTTCAAGGCCAACCTGGTCTATGGAGACCCTGTCTCAAAAAGACCAAAAAAAAAAAAAAAAAGTTTAAAGAAAAAGGGAAAAATATACCCCTTGGTATGTGAAGCCTTTAAAATGATTTGTTTTTATTGTATGTGTGCGGGGAAAGAAATGACATGCGGAAGTCAAAGGATAACTTTATGGAGTTGGTTCTCTCTCTTTTTTTTTTTTTGGTGTTTTTGAGACAGTCTTTTTGTTTGTTTGTCTTTTTCGAGACCTGGTCTCCCTGTAACCCCAGCTGTCCTGAAACTCACTCTGTAGACCAGGCTGGCCTTGAACTCACAAAGATCCACTTGCCTCTGCCTCCCTAATGCTAGGATTAAAGGCTTAAAGGCTTGCACCACCAGGGCCCTGGCTGAGAAGGAGTCTTTTTAGTCCCAGCAGGCCTAGAACTCACTAAGTAGACCATGCAGGCCTTGAACTCACAAAGATCCGCCTCCTTCTGTCTCCGGAGTGCTGGGATTAAAGGCGCACACAATTTTTAAAGGTTTTCTGTTACTTTTAGGGTTCTGGGCATGAAACTCAGGTCGCCAGGTTTGCACAAGGATCTTTATCTCCTGACCCATCTCGCTGGTTCTGTGTAAGGACATAAGGGCTACCCGACATTTCTTCCTGGTTCAGTAGTTTCCAACATTCCACTTTATTCTTCCTTTCTTAATAAATTTAAAAAATTTATTATTATTATTATTATTATTATTTTTTGGTCTTTTTGAGACAGGGTCTCCCTGTAGCTCTGGCTGTCCTGGAACTCACTCTGTAAACCAGGCTGGCCTCGAACTCACAGAGATCCGCCTGCCTCTGCCTCCCAAGTGCTAGGATTAAAGGCATGTGCCACCACGCCCGGCTTATTTATTTTTTATGTGTATGAGTGAACTGTCTGCATGTACACTGGTGCACCCGTGTAGTGCAAAGCCGCGGAGGTCAGAAGAGGGCATCGGATTCCCCTGGAACCGGAGTTAAAGACGGTTCCTTTTTTTTCTTTGGTATTTTTGAGTCAGGGTCTCCCTTTAGTCCCAGCTAGCCTGGAGCTTGCTCTGTAGACCAGGCCGGACTTGAACTCACAGAGATCCGCCTGTCTCTGCCTCCCGAGTTTCTTAGCCACCATGTGGGTGCTGGGAATCGAACCCGGGTCCTCTGCAAGAGCAATCCCTCCAGCCCCTATTCTTCCTTTCTAAAGCCAAACCAAACAGTGGTATCTCTGCAGGCTCTGGCCCTTTAAGATTACCTTCTTCCCCCCACGTGCTGTCTGGTTGGGCTGGCGACGCTGACGCACGCCTGACGTCAATAGCAGCTGGTGGAGTCTGGGCACGCGGAGCGAGGTTGGGATGGGGGTGGGGGGAATTGATGGAGAAGGCGGTTCATTTGCATTTAAAGGGGCCTCTCCAGAGTTAAAGCTCCGCGCTTTACAGAAACATGAATTGGACAAACTTTCTGTCCTAAGCACTGGGGCCAGAAAATGGCGTGGCGCAGCTGAAGTCGATAACCAGTCGACTTTGTGATGTCCTTCCGCGAAAAATGAGAAATAGTCCGTTGGTGCCCAGCCTGGAAGCACGTGACTGGGAGGGGGCGGAGGGAGAGCAAAGGGAGGGAGGAGCCCGGGCGACGGCCGTCGGGCTGCTTTTGAGCTGCCCCCACCCCCACATCCTGCCCACCCTGCTGCAGCTGCCACCACATCCTGCCCAGCCTGGGGCAGGGAGCTCCTGCGGGGGGTGCGCGGACCCGGTCTCTCTGCCCTCAGCTCCAGGCCTCTACCCTTTGCTCCATGTCTGGTCTCAGGCACCCTGGCTTTCGGCTTAGGGCACTGCTCCTCCCTCCAGGGCCATCTGTCCTCCTGACTCTAGCCTGAAGTGGAGCTGTAGGGCCCCCACACCCGACCCCCGTCCTTGGCTAGCAGGTTATCAATGCAGAAGTGAGGTGTTCGGCAGTTTTAATATCTGAACTCGGATGTACAGCTGTGCGCGCACACGTGTGCTGGGCGCTTTCCATGCTAGCTCTGCATCCTGCAACCCTGAAGTGAGTCTGCTGCCCGGCGGGAGCTCGGGAGTTGGTGAGGAGGACTTTGGGAACCAAAAACGTCAGCTAGCTATGCTGCATCCTGAGGAAACGGGCATGGTGCACCCCAAGTGCACGCACAGAACACATGCCCAAGTACCTCACCTTTGCTGAGGGTCCAGTGCGCAAGCACCGTGGGTGGACATGTGAGGAGGGATTGGGGGGGGGGGTCTTTGCTGGGATCATGCAAAAACTAAAGGAAGAAGGATCCGCCTGGTGGACTAGGTGCCGCTGCCGATTAGGAACTGTCCAAGTGGCGCAGGGAAAGGAGAGAGGAGGCTGGCCTGCCAGGCTAGAGGGGATGGCAGGAAACCGGAACCCTTCCTGGGTTGTGGAAGGATTGTCAACAGCACTGAGAGGGAGAATGAGGACCCAATGCAGAGACCTTTCCACATATAGGTGAACTGGAGAAGCATGAGAATGGCCTGATAAGAATCTTATGAAGATGATACTGCAGGTGAATTTACACAGTGTTTGAGAACTTTGGTGGGCATCTTAGTGTCCTAAGTGCTAATTGGGGACTTTACAGCAGCTTAGGGATGGTAGGTGACATTTTCCCTAGAACAGATGGGCAGAGGCTGGTGAAATGGCAGCCAGTACAGCACTTGACAGACAAGCCTGACAACTTGAACTTGATCCCCAGAACGCTTGTAAAGGTGGAAGGAGAGAACCGACTCTGACCTCTACACTAGTACCAGGGCACTGTGCGTGTCCACACACTAAACAAATAGAAAAGATGGGTGGACGGCCAAAAGTGAGAGAAGGAACATGAGTCCCATACATCTGAGCCTGCTCAGTCATTTTCCATCCAGAGTCACTTTCAGGAAGTCCTATTTCCATCCAACTTCCAAGTTACCTTGGTCCTTTTCAGACCTCTGTGGAATTCAAAACTTCATGACGCTTCTTCTCCCAGGATTTTTCTAGAGTCTAAATTTTGCCCCACTTGTAGCGTCACTGCTCACTTCTCTTCTGAGTGGTCTGATCAGCACATTAGGGACCAGGGCCCTCCACCTCCTCAAAACTCTGGTCTCTTCCTTTTCCTTCTTGCTGGCCCTTTAATACCCTCCCCAGGTGACTCACCTTCCTTCCTCATTCCTTTGTTAAGGACCCAACATTCCAAGCCAGTGAGGACCAGGCAGCCAATCATAGCTCGGAAAGGCCAGCCTCAGACTTGGGATTGGCTAGAGATGTGGTTGGCGGGAGGCTCACCCTGATGATCTACGGGTGGTTGGGGAGGGGGTTACCGAGGGAGAATTCTGGGTTTGCTTTTGTTTTGAGAGATTCTTCTTCAAGCCGCCCTGGGCTAGAGAGTTCTCTAGCTTGGAGAGCCTCCAAGATTGAAGCAGGTTGAAAACTCTCCCTTGAGGGCTTGGCTGCCCAGTGCCCATCCTGTTTTGTTTTCCTGAGTTAGGACCCAGTGGTCTGAAGGCTATGTTCCCAGGCTTGTTGCTAAGAAGTCTTTTCCAGCAGCCCTGGATCTCTCCAGTCTCAACATTCTGCTTTTCCCGACGTCGGAAACAGCCGGAAAATAAACACCCTGATGACTAAACGGTTTCTCCAGCTAGAGCCTGGGGAAGCACTAAAAATAGAGCCCACAAGTGAGGGGAGGCTCCCCCCTGGGAGGGCGCTTTCCCATCCGGCCCCCACCACAGCCTCAAGCCCCGACTAGGCGGTGCTCTCCGACTCCCTGGGGAGGGACAGACCCCATGACTACCCTGAAGTCTTTGGGGCAAGCTAGCCTTGACTGGTAGGGAGATCTGGGATCTCCTAGTTGGGAACCCCACCTCTCATACGTCAGGAAACTGGGGAGCTACTTTTGGGGACCACTGTAGCAATCGGGTTTCCTGGAGGGGTCAGGTGGAAGGGTTGGAGCTCAGGCCAAGAAAACAGGAGCCTGCTAGCTTCCTGTTTAAGAAGGTACACATAAACCTCCAAGCTCCTTGAACTGTCTCACTGAACTTGTCCTCCAGGAGGCTTCCCTGGACTCACAGAAACCTAAACGGTCCCTGTTTGGGTTGAACAGACCATGGCTCAACAGTCCCTGGGTCGTTACAGTCCAGCACGAGGCACTACAAATGTACTGAGAACGAAATCCTCACACCAAATTCACGAGTTAGGTGTTCTCACCACCTCCATCTTCAAGAGGACAAAGAGGGACAGGAGGGTTAAGTAATGTACTATAATCTGTTCATAATGGTGCAAGCATTTAAAACAAAGCAGTGTGACTGCAGATTGATATTTCTACCCCACCACATATCGCCTCTTCATGCAGACTAGTCTTTAGCACAGGAACCCAGAACCCGGACTCTGTCCAGTAAATCAGACCCCAGTCTACGAAGAACCTTGCGCTTCTGTTCTGCAAATCTCTGTACTCTAAATCAGACTCCCATCATTTCCTCAAGTTTCAGCGGAGGACTTAAGACCGGACAGGATAGGATTCAGGAAGTCCGACGGGGTCAGTGTCCAGAGGCACTATCCTCACATTTTTTTTCACATAAATTATATTTTTAACAAATCTGGAACCGTGTCCCCCCCCATTCCCCACCCCACCAGAGCTCATGCATTCTGCCAAACATGCTTTTCATCTCTTTCTCAAAATTCTCCATAAGGAAGTTGACTGTTTTGAGCAGAATGTCCTCACATTCTTATGGAGCATTTAAAAATTCACCACACCCTGAAGCAACCCGGAATTTAAAATGACTTTTTTAAAGAGCTACTATTGCTCCTTTAATAAGTTGCTTCTGTACATTTCCTGAAAGGCAGATGAGGTGGTGGTAGGGTCCCGCCCCTTTAAATTGCCCCCTCGACTGTCGGAGCGCTGGGGCCGCAGGCACTGAAGATTAGGTCACCCCAGAACTATGGGCTGTCGCTTTAAATGTCTGGGCGTCAACCGAGCAGGACCCTGGGAGGAGGGGGTGGGGGGCTGTCACAGGTAGAGGGAGCAGCCGAGCTCCCTAGGTAACTCCAGGGAGAAGGTGGTCTGAAGTGGAGCTTCGCCGTACAGTAAGTGGAGGAGGAGCGCAGCCTTCCCCACACTGAACTTATCTACCAACGTCCTGCAACTGGGGGCCAAGGTGCTGAGGTCGCTGGCGGCTTGCGCACGGCGCACAGAGCCAGGAAACACTTTCCGAGCGCGGCGGCAGCTGGGGTCCCGGCACCCGCCTGATCCGGTCCCCCGGGTCTCGGGCTACACTACCGCCTCCTCCGCCTCCTCCTCGCCTCACCCGGTCCGTCAGGCGGAGGGATCTGCGTTCCCGGCGCCGCGGCCGCAGGCAGGGCGGGTGGGGCCGGCACAGTTCGGCCGGCGGAGGGCAGGGGGCGGGGCAGAGTGCGGTCCGCCCAGCCAGGCCCCGCCCCTGCCCCTCCGGGCCCTCCCATTGGCCCCCCGCCTGTCCATCACCCTGGTCCCCCACCCCGCAAGCTAGGCTGCGCTGTGCCAACGTCGGCCTCGACTCAGGGGCTGGAGGAGTTGCCTTTGGAGCCCGAAAGGAGGAAGGAAGCAAAATATCAACAACTGTCGAGGCGGCTCGGGCTCTCGGCCCTGTACCCGCCGCCCGCCGCCGCCCCCGCGCACAGCACGGGGGTCCCGGCCCCGCGGCATCGCCTAGGGCCGCGCGAACGCGGTGCCTTCGCCTTCCCCGCCGGTCCTGCGGCTTCGCGCGCCGAGGATCGCGGGCCAGGGCGAGGCCCCGCGCGTGACACCCTGTTCCCTGCAGGCTGGTGAGTGGAGACGCGCCGGCCCCTTTAAGAGCCCCTCCCCCACGCTGCGCGGCCGTCGGAGGGTGGTCTGAGCGCGAGGGGTGGTGTGGGCGCCCGAGGCCGGAGCGGACCTGCGGGTACTCGCGGGCGGAGCGGACGGCTTGGCCCGGTGGCTCAGTGGCCCCGGCGCCGCCGCCTCTGCGTATCCGCTGACCGTGCGACTGACATGCGTGTCCGGCGCCCGCCAGGGTCCCGGCAGAGGCTTGGAAATGGGGAGGGGTCGCTCCGTCGCCTGCGCGCAGACGAGCGCACGTGGCTTCGGCCGCCGTCCTCCCCACCCTCCCCCAACGAGGGACCGTAGTTGAGAGCCGGCCCGACGGCCGCGGGACCCCTGGTTGGGCGTGTCAGCACCCTCGGCTGGAGAACCCCTGGCCAGAAGTTTACAGCTGCTTACAGCTGGAAGGACCTCTCCCCGTGCGGGCCGAGCCGAGCCGGAGTGGGGTTCCAGTGGGGAGCCCGACCTCGCCCACAGAAGGGGAGAGCCTTTGGACCTCTCAGCAGCCTCCTGTGGCCTCGGGTTACGCAGCTGGTCCTGAGTGCCAGCCTCCGACGGACCCGCGAGCGAGCGGGGCCAGGCTCGGGGAGTATAGTGGGTGGATCCTGCACCCAGCCCTCCCCGCCCGAGTTTCCCTCCGAGGCCTAGCGGCCTTGGCTTAAGTGGTTCTTCCCCCTCCCCCAGCCCTCAGTGGGTCGCGGCTGCCTGACTGTGGGAAGTTTGCCGTCTGGGACGGTGACCTTGGACTGCTCTGGCTGGCTTTCAGAGGGGAGCCTACTGGGTCCACTAACACTCGGAGCTGTCCACCTTTCATTCTCCTCCGAGCTCTAGCGGAGGTCTCAGCTGAGGGGAATATTTGGGGAGGTCCTGTCAGTGTCCCCAGACACCCCGCTTCTGGCCACTGGCCACCAAACCTCAGTGCCTCAGCTTGGCTGTCCTAGCTCCCAGGGCCTGCCTCTGAATGAATTTCCTTCCTGCATCTTCCAGGATGGGGGTGGGGTGGGATGCTTCAGGGAGTGGCTGCGGACCTTGTGTAGGGGACCTTGGAGCTTCTGTCTAGCTTTTCCCATTTGCCCAGAATGGACGTTGGAGCCTTCAAATTTCAGTGGTCATATTCTTTTGGTTGTGATTTCTCTGTTCTTCACACACTCCGAGTGTGTTCTCATATGTGTTTGTGCCATGTGTACTTTTGTAAGAGGGTTCTTCGGGGCAGGCAGGAGCTTTCATTCACTACCATAGCAACCAGGGAGGTTGAGCTTTTTGCCTGGGATCACACAGCAAATCTGTGTCAGAGTTTAGTCCTTCCCTTCTTTCAGGCACAACTTTCCTTTGGGAGAGGCTTAGGAAGGAAGACTTGCAAACCGTGCTGTTGGAGGCTCTGGGTCAAGGGGAGAAACAGGACCCAGTAGGAAAGCATCCAAAGCCTTGTGTTGGGGGATGGGCCCAGGGCTTGTTCAACCTCCTCTGTCAGCTGAACCCACTGCCAGATCCTCTGTGTGGGGACCTGGACTGTCATGTCCATTCCCCTCTGTGTGGTGATCCTGGGCTGGAGAGGCCCCCCGCTCCCTGCTCTGGCCCTCTGGCTCCTGGCGCTCTTCGTAGGCTGGGCGATCTCTCGTTATATAATCTCTCTCCAGCAGGGTTTTCTCTCTCTTTCTCTCTCTCTCTCTCTCTCTCTCTCTCTCTCTCTCTCTCTCTCTCTCTCTCTCTCTCTCTCTCCTGGTCTTCCTGGGAGGTGTGATGGGAGGTGTGATGGGAAGTGGAGGGAGTCTTGTCCCCAGGTTGGGAGCTGAGTCCACGGATGGGGTTAGGTTCCCTGAGGCCCTGCTCTGATTCTGCCCTGGGAAGGGACCTCTGCTGCCGTGTCCCTGGTTCTTGTACCCTGATCCCCAGGCCTGGACCTCTGCCCATCCTCCTGGCCTCTCTTCCCTGCCAGCTGGGCCCCCTTTCCTCCCTGATTGGCCCTGGGCTGGCATGGGCCCTTGCTGGACACAAGTGGGTAGGCTGGCTTCCCTGCTGCACTTCCCCCCTCCAGTACTAGAGGAGACCTGCAGGCAAGATGGACAGTGTGGGCCACAAGTCACAGTTGGTGCCGCCCAGGTTCACAAAGGTGGCCCAGAGCCTGTAGCTGAGAATCAGATTTGGGGACTGTGGTGCTGTGGTGGCAGGCTCTCTCCACTCCTTGGGAGGAGTCCTATGGATAGGGACTCCCCAGGCTCTCTGAAGCCAAGTGGCTTGAGACAATTACCTCCCTTTTAAAGGGAAGCGGGAAGGAAGAGTGGTGGCTTGTCGCACAGCCTCCGCATTGCTATAATCCCTGGTGGCTTTTATGAAGGTAGTTATGGGGCCAGAGTCCGGCTAACCTTCTGTCCTTCTGTCCCAGTTTGGTGACTTACTCCCGAGGGGAGAAGGTAGCATCAGGTGCCAGGAGCTCTGTTGTAGAAGCTGATAATCTGGCTGTGTAGTGGTTGGCATTGCCCTCTCCACAGTTACAGCAGGCTGTAACTGGAAGAACTTCCCAGTGAAGCCAGGTTAGAAAAGAGATGATTATTTATTTCTTTTTGTCTTTTTGAGACAGAGTCTCCCTGTAGCCCCCAGCTGTCCTGGAACTCAATAGGTAGATCAGGCAGGCCTTGAACTCAGAGAGTCACCTGCTTCTGCCTCCACAGTGCTGGGATCAAAGGTGTGCCACCATGCCCATCAATAGATGATTCTTAACTTGGCCTGGAAAGGGAGGGGATCTCAGGCACTTATCCCTTGGCTCTGCTAAAAAGGCTTTGACCCTTGACCTAGTAGGGCTGATGCTGTTTGGCTCCTGGAATATTTTTCTCTCTGTGCTTAGGACAGAAAATATTCTATGTATGTCCTGGGCTGTGGGAAGGCTGGCCTCTGAGCCCCTTCCCCCAGCAGGCAGGCTGGGGGTCCTGGTCCTATCTGAGTGCAGCAGGTCATTACACATATCTCCAAGGTGTGAGGCACCCTTGGGGGTGTGACTCCCACAGAGCAGCTGTTGCTGCGGGGGTGGGGGCAACAGTGGCAAAGATGATTAAAGGATTGGAGAGTGGAGGGTGGTGAGGGACTGGAGGCAGGGAGAAGAAGGGCACACGGAGCCAGAGAGCCTGGGCAGGAAGGGGTTGAGGTAGAAACACAGCTGGGCAGGCAGGGTCTGTCTGTGGAGAGCATGCTTTGTGAGTCAGGGGATGCTAGCTGATGTCCACTCCTCTTTGCTGCTCAGTTCCCTGGCCAGTCACCGCCCCCCACCCTGGCCTTTGTCCTTGGGTAAGTTACCCCCTCCTTACTCAGCGTCAGTTTTCCAGGTGTGCAAAGGTTCCCCTTTTGGTGACATAGACACTTGTGTCTTTGGTGGTTTGTGCTGGTGTCTGTCCCCCCACCCCACCCCCAATGAGTGAGGCAGCTCTGCTACATCTGGGGCAGATCCCTGGCTTAGGTGGTCCCCAAGGCCCTCCGTATCTGCCTCCCATTTCCCAACCCCCTGGGCCAGGCCACAAGCCACCCTCTCCACCCCTATTTTGGCTGCCAGTGACTCAGTCAGGCAGGATCTGGAGTGTGCCATGGACTCAGGAGCTGTCTGCTGCAGACGCCCCTTCTTCAGAGTGCTGGAGGGAGTGACCAAGTTCTAGCCTTGTGGGCAGCCACACCCAGACGAGACCATATTTACACATTTAAACTTACACTCCCAGGAGTCTCTGGGCTGGTCACTGACCTTGGCGTGGTGCCTCTGGCTGTACTGGGGCCACTCCCCTGGCATTGGGCAGACAGCATGCCATAGAGAAGGCACCTCCTGCCTGCTCCTAGCTCTCCCCTCTGGCATCCCCTGTGCATGCCCAGTTGTTTAACAGGGTATATGGTTCAGAGAGAGAAATGAAGACTTGAGATCCCCGAGACTGGAGGAAGGGAATGCTGCCCATCTTTGTGTGTGGAGCATTTTGTCTTCCCTGTCATCATCATCAGGAAAACTGATGACAAGTGACACTTTCCTTGAGGGCCCTGGTCTAGGTTAAGGAGGCACCCACCGTGGCAGGAAGGAGGCCGTAGACTGCCTGTCCCTGACCACAGTCCCATATCCTGGCGCTCAGACACACGGCCCAGAGGAGGTTTGGTGGTCATTTAGGGGTGGGTTGCTCTGACTTCTGAGAGATACAGTATCACAGTGCACCTCTCCCAGTCCTTCAGCCCCAGCACCAAGACACCTGTGCTGTGGACTAAGGAATGAGGAGGCTTCGCCAGGACTGGGAAGCTGAGCTGGGCCTGCTTCCCTAGCCAGGCCAGCTGCTCTCTAGTCTCCAAACTTTCCCTGTGGACATCCCGGATTCTTTGTTAGGAATAGCGTCTGCACTGAGCAGGTTTGAGGGCCTGGAGAATAAGCCAAGAGAGGTCCAGCCAGAGGGGTAGGTGGCTAGGGGAGCAGGCCTCTTTCCTGGGCTCATCCTGCTCTAGTAGATGAAGTAACACGAGGACATGGCTGCAGGGCTGACTTGAGCCTGGTGATTCTCCTTCTCCAGCATGCATGTTGGGTTGAGGGCACTGTGTCTTGAAGGGGGTACTCTGACTGCTTCTTTCTCCTTCACCTCTGCCCCTCCCCTTGTGTGGACCTCGTGGCAGGCCTTGGACCAGGCGTGGAGTAGAGAACAGGTGCCCTGACCCAGCTGTTCCTACTTGTCTCAGTGAGGGGGTGGGAAGCCGAGGAGAGTGGATGTCTTCACCTGTTCCCAGGGGTGGGGCCCTGATCTTAAAGTCCCTGAGAGCTTGAAAGAAGGCAGCAGATGGGACTGATTGGCAGACATCATGCTGAAATCTGGGGTCTCTGCAGTGTCCTGATGTACCTGAGGTGTGTGTTTGAGCTGGGTCCCCCAGCCTTACCGAGTGCCTTTCCTAAGAGCAGTGACCTAATCCCCTGAGAGCAGCCACCTTGCCACCTCCTGCCAAGAGCTTAAAGGAGACCCAGCCATGCCCTGAGCAGCCCCTTTAAATCCTTGGCAGCTCCTTGAGGTCATTTCTGCAGGAGGATTTGTCTTCTCTGATTGGATTGGCCTCTTTCTGGCCTGTCCTGTCCTGAGCATAGGTGGCCCTTCAGGCCTGTGTGTTGTTGTGGTTCCTACCCCACATCCCCCTCCCCAAGCCTGGCCATCAGGACTGGTTCTTGGTTTGCTCCTGGATGCTTGAACAAGGGTCATAATGGTCCTTTCCCAGCTTCTCTAGACTGCTCTTCTTTGGCCCAAGTCATGTTCTTCACTGTTCTCATCTCCATGGGAAGTCTCTCCCCAATCTAGCTAGCTGTCCACTGGTTTCAATGGCAGGCTGCCTGAGCCCAGCACTGTGGTACAGCGCACACCCCAATGGCAGGCGGCCTGAGCCCAGCACCGTGGTACAGTGCACACCCCAATGGCAGGCGGCCTGAGCCCAGCACTGTGGTACAGCGCTCACCCAATGGCAGGCGGCCTGAGCCCAGCACTGTGGTATAGCACTCACCCCAATGGCAGGCGGCCTGAGCCCAGCACTGTAGTACAGTGCACACCCCAATGGCAGGCGGCCTGAGCCCAGCACTGTGGTATAGCACTCACCCCAATGGCAGGCGGCCTGAGCCCAGCACTGTGGTACAGTGCTCACCCCAACGGCTCTCAAGCTGATCCACCCTTAAGGCCCCAGCTGCCACTTTCACTTCTGTCTCCTGAGACCCCAGGGGGAAGTAGGGTAAGAAGGTGGAAGGTGACACACTAACCGTCCCAACTGCCCCCACCTCTCCTCAGCTAAGGCCTCTGGATAGAGGCCCTGCCTCACCATTCTTGTCTAGATGACTGAAATGGGCTTGGGTTTCTGTGGCAGGATTGGCTCAGTAAGAGGACGGTAGCTAGGGACTGAGTAGATAGCAGAAGGGACTTACCAGAGTAGGCGAGCTCTGCTGGGCCTCATTGTTTCAGAGGATATAGCTAACATCTGGGTGCTGTAACTGGACAGATGGGGGGTTAGGCCCCAAGACATGCAAGGGACTGGTTGTGTGCCAGCACGCATAGCCGGAGTACACTGTTAGCCTCCATGACGCCCATATGTCATGAGCTGCTCAGCCCGTACTTGGTTGCAAAGCAAGTTTGCACCCCAGCTCCTACTCTGAGGGCAGGGACCCTTTATAATCTAACCCCGACTGCCTTACTACACTGAGTGGACTCCAGATGGAACTGCAGCAGCACAGACAGCTGTTCCCAGCCTGCAGCCACCCACCCAAGGGACTGCCCCACACTTTACCCTGGGACCTTTCTAGATACCGGTAGGTGGACTGAGCATGCTTTCCCCAGAACAAGTGTGGAGGGGCCAAAGGAGGAACCTCAGGCCACATCCATTGGGTTGTTTGTGGGGTGCTTTTTGGCAGGAAGATGGACCCAGAAACTGGGCTTGATCTCAGGAGTTCTGACTGAGTGCCACAAGGTCCTGGGTAGGGTTGGCCTAAGTTCTGGAAGGGAAGTTGAGCCTTGAGGAATAAGGGTGGAGATCTATGTAAATCACCATGCAAATAAGCAGCAGCAAGTCAGGCTACCTACTGCTGGGCAGGGCTGGAGCAAGTCTCAGACTTGGGTTTCAAACTGGCCTCACCAGTGACAGCCACCTTGGGCCTAACCAGAACAGGGACCCTCGAAGGCTCAACCCTGGGCCTGATAGGCATACCAGGTATTCAAGGGGTTCTGATGTCTGCTACTGCCACCAGGCCCTCATGCCTTCTACCTGGCATTGGCCCTGTAAACTGGCCTAGGGCCAACACGCTGTCCTCTGTGAGGGGTGATGATCCAGAAAGCATGTCCCCAGCCCAGCCCTGTGCCCGAACCCTCTGGCCTCCACACTACCTTTCTGTGTCTGTCAGAGGATGGTAAGCCCATTTAGATAAGAGCAGCACAGTCCTGACTCTTCCTGCTAGACCTTTCCAGGGAGCCCCAAGCAGAATTGTGGGGTAGAAGAGCATTTGGGTCCACACCATTCTACCCACTCTGTATGCTGGCCACTGGTGAGGCTGGAGGGCCAGTTACCGATTTGGACCAGACTGGAGAAGCCCTGCCTGGCCTGCAGCACTTCCTTCTACCATCTGCTACCGGGATGCAATCTCCTGTTGCCCCTAGGCCAGTGGAACTTTCTTGAGGATGGACATAGTAGCTGGGGGGCAGCCCAGAGGCTGGGAAGGGAAGGCCAGAACTGGATGGATTGGGAGCTTCAGGACTCAGCTGCTGCAGGAAGGACAGGCTTGGGTGGGACATGGTATATCTCCCCTTCTAGAGAGAACAGAATGACCCTTCCCAAGGGGTTTGCTAGAGAGAGAGGCAGGAAGCTCTGAGGTAGAGTATGGGAAAGTTGTCTTCTGGGTGCTTCTCAAGTCAGTTTCTGTCCCTCTGCAGGTCCCAGTGCCTAGGACCACCCCACCCCAAGCCCTGTTTTCTTGGACTGCCCCCCCAGCCCGCTCTCAGGTCCCCTGTCGGTGAGTTAAAATTAGCTCAGTGCCCAGGCTAAAAATATCCCCTGCCCAGCCCCAAGCTGATGGTTGGGGGAGGGGTGTTGGTGGGAACCAGGGTTTTGGGTAGTGAGCCTGCCAGAACTTTGAGCCTGATGGGAACTCTGGTGAAGCATAAAGGCCTTATGGGATGGGGAGGAGAGGGCCCTGCCAGCACCCTGGGACAGGCTGTTTGCCCCCTGGTCTACTGCCCAGCCCAGCTAATCTTTCAGCCTTGTGTCCTAGTCTTATTCCCCCTCTTTCTTTCTGTCTTCTTGTATCTGTGTTTCTGTCCCCACCTTGCCCACATTACCTCCCACTAGCAAGCAGGCTGCTTGAGGCCAACCGACTGTGGGGTGACAGGTGGATTGGATTGTCGCCCCCTCCCCCAGTGCCTGCTGCTTATTTCATGCCCTGCAGCCCCGCCACAGGGAGGGGGTGGAGGAGGTGACAGCTGTCTTCAGCTGCAGCCTGCCTTCCTCATCCCAGTCTGCAGCCCCAGGCGCCTGCCTGAAAGGGTGGAGGGAGAGCCTAATGAAAGTGGTACCCTTCCAGGTTCACTCCCCTCAGGAAGACCCCAGGGCTGGGACTCCTCCTTGTCCTCAGCAATTGAGCTTGCTAGTACAGGCCTCCAGAGGCAGATGCACGAAGCTCCTGAGAGCCTTGGGTCACCCAGGAGAGGGCCCCATGCAGAAGGGGTTGAAGAGGCAGAAAATGGGAATGGAACATTGAGGAGCCATGAAGGAAGTTGGAGGCTACCGGGGAAGGGCCGTCCCTGCCTGGCTCTTGAGCAGTGCTCCAGGGACTTGCCCTAACCCCACTCAGGGACCTCACACAGGAACTGAGATGCCTCATTCTGAAACCCCAGAATGGTTTGGCTATTGCTCAGGTACCAAGAGGTGTGACATTGGGGAGGCAGGGCCTGTTCTCTCACGACCCTCCAAACCAGTGCCGCTTGCTCTTCACTTGTCCCTCGTTTGCTTGTAAATACAGCATACAGTTGTTGTGGGGTCCTGGACCCCCAGGCGCTCTGGCTCCCTCAGGGTGCCGCTGGCTTCCCTACAGGGACATATCAGCTGGTGCCCTCCTCCTGCTGCTGCTGTTAGCGCAGCCTGGTGGGAACACCAGCCTGTTCAGCCAGAGTCACTGAAGGTCACCATGTGACACAGCTATGGCCTGATGTCAGGACGGGCAGGCTTTGGGGCTTGGTTCCCCAGCATGGCAACCCAGGACTGCACTCCAACCCAAGGCCAGGGCACAAGAGGAGGGACTGGTCCAGCCAGCCAGGCAGGAGCAGGGCCTCCATCTGGAGAACAGATGCCCAGGCCTCTGGCTCCTGGTATTTGGTCAAGTCGTTATGCAGAGGACTAATGAAGCAGGTCCAGGTGTTTATTAAAACCTCCCAATGGGGTAGAGAGGCTTGGGTAGGAAAGGCCCCACACCATGGATACAGTCAGTCTAGGGTCCTTTGTGACCATCTCACCCTAGATACCTTTCTTCCAGAGCCAAAATGGAGTTCATATTCTTGCCCCAGGGCTTTAAAGAACCTGCAGCGATAGGGAAGGGATAGCAGAAGGGGAAAGAGGCCAGTGCAGACAGAGCCTACATTGTAAAAGAACTTGTGGTTAGATAGGAGGAAGGACTGCCCAAGGCAGGTCTGTCCTCTGCAGGGCAGTGCTGGAAGAAGAGGAGCACAGTGGGTAAGATTCTGGGAGGCATGGGGTTCTGCAGGCTGAGCTAGCACGGAAAGGGGTGGGGGTAGCTGGGCCCTGGTCTCTTAAACATCGACAGATACTCTCCATCAAAGGATACTCACTGGGTCTCTGTGGTTTCTCAGCCCTGATCCCTCTTGCATCCCAGCTCCCCCAGCATGCTGCAGGGATTGGGGGGGCAGTGTAGGAGATCAGCCAGGGAGCTGGTTGCCAGGCGACAGTTGCCTAAGCAACCCCATCCTCTCCATCTCCATGTGCTCAGGGCTGCTCCTTAGAAGACTTAGAGTCTCACCCTCTGCACCAGCCAAGCTGATTGTGGGGAGGGTTGACAACAGGGGTGGCAGGATTGGTTGGAGGTGTGGGTGGTGTCCAAAGTTAACAGGCTTTGAAGGCAGCTGGTAGAATAAGGGTCATAGCTCCATAGAGAACAGTAAGAACAGCAGGACTAACAGAGATTAGACTGCAAGAAGGACCTCTCACAGGCCATAACAGTATTTTGTTTGCATAGATACTTCCTGAGCCCCTTCCTATAGGCAATAGCATAGTAAAAAGACAGATTTAGTTCCTATCTTCATGAAGCTCCAGTCTTACAGTAGGCATGTAATAGAAGCACAGAAGTATAATTTATTTTTGTCCTTTTTTTATTTTTTTATTTCTGTATGCGTATGAATGTACTGTCTGCATGCAGGTCTGTGCACCCGTGTCATGCAATGCCACGGAGGTCAGAAGAGGGTCTCAGATTCCCCTGGAACTGGAGTTCTCCTGGAATTGGAGTTTCAGATGGTTCTCGGCCACCATGTGGGTGCTGGGGATTGAACCAGGGTCCTCTGTAAGAGCAGTCGGCGCTCTTAACCGCTAGGCCATCTCTCCAACCCTATTTTTGTCCTTTTGAGACAGGATCTCCCTGCAGCTCCAGCTGTCCTAGAACTTGCTGTGTAGACCAGCCTGGCCTTGAACTCACAGAGATCTGCCTGACTCTGCCTTTCAGGTGCTGGGATTAAAGGCATGTGTCACCACACCTGGCCAGAAGTATAATTTTTAAATTTATTTTTATTTTATGTGTATGAATGTTATGCCTGCATGTGTGTAAGTGCATCCATATCATGCAGTGCCTGAGGACAGAAAAGAGTGTTGGATTCTGGGCTGGAGAGATGGCCTAGCGGTTAAGAGCGCCGGTTAAGAGCGCCGACCGCTCTTACAGAGGACCCGGGTTCGATCCCCAGCACCCACATGGCGGCTGAGAACCGTCTGAAGCTCCAATTCCAGGAGAACTCCAGTTCCAGGGGAATCCGAGACCCTCTTCTGACCTCCGCGGCATTGCACGTCACGGGTGCACAGACTTGCATGCAGACAGTACATTCATACACATACAGAAATAAATAAAATTAATTAAAAAAAAAAATTAAAAAAAAAAAAAAGAGTGTTGGATTCTTTGGATTCGAACCTGGGTCTTCTGCAAGAACAGCCAGTACTCTTAACTGTTGAGCTATCTCTCCAGCCCAGAATGTAATTCATTACATAGGTGGTGATGCTAGAAAGATTGTAAAGATAGCCCTTTAGAGGATCCTAAGAATATTGAGGATTCTCAGCTCTGGCTGAGGAGACAGCACTGGGCATAAATGGGAAGAGGTTCTGTCAGCAAGAGTCTGCTCATGGTCATGACTTCTGCCTTTAATCCCTCAGGAGGAAGAGGCAGACTGATCCATGAGTTCAAGGCCGTCCTGGTCTACATACTGAGTTCCAGGCTAGACCCTATTTCCCCCCAAAAAAGTGGGGGTAGTGAGCAGGAAGGCAGCCACATGGCTACTGGGGTCAGAAGGTCCTATACCCTGAGTCTACATTGGAATTCTTGAGGCTGAGCCAGAAAAAGCCCACCTAAAAATCCAGCTCACCATAGTTTTCGTTCCCTTGTGCCCTCCTACTTCCCCTGCTCAGTCTGTGGATTGCCCTGAGAAGCAGGCCTCTCATGGAGCTGGGCAGGAGTTCTTCACATGGGAACGAGGGTGGTTGGCGCCTGTTCTGGCAGATGTATATTGGGCCACAGGGCTTTCTGGGATGCTGCTGGTAATCTGGGGTGTGGGGAGGGGAAGCCAGAGACCACAGAGGTCCTCAAGGACAGGGATTGGGGAAAAGGGTGCCGGGTTTCCATTCTGGGGGAAGGAAGAGAGCTAGGCTGTTCTTTGTACATATTTGGGCAGAGTAAAAGCTGGGTGGCAAAACTTGGACAGTCCCGCGATCTTCGACAGTCCTAAACAGGACTGGTCAGGTGCCTGGTAAACTGCTTCACCTACCGTACAACTTTTGGGCCTTGTAGAGTGGGCTAGAAAGACACAGCCACTGGCAGGCGCTAGGGCAGGGGACTCCTCCCCTGCCTCCCTGTATTCGTGCTGCACAGCCACTGGCAGGCGCTAGGGCAGGGGACTCCTCCCCTGCCTCCCTGTATGCGTGCTGCACAGCCCCTGGCTTTGCTCCTGGGAGGGACTGTAGAGAAGCTGGGCTTCTTGGATACTTTCAGAAAACACACCCTCACCATCTCCCAGAATGCCCTCCACTGTGATGCAAGGACTCCTGGGCTGACAGCTGGCTGGAAGGGCTGGAGGTCGTCTCCCTCCTCCCCTTGTGCACTCAGTTCCCAGGAACCCACGCAGACTGTGGCCCTGTCAGCACTGCAGAGCGCACACCTTCCCTGTCTTGGGCTGAGTGGGCCAGCCTGTGCCCCGCCACCCCATGTCCCGTATGGAGGTGCAGGGGAGGCTCTCATTCCCACATTGGCTCAGGGTTGGACTTGTACTCCAGGGCCTCTCCAGTGTGTACCGTGTTCCTGTTTCCTCCGTGGGATGCACAGCTAAAGCTGAGCTTGGGTTCTAGACTTGGCCTGTCCTCTGTCTCAGGCAGGGCTGCACACACCAGCCATGCACCTCCTTTGCATATCTCTTGTCACCCCACTTACTTGTCATAGTTGTCTGCTACTCTACCACAGCAGAGTTGGGCATTGCAGCAGTCTTATGGCCTGCGTGTTGACTCTGGTCCTTTACAGAAACCGTAACCAGTGTTAGGGTGAGCTCCATGGCAGAGCGTTTGCCTAGGGAGGGTGAAGAGCTGGTGATGCCAGCCTGCATCATAGCAGCCTGGGCAGGCATCGGCTCATCATCCTCACTACCTGCTCCAAAATAGGAGCCTAATAGTCCAGACTGGGTGAGCAGGACAGTTGCAGAATGCAGATGGCTTCCTCAGAGAGGGGTTGTTCTCTAAGAAGTAGACCAGGAGCCCCATGTCTTCTTACTGACCTAAAGCTCAAGGACATCCATCCATGACAGGGAACCAGCCTAGACCAAGTGAGAGCTCATCTTACATGTGGTGTCAGGGGACCATTGCCTCGATAGCCAGACTTGCTGCAGTTTGAGGATGGGGCACCAGCCTGTCTTAGAGCATGGTGAGCCTGGCCTGTGTCCTCAAGGAGCAAACCTGGGGGTTGTAGGGACTGATAGTCCTCTCATAATCTTCCTATCCCAGGTGGCTGTCACAGGTGGTGTGCAGACCATGAACTGACCACTGGTCCCAGACCTTCATGAGCACAGTGTGAGGCCCCTGACGGCAACCCAGCAGCCCTTCCTCTCTGGCACTAAGGACTCCCAGAGAAGATGGGGAGGAAAAAGATTCAGATCCAGCGAATCACTGACGAGCGGAACCGCCAGGTGAGGGGGTCCTAGAGCCCTATAGGCTGATTAGGTGAGGGCAGGAATCATTGTAGGTCTGAGTGAGGAGAGGAGTAGCCCTCTCTTCCTGTCTCAGGCTCTCGTGTTCTGCTGCCCCACATCACAACCACACCCACAGCTCCTACATTCCAGCAGGAATCCTCCCTCCTCTTACCTGGGAACAGCACTGTTCTTCTTCAGCCCCCTGCACATAGGTCTCTTAAACATCTAAATTTTTTCCCTCCCAAGGCTGACACTGGCATGTCTTGGCTGTGGTCTGTCTAGCTCAGGGGTTCTACTTGTTCCTTCCCAGACTGGGGACTTAAGAGCAGCAGCCGAGTCACTCTAAGAGTAAGAACTCTCTAGAATAGGGGCTATATCCAGTTGCCTTTAAGCAGGGACTCCTGCCAGACCTTAACTGAGCCTGACTTGGCTGCCCATACTGTCCTACAGGTGACATTCACCAAGCGTAAGTTCGGGCTGATGAAGAAGGCTTACGAGCTGAGCGTGCTCTGCGACTGTGAGATCGCGCTCATAATCTTCAACCACTCCAACAAGCTGTTCCAGTATGCCAGCACTGACATGGACAAGGTGCTGCTCAAGTACACTGAGTACAACGAGCCGCACGAAAGCCGCACCAATGCCGACATCATCGAGGTGCATGCCCACTCCCTCTGCCCATGTGTAAACCTACTGCCTCACCCAAACCCAACGTCCCCAAAGAAGGATAGGCAGTAGTAATGGAGGCATGAGATGTGGGGCCCACAACAGGCCCACCCTCCCATCCCAGGCCCACCATGCTGCCAGCCAGGCCTGAGGACCCCCCCCACTCTTTCTTTGCCTCCTCCCCTTGCTGTAGCCTTTCAGCTGCTGCTTTTTGTGTCTCCCTCTTGTTTCCATCTCTCTTCTCAGTCCTGCCCCTTTGTGGGTCACTGTGGCTCTTGTCTTCTGTTTCAGAGCCAACATTATGAACTGTTGAAGGACATGAGCTTGGAATTCAGCTCTGGCCTTTACAGGCCATGTGTCCTTGAACAGGTGGTTTGGCCTTCCTAGGCTGTGGTGTCCTCCACAAAATGGAGTGGTGTCTACTTAGAAGGAAAGATATTCTGCGAACACAGTGAAACAACCCTTGCATGCTTCTCACTCCAGGGTGCCCACAGCTTAGGGTACAGTTTTTGTCTGTTGAAGATGGTATCTGGCGAGCCATAGGCCTAGTCAAAGATTCAGAAGAAGTAACCTAGAGTGTAAACATACACTTTTTTTTTTTTTTTTGGTCTGAGACAGGGTCTACCTGTAGGTACAGCTGGCCCTGCAACTCTGTGTCAACCAGGCTGGCCTTGAATTCACAGTGATTTGCTTGCTTCTGCCTCCCAAGTGTTGGGATTAAAGGCATGAAGCAAAGGCTGCCAAAATAGCATAGTGGGTAAAGGCACTTGCTGCCTAGTCTGTTGACTTAAGTTTAATCCCTGAGACCCACAGAGAGGATGGAAGAGAACTGAACCCCTCAGGTTGTTCTGATATCCATTCATACATTGTGGCATATGCATCCCATATGTATACATACACACAAAATTGAGTTTTTTTTTTTTTAATGAAGCAAGTATCTGTAAAGGTATCTTGAGTTACTAAAGGTAACCTTGGGTCTGCTTCACGTACACTGCCCACATGCCCTCTGCTCAGATCATGTGCAGAGCTCTGGCATCTGGGCAACGTGTGGGGTGGCATAGTCGGAACGCAGTAGTGACAGCTAGCTTTCTCTTTGCTTTCCACAATCTCATCCTCTCCTTCTGTATAATTCCAGTTTCTTTCCTTTTCTTCTCTTAAGCACAACCTAGGGGTTGGGATGGGAAGGCACATCCTCCCCATCCTCAGAGGAGCAGGCTGCTGCTGGCCCTTCCTCAGATGCAGCTGTGGAGCGTACACCTCCACACCAATGCATTTCCTGGGTTAAGTTCCCTTTCACTTAGTGCCTCAGGGGACATTGTAGGAGGGAGAATGGCTCTGAGGGAGGGAGTAGAGCCACTGGGAACCAGGATGAAGGGTGGAGAGCAGAGGATCCTAGGGAGGGCTGGGAGGGGCTTGAAAGAAGTGGGGAACATCTTTGCTGGCCGGCTGACTTAGTAGCTGACTTAGAGGTACGGTTACAGACCCTGAGGAAGAAGGGCTTCAACGGCTGCGACAGCCCAGAGCCCGATGGGGAGGACTCGCTGGAGCAGAGCCCCCTGCTGGAGGACAAGTACCGGCGGGCCAGTGAGGAGCTGGACGGGCTCTTCCGGCGCTATGGGGTGAGCCCTACTCACCTTTTCTCTGGCTCCCTTCCGGCCCCTTCCCCCCAGGCGCTGCACAAGAAGCACAGGGAGTGTGAGAGCCCTGAGGTGGACGAGGTGTTTGCTCTGACCCCCCAGACGGAGGAGAAGTATAAAAAGATAGACGAGGAGTTTGATAAAATGATGCAGAGTTATAGACTGGCCGTGAGTAGTCGCATGGAGGAGAGCCTCCCGTGCTGCATGGTGTGGCTTCGCCCTTGGCCTGGCCCAACCCTCGGCTGCCTCTGATGGGGGATCCCATGCTGAGCCATCCTGGGGCTGGGTACCCCTGACCTTGGCCATGGTAACCTTCTGATAAGGTTCAATTTGGAAAAGCTAGTGAGACTTGCAGTGTTCCCTCACCAGCAGAAAGTGTGCAGACGCCTCGAAGTCTTTAGAGGGCAGGGAAGTAGAATGTGTTCTTGGCCTAGTCATTCTGGGGAGAGGCCCCCTTGGGCTGCTCTGACACTCCTGCCTAAGACAGCTTTAGGGGAAACAGCTGCTAAAGGGAAGGCGAGATGGGCTTGCGCTTCTACAGCAGGCCAGATGATAGGTGGGCAGCAGCAAAGCCGTGTTCTCACTGGTGACACAGTTAGATATGAGTTTGAGTCTATACCGAAGGCACTAACCCACTCCCAGTGTGTCCCGCCTGGCCGAGGACTAACCCACCTCCTCGGGGTGCCCAGTCCTGTCTGCAGTGGGCAGAGCCTTGCTCTCCTGCTCTGGGGCCAGAGCTGCACCCCAAGGTGCTCTCACCTTCCAGGGGGAGGCAAGTAAGGCAGCAGAAGGGCTGAAGGCAGGGAGCCCAAGCTTCTGGCTCCCGGAGACACAGCCCAGAAACCAAAGAACCCTTGCCTACACTCCCAGGCAAAGTGGGTCCGGGGTAAAATGTTCTCTTGATGTGACTTGACCCCTCCATTTTTCTATCTAGTCATCTGTCCCGGCCCCCAACTTTGCCATGCCTGTCACAGTGCCCGTGTCCAATCAAAGCTCCATGCAGTTCAGCAATCCTAGTGGCTCTCTGGTCACCCCTTCCCTGGTGACATCATCCCTCACGGACCCACGGCTCCTATCCCCCCAGCAGCCAGCACTACAGAGAAACAGCGTTTCTCCAGGCCTGCCCCAACGGCCCGCTAGTGCAGGTAAGTGGGCTGGAGGGTGGGCCTTTGAGGTAGAAGAGAGGTGTGGAGGGGCCTGAGCTTCCGTCTTCAGTGGTTGGTCTTTCACCCACCACAGCATTCCTGTGTTTGTGTAACTCTTGAGGAGGAAGTGCCTAGGACTCCTCACCTCAGGGTCCTCCCTTGTCTGGTCCCTAAGACAAAGCTCATGGTGGCTCTGCTTTTCTCCCAGGAGCCATGCTGGGTGGAGACCTCAACAATGCTAACGGAGCCTGTCCCAGTCCCGTGGGTGAGTATAGCTGCCTGTCACATGGTAGCTCAGGTCCAGGGACCTAGAGGAGGGGACAGGAAAATGGCAGAGCCTGAATAGGATGCATCAGAGGATTTTTAGGTCCCTGAATTGTGGTATGTGTAGAGGTGACAGATGTGTGCAATCAGCGCTGCGTAGGTCTGAAGATGATCAGGCAAACTGAGAAGACTCACATTACTGCAGAAGTTTAGCATTTTCAGTGGGAGTAAGGTGTGTGATGGGGATCTGGCCTAACCTAGCTGACTGGTAGGCATATATGTCCACTCACACACGCAGACCCCCGTGCTTCCACGGAGCTCCCAGACATATGCACCTGTAAGCACACACATCCAAGTCACAGAAGGAAAGCGTCCTGCCTTGCACCTTGCTGCTTCCAGTTCTTCCTGCTCTGTGCTGCTGTCTGGCTGGTGACCGCCTTCTGATGTCACCATTGACGTCACCCTGGCATTCCTGCCATTCCCAGAGTGATCTTGAAGTTTGGATGGAGTCGGCAACACACTTTGAGGACAACTGTATGCTTTTACAGGACAGACCGAGGTGGCATTTCTCACTGCAGTTGACACCCACATTCCTGGACCTCAGACTCGCCAATCTCAGTCTCAGCCAATGTGCTACCCCTTTCCTACACTGGTCATTGTGGGTCCTGTGTGAGGCACATGACTATGAAGGTGGCTTGGCAGTAGTTGGTGTACTGGGGTTGGGAACTTGGGAAACAGAGTATATCTCCCCCCCACACAAGATTATGGAGCAGATGTAAAAGATAGTTGTACCTGGATCCCCAGTCTAATTACCACCAGTGAATATCCTATCTCCCCAGGACTTTTGGCAGCTTGTCATGTCCTGATCCAAGACACAGAGCTCCTAGCTTGTGGCAAGGGACAAGTCTAAGTGAGTGATGACTAGTCCCTGTGAGCAGGTTTCTCACTGAGGCCCAGATCGCAGCCTGTCACCCCAGTTGTTGTAGGTCCTGTGACGCAGGTGGAAGGGTCTGAGAATGCCAGGCAGGGTTTGGGGGAGGCCTGGCTGCCTGGCCTAGAAGAGCCCAGGGCAGCCAACGGCAGTGGTAGCTCTGTGCTCCGCCTCTGGCCCAGGCTCCCACTGGTCCTACCACTGTAGCTTAGAGGCTGGCAATGAGCTGAGTGATTGGGGACCAAGACTGTAAGCAGTATCAGGCAGTTTGGCACCTATGCAGAGCCCTGGCATGGGTCTGAGAAGGCTCTAGGCGACTGGTATGCTTGTCTGGGGCAGTTGGCAGGGCCAAGGGGCAAGCCAGCATTTTTCTTTCCACTCATCTCATTTCTCTAGGGAATGGCTATGTCAGCGCCCGGGCTTCCCCTGGCCTCCTCCCTGTGGCCAATGGTAATAGCCTAAACAAGGTCATCCCTGCCAAGTCTCCACCCCCACCCACCCACAGCACCCAGCTTGGAGCCCCCAGCCGTAAGCCTGATCTGCGGGTCATCACTTCCCAGAGCAGCAAAGGATTAATGCATCACTTGGTGAGTGATGGGCCGTGGCCAGGGCTGGGAATGGTAGGTAGGAAGCGGGGGGGGGGGGGCAGCAGGAGAGGCGAAGGTGGTTGGCAGCGCCTTCGGGTAGGACTTCCTGAGAGAGATCATGGAGACATGGCTTTTTATGAATTCTTTCTTCCCCAGGACCTTTTGTGGGGTTGGAACACAGTAGCATCAACCTGAGAGCAATAGATGAAGAGGTGGGGGAAAGAGTTCTGTGATGGGGAGCGTGATAAGTGGGATTCACACTGAGCATCAGGACTAGAGCACAGTCTCTGACTGAGGGAGGCCAGAACATAGCGTCTTCTGGATATCAGGCCAGAAGAACTCTGTCCTTTTGGGTCAGAAACAACACTGTGCCTCTTAGGCAGACATGTGAATGGGAGCTGTGGGGAGGGGGAGGGGCAGAATCCACAGCCTAAAGCTTCTCCTCTATTTAATTTCTGCTCCCAGACTGAGGACCATTTAGACCTGGTAAGTAAGGCTAATATGTTTGTGGCGCCTTTGAGTTCCAGGTTTGCACCATGTTAGAGTCTGGAGCATGAGTGTGCATACATGTCTTCATGTGTGTTTACTGTGTGGACTTTAGTTACTGGTTGTTGCTGGGAGCTGTGCTTAGTGCTGAATGGGATACTGAGGTGAATGGGGCAAGGAAAAAGGGCTGGATATGCATGCTCATGCATCTGTATATGCATGGCTGTTTCTGTATTTGTATACTATCCCATTTATTCAGGCACACATGTATATGTATGCATCTGGAAAAGAGCACGAGGCCATCCCCAGCCTCTGAGACCCTGGCCAGATGCCTGAATTGAGTCCTTGGATCCCACTGACCTTCTGATTCCACCTAGGCCCACAGAGCATGGGAAGCGAAGATCCTTAAGAAAACAACTCAGGAAAGTCAGTTTTCCAGCAGGAAAACTAAAGACAGGACTTGAATTGTCCTTAACAAGGGCTTCCCTGCCTCCCTCTGTGGTACAGACTCCTAACCTTTCCAAGTGTGATGGTGCATGCCTTTAATCTCAGCACTTGGGAAACAGAGGCAGGTGGATCTCTATGAGTTTGAGGCCAGCCTGGTCTACATAGTGAATTCCAGGCCAGCTGGGGCTACAGGGAAACTCTGTCTCAAAAAGGCAAAATAAATAAATATCTAAAAAGTAAAAAAATTCCTACCCTTGAGCCCATCTCAGGGGCACCCAGAGACAAGCACGTGCTCAGCCCCTCCCAGTGGTTACATATTCATTGTCAGCCAGGAAAGGGGAGAGCGCCTCTCCCCCAGCTCGCTGACAGGAGGCCAGAAAGGCTGGAAAAGGCAGACAGGCTTTGGCGGCCAATACATCGGCAGTTTCGGCCCCAGCATGGAGTTGGAATAAACAAGTGACTCAGCAGCAGATGGAGCTGACAGCCCCACACACGTGTGTGCACACACGCAGTCACATGCCACCCCAGGCCCTGCATTCCGTTCCCAGATGCCAGCACTTATCTCCTGGGGTGTCTGCTACTATGATGGGTGAAGGGGAGACTCCAGAGGGCCTATGCCAAGGGAGAACATGTCTCTCCCTTTTTTCCCTCTGCCCAGAAACTAGGGCCAGTATTAATATATTGGGCTTCAAGCCGGGTGTGGTGGCACACGCCTTTAATCCTAGCACTTGGGAGGCAGAGGCAGGCGGATCTTTGTGAGTTCAAGGCCAGCCTGGTCTACAGAGTGAGTTCCAGGACAGCTGTGGCTACAGGGAGACCCTGTCTCGAAAAGACCAAAAAAAAAAAGAAAAAAAAAACAAAACTGAGCTTCAGGCTGCCCACATGCCTTCCTCTCTGCATGGGTGCAAATGAATCTATGTGTGCATGGTTCTCTCTCTTGAGTTTTCATGCCTTCAGGTATACAGCTTCTATTTATGTGTATGGGTCTCCATGTTATACACCTTGGCCTTGGAACTCAGGGACCTAGCTCAGAGTAAACGGCCACCCTGAGGCAACCTACCCTTCTGCCACCTCTTATAGACAGTTTTCTCCTGCAGAACAATGCCCAGCGCCTTGGGGTCTCCCAGTCTACCCACTCGCTCACCACCCCAGTGGTTTCCGTGGCAACACCGAGTTTACTCAGCCAGGGCCTCCCCTTCTCCTCCATGCCCACTGCCTACAACACAGGTAAGTGTTCATGTGATTGATGCATTGTGTCCTTGGACTTGGGGGCATGTGAGTGACCAGAGGAGAACTAGAAACTTGGGCAAAGATCCAGTCTGAGGAAGGCCCTTATAGTATAGTTGATAGATCAAACAAATAAAAGCAGAATGCCAAGACTGGTGACAGAATTCAGTTGGTAAAGTGCTTTCCTAGCATACGTGAAGCTCTCAAGCACTGCATAAACCAAGCAAAGTAATATGATCAGAACACTCAGGAGGTAGAGGCCAAAAATATAGAGGTTCAAGGTTATCCTCAGCTACATAGGGAGTTCAGGTCCAACTTGGGCTACATGACACCTTGTCTCAAAAACAAACAAACAAACATTGACCTCTGGTCTCTACACATATGTACCCACACCATGCAGCATACAACATACCACACACACAAAAAAGCAAAAATAACCTCCTATACACAAAAAGAAAATTTTAAAGTGGAGGGGATAGAGAGATGGCTCAGTGGTTAGGAGCACTTATTGCTGTTGCAGAGGGCCCAGGTTCCCAGCACTCACATACCCCCTAACAGCCATCCATAACTCCAGTTCCAAGGGATCTGACAGCATCTTCTGGCCTCTGTGGGCTCTGCACCCATGTGGTACACTTAAATACATGTAGGGAACACATTTGTACATAAAAAATAAAAATAAAGCTGGGCGTGGTGGCACATGCCTTTAATCCTAGCACTTGGGAGGCAGAGGCAGGTGGATCTCCGTGAGTTCAAGGCCAGCCTGCTCTACGGAGCAAGCTCCAGGACAGCTGGGACTAAAGGGAGACCCTGTCTTAAAAATACAAAAAAAAATAAAAATAATAAAAATAAATCAAGCCCCCAAATGGGCTAGATAGATGGCTCAGGTTAAGGGTACTTACTGCTCTTGCCAGGCATGGTGGTACATGCCTTTAATCCCAACACTGGGGAGGCAGGGGTAGGTGGATCACTGTGAGTTCAAGGACAGCCTGATCTACATAGAGAGTTCTAGGCCAGCTGGGGCTACAGGGAGACCCTGTCTCAAAAAGACAAAAAAAAAGAGTAGTTACTACTCTCTTCCAGTGGACCCAAGTTCAATTCCAGTACCCACTTCTGGTGACTCACAGCCACCTGTGTGTACACCAACTCTAGGGGATCCAGTACCCTCTTCTGGTGACTCACAGCCACCTGTGTGTACACCAACTCTAGGGGATCCAGTACCCTCTTCTGGTGACTCACAGCCACCTGTGTGTAACACCAACTCTAGGGGATCCAGTACCCTCTTCTGCTGACTCACAGCCACCTGTGTGTACACCAACTCTAGGGGATCCAGTACCCTCTTCTGACTCACAGCCACCTGTGTGTAACACCAACTCTAGGGGATCCACTACCTCTTCTGGCCTCTGTAGGTATCTACACACTGCATGAGGAGGGGTTCCTCTCTGATGTGAAAACAGGTCTCTTTCCAGTGTGAGGAGAGGTCCCTCTCTGTTGTGAGAATAGCTCCCTCCAGTGTGAGGGGGCAGGATAGATAGGTGGCCTCCTCAGCAGAAGGTTTCTGCCCATCTGTCTCTAGACTCCTGGTTTGGGGTCTGGGGAAGGGAACATAATCAATATTGTAAGACTTCCTGGAGAAGACTGAGTGAAAGATAAGGGGAGGGGAGGTAGGCAGAGTGAGGCAGGGCCAGAGTAGATTTTCTAGTTTCTTGGGCAAGGGCAGCTTGGTGCAGCAGTGAGTGGGAGGCAGGCAGAGGGTGGCAAAGGTTAGGACACAGGTCTAAAGATCAGTAGTCACCTGGGGACATGGGAAGGCCTCTGGATACAGCTCTGGTAGTACAGTGCTTGGGCTACCTTCCCCAGGACAATATGTGATGCTTCCCTGCACTTCAGGCTGCCAAATTAGGAAGAACTTCCCAAAGGGGATTTGCCTTAGCACCTTTATTCAGAGCCTTTGTGTGGTAACAGGCTCTTTCCTGCTGAGGAGGCCTTTGTATGTCCTAACCCCCACCCCTATCATACATGAGTGACCTCCTGTGGTTGAATAGACTAGACCAGAAGATCCAAGACTCCTCCACCTCCCTGAGCCCTCATCTTAGAACTGAAACAAATTAGGTACAGACTCTACCTCAAATCTCCCACAAACCCCAACCCCGCCCTCTGTCCCAGCAGTGGCAGAATGCCCAAGTGACAGGCACAACCCCTGCTTCAGGCCTCCAGATATTCCTGCCCAGATGTCCGTGATCCTTTTCCCTCTGGTGTGCACCACGTGTGTACACACACGTAGGTTACTATGTCCTGAAGCTGCAGAAAGATTGCTTTAGAAGCAGGCCCCTAAGGCCTGCCTCCTGCAAGGAGTATTGGTGAACAAGAGGTCTGTGAAACTTCCAGCACCACTGCCCAGGCCAAGAAGAAAAGCCAGCTCCCCAGGCGTAGGACAGAGGGCTGAGCACAGCCCAGAGCCCTCTGCAGCTTGTTCCCTGGGAGTCCCACCGTGGCACCTGTCCACTCTTCCCGCTTGGCCTGTGAAACCGAAGGGAAGTTAGTTAAGGTCAGAGGTAGGGGAGGGGGGCCTGGGACAGTTATTCTGCAGGGCTGGCTCTGGACTCTGTCTATCACTGGGGTATGAAAGCAGCTTTGGCCCCTAAGAAAACAGTGCTCCAGTTCTTGTTGCTGCCAGAGTAGCTAAGCAGACTTCTGTCAGACAGCATAAGCCAACCCCAACACCGACTGGGTGAACCAAGTCTTCCAGTAGATTGGGCTGGTAGGTGGGAGAGGGCACCAGTGCTTCAGTGTTCCCAGGCCATTTAGCCTGGTTTACCCTTGGCACCCTGTTGGATCTCCTCTGCCTGAAGCTGAGGACAGTTGAAGAGACTACAGTCAAACCTATGTTGGACCTTCTCTATTTCCTTTCTTCCTCCATTTCTTGTTTGTAATTATCCTTATAAAAGTATCCAGCCTACGGGGCTAGAGAGATGGCTCAGCAATTAAGAGCACCAGTTGCTCTTGCAGAGGACCCGAGTTCGATTCCCAGCACCCACATGGCCACTAACAATCATCCGTTCATAACTCCAGTTCCAGGGGAATCCAACACCTTCTTCTGACTCCACAGGCATTGTTTGGCATGGGTGGGCTTATACACATGCAGGCAATACACTCATACACATATAATAAAATGTTTTTTTTTTAAGTGATACCTATGTAATTTTTTTTTTTTTTAGCTTTAATGCTGCCAGGTGTGTTGGTGCACGCCTTTAATCCCAGCACTTGGGAGGCAGAGGCAGGAGGATCTCTGTGAGTTCAGGACCAGCCTGGTCTACAGAGTGAGTTCCAGGCCAGCTGGGGCTACAGGGAGACACTGTCTTAAAAAGACCAAAAAGAGGCCGGGCGTGGTGGCCCACGCCTTTAATCCCAGCACTTGGGAGGCAGAGGCAGGAGGATCTTTCTGAGTTCAAGCCCAGCCTGGTTTACATAGCAAGATCCAGGCCTGCTGGGGCTATAGGGAGACCCTGTGTCAAAAGACCAAAAATAAATAAATGAAAATAAGTTAAATAGATTAAAAAAAAATACATTTAGGGCTGGAGAGATAGCTCAGTGGTTAAGAATGCTTGCCATTCTTCCAGAAGACCTGGGTGTGATTTCCAGAACCCACATGGCAGCTAACAACCATCCATAACTCCAGATGTAAGGGATCTGATGCTCTCTTCTGACCTCCCTTGCATGTATGTACCTTGTATGGGTGTACCTACCTACATGCTAGCAATATACTTGTACACATAAAAATAATAAAAATTTCACAAAATAGAAATAAAACAGTCCCAGCTCTTGGGAGGCAGAGGCAGGCGGATCTCTGTGAGTTCAAGGCCAGCCTCATCTACAGAGTGAGTCCAGGGCAGCTGGGACTATAGGGAGACCCTGTCTCAAAAAGACCAAAAGAGGGGCTGGAGAGATGATCTAGCGGTTAAGAGTGCTGACTGCTCTTGCAGAGGACCCAGGTTCGATCCCCAGCACCCACATGGTGTTTGAGAACCGTCTTTGACTCCAGTTCCAAGGGAATCCAACACCCTCTTCTGACCTCCGTGGCAATGCCCGGCAATGCCCGACATGGGTGCACAAACCTACCTGCCGACAGTACATTCATACACATAAGAAAAACAAAAACAAAAGAGAAATGGTATGTGGTTGATTACAGGCTTATGTTGACCCTCAAGTGCTGTTTCATTGAATGTTTATGAATTGATTCTTGACGTTCATGGTTAAATCCCACCTGTCTTTCTCCTCAAGGAGGTGTGTCTGGCTCTCCTTAAGGCTCCCCTCACTTTCTCTTCCTGCAGATTACCAGCTGCCCAGCGCAGAACTCTCTTCCCTACCAGCCTTCAGCTCACCTGGAGGGCTGACACTAGGCAGCGTCACTGCCTGGCAACAGCCCCAGCAACCCCAGCAGCCACAACAGCCCCAGCCCCCACAGCCGCAGCCACAGCCCCAGCAACCCCAGCAGCCACCTCAGCAGCAGCCCCACCTGGTCCCCGTGTCTCTCAGCAGCCTCATGTGAGTCCTTAGGAAGCTTTCCACGGGAGTGTTAGGGAGTGAGGGACAGAGGGTGGTGCCGCACGCTTGTCTGTGTTGGGTGCATGGCAGCAATTGACAGCCATGGACCCCTTCTAGAAGCCAGAGTTGAGAGGGAGGCTATGGAGGATGGATCTGGACAGAACGGAACTAACACTTCTCATTTCCCTTCTCTCCCTCGGACACTCATCTCTCTCTCTCTCTCTCTCTCTCTCTCTCTCTCTCTCTCTCTCTCTTCTCCCACTTTCATTCTGTTTTTCATTCTTTGTCTTGTGACTTCCTCCCACTTTTTCTGTTTCCTACCCATGAACTCCAGCCCTGGCAGCCCCTTGCCCCATGTGGGTGCTGCTCTCACCGTCACCACCCACCCCCACATCAGCATCAAGTCAGAACCAGTGTCCCCAAGTCGTGAGCGCAGCCCTGCACCTCCTCCACCAGCTGTGTTCCCAGCTGCCCGCCCTGAGCCTGGTGACGGTCTCAGCAGCCCAGCGGGGGGATCCTATGACACCGGGGACCGGGATGATGGACGGGGGGACTTCGGGCCCACACTGGGCCTGCTGCGCCCAGCCCCAGAGCCTGAGGCTGAGGGCTCAGCTGTGAAGAGGATGCGGCTGGATACCTGGGTACTGTAACATTGCCCTTCCTGCCTGCTGGCGTCTACAGTCACAAGGGACTGCCCCACAAGCATTCAGCCTGTTTTTTCTCCCACCTGAGAGGCCTTGTGGCCTGGCAGTCCTTTGGGGCAGCACTCAACAGCCCTTGACCCCTCCTTGCAGCATTGTGCCCTGCTCAGTGATCTCCAGCTGACCCAGCCCAAGAATTCTAGCCCTTTGGGAAAGGGGTGGGATGCATCCTATAGGTCAAGCTGCCCCTCACACCACCTTCTCCATCTCCTCTCTTCACAGACATTAAAGTGATGGTTTCCACTCCCTCCTCTCAGCCTCCCT
The DNA here is from genome assembly GCA_009823505.1 of Rhizomys pruinosus. Taxonomy (NCBI): domain Eukaryota; kingdom Metazoa; phylum Chordata; class Mammalia; order Rodentia; family Spalacidae; genus Rhizomys; species Rhizomys pruinosus. The sequence continues at coordinate 565,280 of VZQC01007890.1, forward strand.
GATGAAGAGTTGACAATCTCACCGCCCACCCCTCCCTGTCCTGGGCTCCTCCCGCTCGATTCCCCCCTTCCTTTCTTCTGCTCCGTGTCCTGTTGACGGTTACATTTGTGTATAATTATTATTATATTATTATTATTATTATTATATTTTTTTTAATTTGGATTCTCGCTTTAGAGAGAGGGATGCTCTTGCCCCTTTCTTGCCCCCACCGTTTTCGCCGGTAGGGACTCTATTGCGGGAAGGGGGGGACACTTTGCACGTTGTACACATATGCTGCAGGAAGGGGGTGGGGGGCCCAGTAGGCCTTGGGAAAGGACAGGTGCCGAGCCCTGCATGTGGAGCCCTCCCATCCTGTTCCCAGACAGACGTAAAGAACCAAAAACTACCCAACAACAAAAACCCGGATGGTAGACTGAAACCCCAAAGCTGGCTTTGCGTCTCAGGGTAGGAGGAGACAGAGGCTCCGCTTCGGCCGTTCACAAGGTGATACCCATCCTGGTCCCTCTGGCTCCCTGCACCCATACCACTCTCACTGACCCTGTATGCTGCACCCATCCCTGGGTGCTAGGAAGGCTTCCTGGAAGTCTGAGGCTGGAGCAGGGGCTTGAGGTGGGAACCTCTCTGGAAGTGTCTTGGAGAGCGCTCTGGGAAGAGGACTGAGGAGGGCAGAAGGGCTGGGCACAGTGAATGGGGACTCACCACCCCCGGCTTTTCTCTAAGATGTACAGTGCAATAGCTCCCCATCCCTCAACATATCCCAGCCCTAGAAAGCTGGCTGTGTGCAGGGAGAATTGGGAGAGAACCTTCAGTGAGGTGGCTCTAGGGTAGGCCAGAGTCAGCCTTTGGTTCCCTTGGAGTGCTGAGGGCTGGAGGCCTGGCATGGGGCAGGCATGGTGAGGGCACTTCTCTGCCTTGCACATCCATACCCAGAGGAGTGCACAAAGGGCACAGGGGATGGTCTGTGGGGCTGGAGGTCCCTATAGATGAGCCCCTCCCCAGGCCCTTCCCCTAAGCCCTCCTCCCGGCTCCTCCTCCTGACCCTCCTCCCGGCTCTTGGCACCCTTCTTGTCTGCTACCTCCTGTCCCTCCACTCCAGGCTGCACCCCACCTGCCCTCTTGCTACTGTAATTGTAAATAGCAACCTTTCGAAACATTATTAGTGCTGTAACAGTCCAGGAAACTGTTGTGTTGTTTTTTTTGTTGTTGTTGTTGCTGTTGTATTGATATGAAATGAGATTCTATTTTTGTCAAAGTATATTGTAATAATAATGACTCAAACGGCCCGTACTGTACAGATGAGATTCTTTTGCTGTGTTCTTGCTCCCTTCCTCTCCCAGAGTTGGCCTGCTCTGTTGCCTTCTAATTGGGGTGGCAAGCAAGCACCCAGGGCCAGTGACAGCATGGGATCCTGGGACCTCATCTTGATCCGAGATCAAACTGGAGGGAACAGACTCCCAGCCTGCTCTCTGTCAGCACTCCACCCTCCACACAAGCCTGGCTCCTCTTCCCCCAGGGCAGTGGGGACCTAATGTATGCTCCCTTGGGACTTTCTCCTAGTTGGAGAGTAGAGTTAGACACAGCTCAGTGTTGTGGTAGACGCTTTTTGCCCGCCTGTGACCCAGCCTTTTGTAGTATTGTGACACTTGATGCAGGGAAGGAGCCAGAAGCAGAAGGGTATGGGCGTGTCTGGGTGCACCCTGTATTTGCGTGTTCCTGTGAGGCTGTGAGGATGTACTTTTGTGTGTCTGAGTCCAGGGGGTGTATTCGTGAATCTTTGTGTGACTCAAGCTCCAAGGGCCTCTGTGTCTGTGTGACTGGGTGTGTGTTTACAAAGGGACAGGTGGCTGTTGAGCCTCACAGCCCTGGGTTCCAGCTCTAACCCTCATTCCCTTCTTCCCTTGGCTCCCTTCAGCCCTGATGAATTTGTACTTAAGTTGGGGGACTTGCTAGTCAGCCTTCTCTGTTTCTCCCCACAGCCTACCTCCACCAGGGCTTCCCTCCAGAAGCTCTGCCTCCATATGGCTGTCCACTAGTCCCCACCCTAAACAGTTCTGACTTGTTTGTGGAGCAAACTTAAGTTCCTCTTCCTCCTGGGAGCTTTGACTTCTACAAGGCAGTGACCCTCCCTTACCCAGAGTTTTACTCCAGAGGTGCCACATGCCCAGCCTTCACCCCTCCCTGTGATTCCTAGAGGGAGTTTTGAGCATTGATGGGACTTACTCAAGGCCTTGAAAAACCCTGGGTATATTCCTGTGCACATGTGCTCCCCAGAGTCCTGACAGTAGCTGGGACATTGTAGGCACTCAGTAAATGCTGAATGGGTGAATGAAAGGTGCTCAATAAATGTGGAATGACTAGCCTCCTGAGGCCGTTCTCACCATCATCAGTCTGCCCACCTTTGTAGGCTGAGCTTGGCCACAATTACACACAGGCTGGGGGTAAGGACCCACAGTTCACGGTGCAATATTCACCAGTTTTGCCAATTGCCTCCCGAAGGCAAACCTGGCTTTTGATCACCATGTATGGGAGAGAGAGAGAGAGAGAGAGAGAGAGAGAGAGAGAGAGTCCATCCGTCCTTTCTTCTCTGTCCCTGACAATTGGGGATAGTCTGTGAATGAGTACGAGACATTTCTGCAGTTTAGTGTCCCCAGGTTTCTCTTGGGGCTATGTAGGGGCTTCTGACTGGCCAGGTAAATGGATCCCTGGGAACCCAGACCTCAAATGGGGACTTAAAATTTCTTCTCACAAGCCAAATTTGCCTCCTCTCCACTCCCTCTGCAAAACTGGGCATTTGCCAAAGTAGCCACTGGCATCATCCAATGCCCTTTTCATCCAGGTTGCCCTCAGCTTTCAGGGACAGTGGGACAGAAAGCGCCCCCACATGCCTCAGTGGAACCTGTTTCCCCAGCAGTGCACTCAGTGCAGTGAGACTAACCCCACTCATCCCTCCCCACCATGGACAGGAAGGAAGAAAGAATCGCACCTTCTCTTGCTGATTTGATTATTTATTTGGAGAGACAGAAATGATGTAAAAGTGTATCTAGAAATATCTATATCTCTATATATTTTTAACTGACTCTTTGGAATCCTCTGACAGGGGAATTTAGGCTCTCCTAAGAGGCTGGGAGGCATGGAGCCTGGGAACTCCTTGTCTACCCTCAATTTGCCTCACACCCCTTAAGCAGCTGATAGAAGGATTGGGATTTGCATGGGGCAGGAGGACTGAGATGTTCCTAGGAGAATCTGGAATCTCTGCTCTACTCCATTCAAACCCCAGAGAGGGAGGGAGGGAAGGAGGGAAGGAGGGAGGGAAGGAGGGAGGGGGGTGGGGGGAAGGAAGGGGTGGGGCTGGCCACAGAGGTGACCCACCCTAAACTTGACAATCACCCACACTCCTGGCTCCTGGGTCCTGGGGGCAGGGTGAGGCCAAGTGTGTGGCTGTTGATTTGTTTTCAATATTTCTTTTCGTGCTGTATGGTGATGCTTTCTAGTATTCTGCACAATAAGAAAAGACAAAGTCCTCGAGATTCTTACGAGTTTGGTTTGAAAACTCTTTCACTATATTTGTTGTAAAGAGGTTTACTATTAAAAGAAAAAAAAAAAGAACACGTTTCTGATACTTCAGCTTCAGTTTTGATTTCTTTGGTGCGGCGAGGATAGGGAGGAAGACCTGGCCCAGCCAGAGGGCTTGACCTGGAGGACAGACTACAAGGAGGGTGCTGCCAGGTGTCTTCTGCACTCCAGGAGAGGTGATCCAGGTAGAAGCCTGGGGTGGGGATCCTGGGACATGAGCAAATGCCAGCAGGGACAGGCCCGGCCTTCTGACACCGACAGCCTTTCTAAGCAAACTTCCGTGTGCAGAGTTAGATGTAGATGGAGCCCACCTTCACAACCCTCCAGTGTCCCCATGGCACTGTGCCCTTGTCCTCCTAGTATCCCAGAGCCCCTCTGACTTCTTGTAGGACAGGCTGTTCAACTCGTGGCACAGCAGGACTTCAGGGAGATGTAGCGGCTATGGAGGCCACTACACCAGGTTTGGCACACTCTTGAGTACCTGGCCCATGTCAGGTGCCACAGCAGAAAAATGAGTCGGGGGACCTTTGCTCAGTGGCTAAGAACAGATGCTTAAGGTGATACCCATTTGCCTGAGGCTGTGGCTGGAGTCAGGGAAGCACAGAATGTCCTCAGAGCCTCAGGTTTCCTTATTGCAAAATGCCACCGTCTATGTTGGTCCTGTCTTTCTCACAAGGTCACTGCAGATTTCACCTCACTTCTCCCTCAACAGGGCCAGAGAAGGATGATGTCCTGAGCAAGACTAAGATTCTGTCCTCCTCCTGGCTAGAGCTGTAGTTCAGTGGTAGGGTGCTTGCCTGCCGTGCATAACGCCCTGGGTTTCATCTCCAGCACATAAAAGCAGGTGTAGCAATGTACACCAGTAAACCCAGCGTACACTCCAGAGGATGAGACGTTCAAGGTCATCCTCAGCTACAGAGGAAGCTATGAGACCCTAAAAGAAAAAGCAGTGTCAAAAAAAAAAAAAAAGCCTGGTGTGGTGGCGCACGCCTTTAATCCTAGCACTTGGGAGGCAGAGGCAGGTGGATCTTTGTGAGTTCAAGGCCAGCCTGGTCTACAAAGTGAGTTCCAAGACAGCTGGGGCTACAGGGAGACCCTGTCTTGAAAAAAAAGCCAAAAGAAAAAAAAAAAAGAAAAAGCAGTGTCCTCAGGTAGCCACTTGGAAGATGGGCTCCCACTCTCCCTGCTTGGTGCCCAGGCTCTTCTCACACTAACTGACCCATAAAAGGCAAGTGATACTATGTGACTTCTACATTTGTAGTTATTTGCCCTGGGAAAAACCTCATGCCTGTGTTGTAGAACACCAGCCCTGTGGAGAGGCTACATGGCAAGGACCAGTGGCTCCTGCCAGCTGCCATTTGAATGAGGTCATCTATGCCCTAATGCCCAGCTTCCCACATGTTGCTTCAGGGAAGAGGCCACAGGTAAGATGTACTGTCCAGTATATCCATGACCAGGGAAGGAAGACCCTTTCTCTGGGGTGACCTCACAACCCAAATCCAGAGCAGAACCTTTGCCACACATCTGTACACGCCAGACTGTCTGGCCTGCACCTTCTCCCCGCAGGCACTGCCTACCAAGGGTGGGGTAAGCCTTAACTGTTGCTCACAAATACTTCCCGTTCCCTTTTCCCTTCTGTTTTTCTCAGTCCCTACGTTGTTGTTGTTGGGGTTTTTTTTTTTATTTATTTTTGTATGTGTATGAATGTACTGTCTGCATGTAGGTCTGTACACCTGTGTCTTGCAATACCGTGAAGATCAGAAGAGGGTGTGGGATTCCACGGGAACTGGAGTTAAAGACAGTTCTCAGCCGCCATGTATGAGTGCTGGGGATCGAACCCGGGTCCTCTGCAAGAGCAGTCTGCATTTTTTTTTTTTTTTTTTTTTTTTTTTTTTTGGTCTTTTTGAGACAGGGTCTCCCTGTAGCCCCAGCTGTCCTGGAACTCACTGTGTAGACCAGGCTGGCCTTGAACTCACAAAGATCCGCCTGCCTCTGCCTCCCAAGTGCTAGGTTTTTAATTTTTTATGTGTATGAATGTACTGTCTGCATGTAGGTTTGTGCACCCGTGTCGTGCAATGCCACAGAGGTCAGAAGAGGGTGTCAGATTCCCCTGGAACTGGAGTTCTCCTGGAATTGGAGTTACAGACGGTTCTCAGCCACCATGTAGGTGCTGGGGTGAACCTGGGTCCTCTGCAAGAGCAGTCGGAGCTCTTAACCGCTAGGCCATCTCTCCAGCCCCAGTCCCTATGTTGTTAATTGGGGTCTTTAGACTGGTCTTGCCTGATCAACTGTTGGGCTATAATGTGTGTACTTGGTGAAACATATCTGGTTCCTGCCTCCTCATGCGCTCTTTCCCTGTTAGGAGAATTTTGAAAGAGCATGGCACTGTGGACTGGCACAGGCCACAGAAGCCTGGATTGCCACACTGCCTTGGGGCATCATTAGCCCTGAGCAGGGTTTCATATGATTAGAAATTAGAAATGTAATCTGTGCTATAACTGACCTGGGTCATCCTGGCTATTCGAGAACCTTTCTTACTCATCAATCTTGAAGCCCTGTCTCTATCACCTTTATGGTGTGCTACAAAGATCTCTGAACTTGGTATAGTCCACAGTGTGTTCTAGGTCACCTGCTTGCCCCCCTTTTCCCCTAACCCTTGTCTGCTCTTCTCCAACATATCCTCCAATCTTTGGCCCAGTTGATAATCTCATGGCCCTCCAAAGCTCATCAAACAATGTGCAAAGTCCTTGGCCTGGCTCCCAAGGCCTTCAGAGAGGCAACACAAGTCCCCTTCCAGCCTTAGTTCATGCTGTTCCCTGTGCTTCCCTTGGACTCTGGTATACATTACAGCAGGGAGGAGTGAGTCAGTTCCTACCTCTAGTAGTCACAGGAGATGAGAACCAGCAGAAGTTGGGATTTTGAGATGAGAGACCAGGTACACCCGAATCCAAACTAGTATTGGGGATGCTTAGAGGAAGCACTTGGCTGAACTTTGAAGGCATGTAGGAATTCCCGGGCATATGGGGCCTCAATGAAATCAGTCACTACAATGGAAGGCAAAGGACTAGCATACAGAGCTGAAAGGGTCAGCATGGGTCAGTAGACAGGCTCGATCTGCAGCAGATGTTAGGTCATCAAAAGATTTTAAGTAGAGGACTCATTCAGGTTTGAATTGTGGAAAGCTACCAGGAGCTGGGTGGACTAAAGCAGGAGACTAGGCTTTCAGGGCTAGCCTGGCTACACAGTGAGACCTTATCTCAAATAAGCAAAGTTCCTAAACCAGTTGTAGAGGCACACACCTGTAATCCCAGCACTTGGGAGGCAGAGGCAAGAGGATCAAGAGTTCAAGGTCATCCTTGACTACAGAATTTGTTGCAGGCCAGTTTGAGCTACATGATACCCTGTCTCAAAAAAATAAAAAGCACTTTCCAATAAAAAGATTCTCTAACGCCTTGTCTGGAGTTGAAGAGATGGCCTAGAGGTTAACAGAGGACCCGGGTTCAATCCCCAGCACCCACATGGTGGCTGAGAACCGTCTTTAATTCCAGTTCCAGAGGATTCCAACGCCCTCTTCTGACCTCTGTGGCTTTGCACGACACTGGTGCACAAACCTACATGCAGACAGTACATTCATACACACACAAAAATAAAAATTGGGGCCGGGCGTGGTGGCGCACGCCTTTAATCCTAGCACTTGGGAGGCAGAGGCAGGCGGATCTTTGTGAGTTCAAGGCCAGCCTGGTCTACAGAGTGAGTTCCAGGACAGCTGGGACTACAGGGAGACCCTGTCTCGAAAAGATCAAAAAAAAAAAATTTTATTGGGGACTGGAGAGATGGCTCAGTGGTTAAAAGCACCGACTGCTCTTGCAGAGGATCCAGGTTCGATTCCCAGCACCCACATGGTGGCTAAGAACTGCTTTTAAGCTGAGCATGGTGGCACATGCCTTTAATCCTAGCACTTAGGAGGCAGAGGTGGGTGGATCTCTGTGAGTTCAAGGCCAGCCTGGTCTACAAAGTGAGTTCCAGGCCAGCTGGGGCTATAGGGAGACCCTGTCTCAAAAAAATAAAATAAAGAAAATAAAAATAAATAAAAAATAAAATTTTTAANCAGGGGCTAGCCTGGGCTACACAGTGAGACCTTATTCTCAAATAAGCAAAGTTCCTAAACCAGTTGTAGAGGCACACACCTGTAATCCCAGCACTTGGGAGCAAGAGGCAAGAGGATCAAGAGTTCAAGGTCATCCTTGACTACAGAATTTGTTGCAGGCCAGTTTGAGCTACATGATACCCTGTCTCAAAAAAAATAAAGCACTTCAATAAAAAGATTCTCTAACGCCTTGTCTGGAGTTGAAGAGATGGCCTAGAGGTTAACAGAACCCGGGTTCAATCCCCAAGACACCACATGGTGGCTGAGAACCGTCTTAATATTCAGTTCCAGAGGATTCCAAACGCCCTCTCTGACCTCTGTGGCTTTGCACACACTGCTGCACAACCTACATGCAGACAGTACATTCATACACACACAAAAATAAAAATTGGGGCGGGCTGGTGGCGCACGCCTTTAATCCTAGCACTTGGGGGCAGAGGCAGCGGATCTTTGTGAGTTCAAGGCCAGCCTGGTCTCACAGAGTGAGTTCCAGGACAGGCTGGGGCTACAGGAACCAACTGTCTCAAAAATAACCAAAAAATGAATGAATAAATAAATAAATAAATAAATATATAAAAATAAAAACAAAAATTTAAAAAAAAAAAATTAAAAATAAATAAATAAATAAAAATTGGGGGCTGGAGAGATGGCCTAGCAGTTAAGAGCGCTGACTGCTCTTACAGAGGACCCGGGTTCGATCCCCAGCGCCCACATGGCGGCTGAGAACTGTCTTTAACTCCAGTTCCAGGGGAATCTGACACCCTCTTCTGACCTCTGCGGCATTGCACGACACGGGTGCACAAACCTACATGCAGACAGTACATTCGTACACATACGAAAATAAATTTAAAAAAAATTAAAAAACCTTGTCCTAGCTCTGCTGCTATCATAAAATGCTTTTTGTTTGTTTGTTTGTTTGGTTTCAACCACACTGCCTGGCCAGCAAGCTCCAGGGACTCTCCTGTCTCTGCCACACCAGTTCTAGGATTACAAGCACTCCCAGATGCTCCAAACTTTTTATATAGACTTGGAGATCTGAATTTGGGTCCTTATGCTTACACAGAAAGTACTTTACTGCCTAAGCCATCTGCCTAGCTCCCAGAATTTATTTTAAATAAATTTCTTTGAGACGTATATAATTTTAACCTTTATTAGCAATTACAGGAAATTTGCATACTAATGAGATAGATTTGCTTATTTGTTGTTTTTTTTTTACCTTTTTTTTTGGGGTGGGGGAGACCTATAGCCCTAGCTGTCCTGGAACTTCACTATGTAGACCAGGCTGGCCTTGAACTCAGATCTGCCTGCCTCTGGAGGGTTGGGATTGAAGGCATGCATCACTACACACAGTAGATTTGCTTATTTTTGCATAAGGAAATCTTAGTCCGATATGGTGGCACATGCCTTTGATCTCAGCATTCTGGAGTTACAGGCAGGTAGATCTTTGAGAATTCAAGGCCAGCCTGGTTTACATAAGAAGTTCCAGGCTAGCTACAGCTACATAAGAGAACCTGTCTCAAAATGATAATAATAATGGTAATAATAGTAATAGAAAAAAGAAATCTTGACTGGGTCTAGGAGACGGCTTAGTGGTTAAGGGCACACACTGCTCTTCCAGGGAGCCTGATTCAGTTCCCAGCACCCATCAGGCAGCTTACAACTGCCTATAGCTCCAGTTCCTAGTGACCCAATATCTCTGGCTTCCACAAGCACCCACACTCACATGCACAAACCCACACACAGACACCCATATACACATAATTAAAAATGGTTTTTGTGCCAGACATGGTAGCGCACGCCTTTAATCCCAGCACTCTGGAGGCAGAGGCAGACAGATCACTGTGAGCTCAAGGCTAGCCTGGAATTCATAAAGAGTTCCAAGACAGCTGGGGCTATAGGAAACTCTGTCCCAAAAAGACCAAAAAAAAAATTAGTTTTTGCTTTTTTTTTTGCTCTTTTTCGAGACAGGGTCTCCCTGTAGGCCCAGTTGGCCTAGAACTCACTCTGTAGACCAGGCTGGCCTTGAATTCACAAAGATCTGCCTGCCTCTGCTTCCCGAGTGCTAGGATTAAAGGCATGTGCCACCACACCTGGCAGAATCTTTTTTTTTTTTTTTTTTTT
>VZQC01007890.1:580310-608977 GCA_009823505.1 Rhizomys pruinosus
TTTTATTTTATTTTATTTTATTTTATTTTATTTTATTTTATTTTATTTTGGTCTTTTCGAGTCAGGGTCTCTATGTAGCCCCAGCTGTCCTGGAATTTGCTCTGTAAACCAGGCTGGCCTTGAATTCACAAAGATCTGCCTGCCTCTACCTCCCAAGTGCTAGGATTAAAGGCGTGCACCACCACACCCGGCCTTTATCTATCTATCTATCTATCTATCTATCTATCTATCTATCTATCTATCTATCTATCATCTATCTAATCATTTATTTGTATGAGTGTACTGTCTGCATGTAGGTTGGTTCACCAGTGTCGTGCAATGCCACAGAGGTCAGAAGAGGGTGTCAGATTCCCCTGGAACTGGAGTTAAAAGACAGTTCTTAGCCATCATGTGGGTGCTGGGAATTGAACCCAGGTCCTCTGCAAGAGCAGTCGGTGCTCTTAACCGCTGAGCCATCTCTCCAGCCCCAAGCCCTTATTTTTATTTTATGTGTGTGAATATATTGCCTGCATTAAGAGCATCTGTATTCTGCAATGCCCAAAGAGATCAAAAGAGGGCATTAGATCCCCCTGGAACTAGAGTTAAGGACCATTGTTAACCACCATCTGAGTGCTGGGAGCCAAACCTAGTTCTCTGAAGAGTAGCCAGTGCTCTTAACCACGGAGCCACCTCTCCATCCCCTTGCTTTGAGACAGGGTCTCCCTGTTTCCACAGCTGGCCTACATTTCCCTGTGTAGATCAAGCTGACTTCAATCTCACAGGGATCTGCCTACCTCTGACTCCTGAGTGCTGGAAGTAAAACCATGTGCCACCACTCCCAGAAGTTGTACGTATTTTATATTATTATATTGACATAAGATCTTGGGGACAAACAAGAAAGGAAAGGTTATGGTTCAATAGTAATATGTTTATGGGTCAAGTTGACAAGGGGTGGACTGTCCTAATTGGTTTTTATTGTCAACTTCACACAATCTAGAGTCACCTGGGAAAAGGAACTGAATTGAAGAATTACCTCCATCATACTGCCTTGTGAGGTATCTGTGGATCACTGTCTTGACTCCTAATTGATGTAGGAGGGCTAAGCCCACCATGGATGCTGCCCCTTACTAGGAAAGCAATCCTGGACTGTATAAGAAAGTTCACTGGAGGGTGGAGGTACATGGTCCCACCTAGTACCCATGAGGCAGAGATAGTGGATCTCTGTGAGATCAAGGCTAACATGGTCTACCTAATGAATCCCAGGCCAAATGGAGCTACAGGAAGATCCTGTCTCAAGCAAACAAAAAAGGGAGGTTCAAGGTCAGGTAGGGAAATCACTGAATTCAAGGCTAGCCTGGTCTACTACTCAGTAAGTTCCAGGTCAGCCAGAGGTACATAGCAAGATCTCTAAAAAAAAGAAGAAAAAAAAAAGAAGACATAGCAAGTGTACACAGACCCCTACCATGCCTAGGTTTTGAGCCCACCCCGGGGCAGCAGCTAGCCCCTGCAATCTTCCCATGGGAAGCTGAGCGTCCTCAGAAGCCCAGAGTCACTGTTCCACTGCTGGCCTAGCCCAGGGGGAACAGGTGAGATAAAAGTCTTGATTTCTTTGTATTTCTCAGCCTTGCCCTAAGTCGTTGTCCCCATCCTTTAATGGAAAGAGGGTGAGTGATGAACAAAAGAAGCAAACACGAACGTAAGACCCAGAGAAGAAGAAAAGGAGAGTGTAATGAGGGGACTTCCCTCTGCTTCAGCACGCCTGGACATGCGGACATTGCCAGCGCAGGCACTGCTCTCCCTGGGAATAAGTCAAAGGGAAGCAAACCCCACAGAGCTGGGACCTTCCCATGCTGGAGGCTGCCTCCTTAGGACCAGGGCCAGATCGTCCGTCCACTTGTCCAGCAATGGCTTCCTGACTTTGTGTTGAAGAGAGGGAGGGAAGGACAAAGAGAGAAAGGAGAGAGAGAGAGAGAGAGAGAGAGAGAGAGAAGGGGATAAGGAGGGAAGAAATGAAGGAAGGACAGAGAGAGAGGGAAAGAAGGAAGGAAGGAAGGAAGGAAGGAAGGAAGGAAGGAAGGAAGGAAGGAAGGAAGGAAGGAAGGAAGGGAAGAGCTCTTGTGTGGCCTGCAGAGATAACTACTGATCTTGTAGGTAGGAAAGTAGGGAACCAAGACAAGATTTTACCTTACAGAAAAATTCCTTCAGACAACTCCAGACCCTTCCTTTTCTCCCTTCTTTCCAGTCTTCAACATGGAACTCTGGTGGTTTAGTGATTTTTTTTCCAAGAGACCGTTGTTTTTGTTAGCAAATATTCATGTAAACAGACTCTCTTTTTAAGAATTTCATTGTAGTATTCATTTGTGTGTGTGTGTGTGTGTGTGTGTGTGTGTGTGTGTATCCATGCGAACACACGTGGAAGTCTGAGAACAACTTGCAGGAGCTGTCGGTTCTCTCCAGCCCACATTTGGATCCTGCGTGTCCAGCTCAGGCTTGGTGGCACCTGCCTCTACCCAGTAAGCCATCACACTCTGTCAACCACCTCAGCAAACCTCAAGACCCAGATTCAGTCTCCCTCCATGTCTTGTTCAATTCAGAGAGACAAAACAAAGGGTCTCTTCAAGATGCATGGATGCCACGCTCGGCTTATCAGAACTCTTCTCTTGGCACCTTGCTGTGGTCTGCTGGGGACAAACACCAGAATCACAAGCCCAGGCTGCAGTCGTCAGTGGCAGGGTGGTTTCCTGGCAGAGACACATCCACGTCCAGAAGCAGCGTAGACCACTTCCTGTCGGCTGCTCTTCCAGACAGTCTGCCCAGGCTGCTGACAGAGGCTGGCGTTGGAGAGGAACTGAATTCCTGAATCGAGGGTCTCAGTTGCTTTTGTGAGGATCAAAGAAAAAGAAAACAACATTATTTTTGAGAATGAAGGTGGCAGTGATGGATCGCTGACCAAAAGTCCCAGCAAACAGTAGTTTCAGCTCATGCTGTCCACTATTCACCATCCTGGAGTCAGAACTCATATGCAGAGTCCCTGGGTGGCTGGACTTGCTTTCCAATCTGCACTTCCCTGTGCTGTCTGTCATTTGGGTTACTGAGACTCCTATGCCAGGTTAGAAACCTGGAGCTGAACACAGGACGGGGCCTGCTGGCCCGCTCCTAGCCTGGGCTGCTTGTGACCTTGCAGGCAGGGCTTGCTTGCTGCGCTGTGGGTCATCTGATAGGATACTTAAGTGCTCTGCCTACAGATCTACAAATGCAGGCAGCCATGTGGCTCCTGTTGGAGCTGCAGAAACCGGCTGCTCCTGCCTAGGCTAGAGTACAAAGTTGAAAGAAAAAATTAAGGATGTCTTTTCTCCTCACAAAAAGTGATTGTTTTGTGCCTTTGCGAATGGGAAAAAAGTTAGATATTGCACCGTAAATTATTAATTGCATCAATAAGTGCAAATATGCAATAGCTTTTGAATCCAAACTGTAAATGAGATAAATAGCCACCAGGTGGCAGTAGCAACTGGGCCCAGCGGAGGTGTAGAATCATGGTCTGGGAAAGGAAACTGAGGCCAGAAGTTTGTTTTGCACTTAACTCTGATGAATTTTTTTGAATTTCCCATCATTCTGTAGGAGCCAAGGCTTTTGCATAGTGGCTTGAAGGAGTTCACACCTCGTGGACTGTAGGGAATTGTGGAACTCTCCTTGGGACTATAGGGTTTGAGCACACATTGTTTGTGGACTCCAACTGAGTCAAGGACAGAGATCTGCAAGAAACAAAGTCAACCTCTGCTCCCCGGAAGCTCAACATGCCTTTGGTTATTACTGTACTGATGTACTGCTGTACCTGTGGGGCTACCAACCCCAAGGTCTTACCCTACTGACAGGAGTTCAAAGGGAGACCATGTCTGCTGCGGATGGGGGCGGGGAGTCGGGGAGGGCAAGTCAGAAAGAGGGGCAGGTGAGTTCAAAGCCAAGGTGACATTTGAGTGGTGTTTTGAAGCTATGTGTGACTCACATGTGCCCGCCATGGAGGAAGATGAGGTTATTCCAGGCAGTGGAACAGCCTGGCCAACCAGAATCTTCGTGGTCCGTCACGGAAGTTGGCTGAGGTCACAGCAATGTGGAGTGTGTGGACAAGGATGGGAGGTGAAGTTAGAGGATACCGGGGGAAGCCTTGAAGGGTGCCAGGATGCTGCTACTTAGACATGGAACAGGAAGTCAACAGCACACCCCAGCCCAGGTGTACTGGAACCTCCTAAGAGAAGTGGGGAGGATGATGAATTAACCCGAAGTGAAGGACACTGTTCCACTGGCTCTACATACGTCTAAGGCAGAATTAGCCTGACGCCATTACCCTATTCCTCCTTACAGTTTCTACTCTCCAATAGGCTGAATCAGGGCTTTCCAGAGAGCTACCCACAATACCATCTGTCACAGCTCTTTCCCCAGCACAGTGTCACGGTTAGCCTGTCTGCCCCTGGGATTCCGAAAAGAACACAGGGACACTCTGTGCTGCTGTTTTGGATCTACCCAGCACCACACCACCCCCCAGACTTGGGGAATAACTCACATAGGACTGGCAGGACCTCACTGAGAAAAAGCCCTGCTTGTGGAGGAAGGGGAGATGGTGAAGAAGCTCAAGCAAGATCCCAGGACTCCTTTGCTAGGGTCAAGGAGCCCATGGTGGCCTTGACTATGCTCTTTCAAGCCAGAAGCTCAGGAAAATGCCCAAGTAGCTCAGTGTATGGTGGAAGCTGATACTCCACAAAGGACGCACAGCAAGATAGCTGTGTAAGGAGAAGGGGGACACTGGAGTGGACAGAGATGGCTGGCTGGGGAGAAAGCCATGTAGCAGTAAGAAATGTCCNTCCCAGCGCCCACATGGCGGCTGAGATACACTGTCCTTTAACTCCAGTTCCAGGGGACAATCTGACACCCTCTTCTGACCTCTGCGGCATTGCACGACAGGGTGCACCAACCTACATGCAGTACAGTATCATTGCGTACACATACGAAAATAAATTTAAAAAAAAATTTAAAAAACCTTGTCTAGCTCTGCTGCTATCATAAAAATGCTTTTTGTTTGTTTGTTTGTTTGCGTTTTCATACCACACTGCCTGGCCAGCAGCTCCAGGGAACTCCCTGCTGTCTCGCCACACCCAGTTCTAGGATTACAAGCACTCCCAGATGCTCCAAACTTTTTATATAGACTTGGAGATCTGAATTTGGGTCCTTATGCTTACACAGAAAAGTACTTACGCCTAAGCATCCTGCCTAGCTCCCAGAATTTATTTAAATAAATTCTTTTGAGACGTATATAATTTTAACCTTTATTAGCAATTACAGGATAATTTTGCATACTAATGAGATAGACTTTGCTTACTTTGTTTTTTTTTTTTACCTTTTTTTTTGGGGTGGGGGGAGGAACCTATAGGGCCCTAGCAGTTCCTGGACTATTCTCTATGTCGACCAGGCTGGCCTTAACTCAGACTCTGCCTGCCTCTGGAGGGTTGGGATTAAGGGCATGCATCACTACACCAGCAGTAGATTTGCTTTATTTTTGCATAAGGAAATCTAGTTCCGATATGGTGGCTGTACAATGCTTTGATCTCAGCATTCTGGAGTTACAGGCAGGTAGATCTTTGCGAATTCAAGGCCAGCCTGGTTTACATTTAGAGTTCCAGGCTTTTAGCTACAGCTACAATAAGGAAACCTTGTCTCAAAATGGTATAATATAATGAGTAATAATTAGTAATAGAAAAAATCGAAATCTTGACGGGTTCTATGGAGCCGGCTTAGTGGTTAAGGGCACACCACTGCTCTTCCAGTGAGCCCTGATTCAAGTTCCCAGCACACCCATCAGCAGCTTACAAACTCCTATAAGCTCCATTCCTAGTGCCCAAGATCTCTGGCTTCCACAAGCACCCACACTCACATGCACAAACCCACACACACAGACACCCCATATACACATAATTAAAAAATAGGTTTTTGTGCCAGACATGGTACGCGCACGCCCTTAATCCCAGACACTCTGGAGGCAGAGGCAGACAGATCACTGTGCGCTCAAGGCTAGCCTTGGAATTCATTAAGAGTTCCAAGGACATTGCTGGGCTATAGGGAGAATTGTCCCAAAAAGACCAAAAAAAAAAATAGTTTTTGCTTTTTTTTTTGCTCTTTTTTCGAGACAGGGTCTTTCCCTGTAGTCCCAGTTGGCCTAGAACTCACTTTTAGACAGTGCTGGCCTTGAAACTTCACAAACGCTTGCCTGCCTCCGCTCCCGAGTGCTAGGATTAAAGGCCTTGCCACCACACCTGGCAAATCTTTTTTTTTTTTTTTTAATTCTGTATGTGTATTTCTTTACTTTTTCAGGTTTGCCTGCACCTGTATTACATCTAATGTACCCAGAGTGGTCAGAAGAGGGTATCGGATTCCCCTGGGAACTGGAGTTCTCCTGGAACTGGAGCTGTTGCAGTTCGCGTGTTCTCGGCCGCCATGTGGGTGCTGGGGATCGACACCAGGGTCACTCTCGTAAGAGCGGGCAGTGCTCTTAACCACTAGGCCTCTCTCCGCCCAGAATCCTTTTTTTTAAATATTTTTAAATTTTATGTGTATGTAGTACAATTGCCTCCATGGTAAAGTGTACCCATTTCATCAGTAGCCCCACGAGCTCCAAGAGGGCATTCAGATCACCAGGAACTGGAGTTTACAACATGTTGTTAGCCATTCACGTGGCTGAGATTCCAACCTGAGGTCTCTGTCAAGAAGCAGTCAGTGTCTAACCAGTGAAGCTATCCTCTCCAGCGCCTGGCTAAGAAACTCTTAAAGCCCTCACTGACTATGCTCCTACATCAAAGTGACCCACACCTCCTAAAGGCTCCTCAAACTCTTTGAGTTACACGAGGGAATTTTCCATGAGCTGGGGCTGAGAACCAGTTTGTGCTTATAAGAATTCACCCATCACTGAGGTGAAACAAATAGCCACAAAGAACTTGTGGTCCAGGGAGCCCAAAGCTGTGGCTCAACTCAAGCTTGTAGACAGCTGGCAATGTCACCTTCCTGGTCCTAGTCACCTTCCTAGTACTAGTTTTGAAGGGATGAGAGATGCAAGATTGAGGGGGTGTGGAGAGCATCTGAGGTCTGACATCAATGTGCAGGGTCAGTGTCCTTGAATGGAGACCAACAGAAGCCAATTAGTGAAGATGCAGCCTCAGTTGGAATGAAGACCCCAGGATCCTGGAGAAGTCAGGACCATGAAACAACCACCAAGGACGGTGGCAGAGGTAGTATAGAAGTGGCCTAAGCCTACAAGACAAGCCTGTGTTGAGGATGGCAGGGTCTGCGAGAGTGGGGCTACCAACCGCTTTGGAGCCCAGAAGATCATGTAATTCCAGATGCTCAAAACTGAGCTACAGAAAATGGATTTACATTACTGGATTGGGGTGGGGGTGGAGGGGTAGGAGGTGTTTTTTTTTTTTTTATCGGTTTTTCCTATGCTCTGATTCTTCCCCTTTGTTAATAAGAACTTAAAGAAAGAAAGAAGCCCACAGGGTAAGGAGGCTTTGGAATTTTTTTTTTTATTTTTTTTGAGGACGAGGGTCTCCCCTTCTTAGTCCCAAGGCTGGCCTGGGACTCGCTATGTAGACCAGGCTGGCCGTTGAAACTCACAGAGAGACCACCTGCGTCGCCATCCTGATGCTGGGAGAACTTTTTTTTTTTTTCTACAAGTGTATGCTCGACCACACCAGCCTAGCATTCTCATTTATTTTTTAAAAAGATACTGATTTTTTTTTTTTTCTTTTTTGTTTCCTTTTGTTCTTTTTGAGACAAGGTTCCTCCTATAGTCCACAGCCGACCTGGAACTCACTATGCTAGAGACCTAGGCCTGGCCTGGAGCACCTCACAGAAATCATAATTGGCCTTCTACCCGTCGTTGCCTGGGACTAATAAAGTCGGGCGCACCACACATCCCGAGCTATAGTAATCGTAATTTTATTTTTTGTCTTATATATATATATTTTCTGGTCTTTTGCAGTCACGAGAGATTCCGCTCCGGTAGCTCCCAGGTACTCCTTGAAACTCATCTCCGTATAGACCACACTGGGCCTTGGAACTCACACGCTGAGATCCACAGCTGCCTCTCCTCGACAAGTGCTAGATATTAATTAAAAGTGGTCGACCACCGAACTCCACAGTTTAGCATTGTAAACTTCTGTATTCTATTATAGTTTATTTACTTATTTATTTTATTTGCTTTTTTTGTTTTTTTTGAGATAGGGTCTTCTTTTTAAGTTTCTTGAGCCTGGGTCTGGCGATGTATGCTCGTTAGGCTGGCCTTCAAACTCATAGATTCCACTTGCCTCTGGCCTCAAGTGCTAGGATTAAAGGTATGCGCCACCACTCCCCTGTCTAGCGTGATTATAATCTATTAAAAGATCTGTGGGCTGGAGAGATGGCTCTGTGGTTAAGATGCTTTGACCCAATCTCTGCTCCTTGCAGAAGGACCTGGGCTGATTCCAGCACCCACATTGGAGGCTGAGAACCGTCCTTGTAACTTCCAGTTCCAGAGGGAATCCGATCATTGCCACAACACAGGTGCACAATTACCTACATGCAGGGACGTACCACTGCATACACATAAAAAAAAAAAAAAAAAAAAAAATAACTTTTAAAAGTTTAAAAACAAAAACAATAACAAAAACTGCGGGGACTTTTAGGCGCGGAGGAGTGCCCTGCTAAACGAATAAGAGGCGACTTGCTGAACTTGCAGAGGACCCGATAGATTTGTGTCCCCGAACACAGTCATATGGGTTCGGACTAACAACTATCTCTAACTCCAGTTCCAGGGGACTCAAAGCTATCTTTGGTCTCTGGAGGTAGTGCATACATACAGTGCACTTATTTATACACCACAGGCAAAATATATACATAAACTGAATATACAAAATATGTTGTGCTATATGTGTATAGTTCATATAACTATACACAAAATGGAAAAATCAACATGTTTAAAAATAAGATTATTGATGGCTGGAGAGCATGATCAGAGCAGTTAAGACACATAGTTTCTTGTAGAAGACCTGGGCTTCAATTCCCTAGACACCTGTGTTCGTGCGTAACTAACCATTCATAACTCCAGTTCCTGCTGAATCTAACACCTCGTTTTACTGACCCTCCACATGGCATTGGTGATCACAGGTACCTCTTACACTGCAGAAGTCCATTACACTTCATTCATAAATAAAAAATAAAGTCTTCTAGTGAGGATAAGGGTCTTTGAGGACAGGAGTCTCCTATTCGAGCCGCCCACCTCGGCCTTGAGTCTGAAGAGGCTGGCCTTGAACTCACAGAGATCCGCAATGCCTCTTGCCTCCCGAGTAGCTGGATAAAGGTATGAGCCATTCATGCCTGGCTTTAAACACTGGTTCTGGCTGCATTCGTGCCTAGGGCTGGGAATCAAATCTGTGTCTTGTTGCAAGAGCAGTTTGGTGCTCCTTAATCTGCTAAGCCATATCTCCATAAATACTTTTTTTTTTTTTTTTTGTCTTTTTTGAGACAGCGCGTTCCCTGTAGCGCCCAGTTGTTCCTGGACTTCACTCTGTGACCATGGCTGGCCTTGAACTCACAGAAATCCACCTTTTCTGTCTTCCCCTGGGATTAAAGGATGTGATATACTCCCATGCACGGCCTATAATACCATTTTTTAAAAATATGACTGGGGTGTGGAGCTGGAGATCTGGCCATCAGTGGTTAATTAGCTCACTGCTGCCTCTTGCAGACGGTTATGGTTTGTTCCCTAGCACTCACATTGGAGCAGCTAAAAACCATCTATCTCTCTCCAGTTACCGACGAGATCTGATGCCCTCTTCTGATCCTCAAAGGCATTGATACATACATGTTGTGCACTTACATTGCATCGTAGCAAAATACGCGAAAAAAAAAAAAAAAATGAATACAGAAAATAAGTACAAAAATAGCCAGGTGGTTGTACACCGTTTAGATCACTCAGCACTCAAGAGGCGCGCAGAGGCAAGGCAGATCTCCTGAGAGTTCAAGGAGCCGCCTGGTCTTACCTATGTGAGTGTCCAACCAGGTCGCGGTGCTACAGGTGAAACCCTGTCTCAAAAACGGAAAAAAACTAAAAATAAAAAAAAAAAAAAAAAGAATAGAAAACCTCAGCTGCGGACGTGAAGCTCGGTTGCTTAGCGCCACTAATGTGCGTTTCTGAGAATTGAACCCGCGGTCTGTCTCTGCAAGCGCAGATCAGCTGCTCTTAACTGCTTGAACCCTCTCTCCAGCCCTTATTTTTTTTTTATTTTTATTTTTTATTATTTTTCTTTATTTTATTTTTATTTTGGTTCTTTCGGAGTTCAGGGTCTCTATGAGCCCCAGCTGTCCTGGAAAAATTGCTCTGTAAGACCAGGCTGGCCTTGAGAATTCACAAATCTGCCTGCCTCTACCCTCCCAAGTTGCTGGTTAAAGGAGTGCACACCACCACCCGGCCTTTAATCTATCTATCTATCTATTATCTATTATCTATTCCTATCTATCTGATCTATTCTATCATCTATCTAATCATTTTATTGTATGAGTGTTACTTTGCATGTAGGTTGGTTCACACATGTGTCTGCCAATTGGCCACAGAGGTTCAGAAGAGGGTGTAGATTCCCCCTGCGACTGGGTTCTGAAAAACAGTTTCTTAGTGCAGATCGATTGTGTGGTGCTGGGAATTGAACCCAGGTCTCTTGCAAGAGCAGGTCCGGTGTCTACCTCCCTTCAGCCCCACCATTTCTTTTGTGGTGAAATTGCATTAAGAGCCACTTTCTCACAAGCCCCAGAGCAGCTAGGCATTATTGATGTCCTAAAATATATGTTATTCGTGGGGGGGGAAATATACTTGTGCTCACAATGTAGAGCATGTTAACATGCACAGATTGCCCAGAGATAAAACATAGGCATTCTCGAAGATCTGTAGACTTAGAGTATGAAAGGGACATTGTTATACATAGACTGTCGGAGCAACTTAGTCTTATGAGCATAGGATGCTTATGAGCTCCATCTTCTCAGAGCATGCTGGTCTCCCTGTTTCCACAGCTGGCCTACATTTCCCTGTGTAGGATCAAGCTGACTTCAATCTCAAGGGAATCTGCCTACCTGCTGACTCCGATGTGGCTGGAAGTAAAACCAGTGGCCACCACTCCCCGAAAGTTGTACGATATTTATATTATCTATATTGAACATAAGATCTTTGGGGACAAAACAAGACAGGAAAGGTTATGGTTCAATAGTAATATGTTTATGTGGTTCCAAGTTGACAAGGGGTGGACTGTCCTAATGGTTTTTATTGTCAACTTCAACACCAATCTAGAGTCACCTGGGGGAAAAGGAAACTGAATTGAAGAATTTACCTCCATCATACTGCCTTGTGAGGTATCTGTGGATCACTGTCTTGACTCCTAATTTGATGTAGGAGGGCCATAACCCACATGGTGTGCCCCTTCTAAGGGAAAGCAATCCTGGACTGTATAAGAAAGTTCACTGGAGGGTGGAGGTACATGGTCCCACACTAGTACCCATGAGGCAGAGGATGTGGATCTCTGTGAGATCCAAGGCTAACATGATCTACCTAATGACATCCCGGCCAATGGAGGCTACAGGAAGATCCTGTTTCAAAGCAAAACAAAAAAGGGAGGTTCAAAGGTCAGGTAGGGAAATCAGCTGAATTCAAGGCTAGCTGGTCTACTATCAGTCGTTCCCAGGTCCGCCAGAGGTCCATAGCAGGATCTCTAAAAAAAGAAGAAAAAAAAAAAAAAAAAAAAAAAAAAAAACACCACCAAAAAAGTTCAAGGTCATCCTCTGTTCTATAGTGAATTCCAGAGTATCATGGGATATTTGAGACCCTGCTCAAAAATAAATAAAATGGAGACTTAACTGTTGAGATAGCTCAACAGTTAAGACCATTTTCCTAATATCCACATGGTGTCTAACAACCTTCTGGAACCCCAGTTCCAAGGGATATGATGCCCTTTTCTGGCCTCTGCAGGCACCACACACACAAGTGCACTTAAACACGTGCAGGCAAAATATTCATACATATGGTGGCGCAATTCTCAGCACCCACATGGCGGCTAAGAACCATCTTTAACTCCTGGTCCAGGGGAATCCAATGCCCTCTTCTGACCTCCGAGGCATCCATGACATGGGTGCACCTACCTACATGCAGACAGTACACTCATACACATAAAAAAAAAACTTGCATGTAGACAGTACATTCATATACATACAGAAATAAATAAAATTAATAAAATTTTTTAAATGCCATACATAAATATAAAAATAAAAAATGTGAGGCTGAGGCGTGGTGGCGCACGCCTTTAATCCTAGCACTTGGGAGGCAGAGGCAGGGGGATCTCTGTGAGTTCAAGTTCAGCCTGGTCTACAGAATGAGCTCCAGGCCAGCTGGGACTAAAGGGAGACCTTGTTTCAAAAACGCCATAAATAATAAATAAATAAATAAATAAATAAATAAATAAATAAATAAATAAATAATGGGCATGGTGGCACATGCCTTTAATCCTAGCACTTGGGAGGCAGAGGCAGGAGGATCTCTGTGAGTTCAAGGCCAGCCTGGTCTATAGAGTGAGCTCCAGGCCAGCTGGGACTAAAAGGGAGACCCTGTCTCAAAAATCCCCCCCCCAAAAAAATTTTTTTTAAGAAAGAAAAGTGAGGGCAGAGGGGAGGAGAAGGTCATGGATGCAGTACTCTGTGAGAACAGCAAGCACTCTTACACTGAGCCATCTCTGCTGAGCCATCTCTCCAGCCCCTGAAATTTAACCCTAAGTTTAAATCCTTTTCCCTCCCTGAGACTTTTTCCTGATCTCTCTCCTTTGGAGGTCCTCTCCAGCTGGCTGATAGACTTCAGAGAGTGTTTTGGGAATCTGCCCCTTATTTATAGCACCTATTTCATCCTACCTGGAAAATTAATTATATCGTCTACTTTCTGCAACTAGAAGACACCTCATTCCATTTGTATCTAGCTCTGTCTATGGCACAGAAAGTAGAGAGGATAAAATTAGATAATGCATGTGCACTTGTGTGAAGTTCATTTGTAACTTTTTTGATGTGTATTGCCTGAATGTGTGTAAGTGCACCCATGTCATGTAGTGCCGGCCTGCAGAAGTCAGAGGAAGGCACTGGATCCCCTGAAATTGGAGTTAGGGAAGGTTGTTAGCCACCATGTTGGTGCTGGAAATCAAACCCTGGTCCTCTGCAAGAGCAGTCAGTGCTCTCAACCACTGAGCCATTTCACCAACACCTGCCCACCCAGTTGTATTTTTTTTTTTTTTATAACGAATCAGCACACTCTGGGCTATGCAGGGATGTGTTCTTGAAAGGCTGGAAGCTACGGGTGGGATTTGCTTTTTCTTTTTCTTTTTTTTCTTTTTTTTTATTTTATTTCTGTATGTGTATGAATGTACTGTCTGCATGCAAGTTTGTGCACCCGTGTCGTGCAATGCCGCGGAGGTCGGATTCCCCTGGAACTGGAGTTCTCCTGGAATTGGAGTTTCAGACGGTTCTCGGCCGCCATGTGGGTGCTGGGGATCGAACCCGGGTCCTCTGTAAGAGCGGTCGGCGCTCTTAACCGCTAGGCCATCTCTCCAGCCCTGATTTACTTTTTCATGCCAAGGAGGCCAGGCCAGTTCTCTGTAGCTTATGTTCTGACTCACCCTTAATGCCACGGGCTAATTTTCCAACCTTGTAATTGTGGAAATTTGCTTTAGAAACAGCACATGTGGAAGGAACCATAGAGACCCCACCTCAGCTCCACAAGTAACCTCGTACTGGTGTGTGGTGCGAGGTGTACTTAAAACTGCCTCGCGCTGGGGGGCGTGAGAGAGGCTGCGATCACTCCTAGCGGATAGATGCTCAATCTGCTCATTGTCAGACGTCCCCGGTGATTGCGAATTCCTCTAGTCTCCACATGGGAGCTAAGGAATTGTCTGAACTCCGGCGTTTCCAGGGGAATACGACGCCCTTTTCTGACATCCACACACATAAACACACAAAAAAAAAAAAAAAAAAAAAAAAAAAAAAAAAAAAAAAAAAAAAAAAAAAAAATAAAAAACAAAAATAATAAAAAACATATAATAAACATCATAAAATAAATAAATAAAAAAAAAAAAAAAAAATTATATTAAAAAAATAAAATTTTCGACCTGGCTTCGCATTACGGTGGTCCAGTGACGAAGTGCTCCTTACTTCAAGCCTCGCCCTTACGTTTTTCACTCGTAGCAGGTCCTCCAACAGGACAGACCAACCCCAAGTGGACTCCTCCCACAGTAATGTTACTACATTGCGCTCCACAGGGCGTTCCTTTTTTCTTCCCATGCGTGGCATCATTGTCCTTGCTTGTTAAATCGGGTATCGCTCCCGTGTCCTTTGCCGTTTTATTTCTCACCCAGCCTTTCACATGACCGCTCTCCCTTGTTAGGATGTAATCCCTTCCGCGCACGAGCGACTGCGTAATCCAAAGGATTCGCCTCCATGGTGCTGAGCTTCCGCAGTTTGGTTGTGTAAGAGTGTAGGCTACACCCCTCGATAGAGGGGTGGGCCGCCCCCGGACGAACACTCCTGTATTTTAGGTGGCAAGTCGGCTTGCCACAGTTAAAGTCTCATAGGGACCGGTTGCAGGGGGAGTGCCGACCCGGAAGGGAAGGGCGTGCGATCTGTCCATGTTCATGCGTGACAGCAAGGCGCCTCGGTTAGCCGTAAGCAAGACTGGCATAACAAGTGCCGTAAGGGCGGGATGGATGTGAGTCCTCCGAGCGTATGAGGGTGAAAATTTCAATACAAAAACTTCTCACTCCGTTGCCGACTGACCAAGGTAGGAAGAGTTCGCCGTGATGCAAATTGGCTGCCCTCGACGCCTTCTCCTAGAGTCCCCACCTGCGACCTTCCGCCTTGTGCTCCTCCAACCCCCCAGTCCCCGAGGCTATGTCATTTACTTAGCGGCACCAGGCCAATAGGGACTCAATGCTTCCCAGGACTCCTCGGCACGTCCTCTCTAATAGTGACTAGAAGACCTTACAAGCCCCCGTATTACCTCACCAGACCACATGCCGCTCCTACCTCCGCCCAGGCGTGTGAAACGTAGTTCAAACTTAGGTCCCAGCCGCATTTGGGCCTCTTGACTTGACGGGGGCCAGCAGGTTGGCAACCTCGTAGCTCTGTGGCTCAAACGACGCTATATTGTCGATGGTCCCCAAACAGGTTGGTCTTCCACACGCCCCGGATAAAAGAATATTGCGCCTTTTGCGGGAGTCTTCATAGGGCCTTCGGTAAGATATCCTGGCCGATGGCGTGAGTTACAAGCAAAATCTAAAGCATAAGTTGTAGCGCCACTTTTGTCTGTGGTCACGTTTCCTAGATTTGTTTTGGTCCTTAAGTTTGAGCCACTGGTGCTGTTCCTGAATACTCACTATGTAGGAGACCCTATGCTTGTTGGGATTCCTTCGCAAGGCGTGCGTATGCACCTCACCTGCCAGCTTGAGCACCTTAAAATTCATCAATGATCCTTCGAAGGGTCTATACCGTTGTTGAAAAATTGGTTGTCCATTGTCTACATCTGACTCGTCTGTCCTCTTTCTGAAGAACGACAGTTAACACAGCTATGGATATGCCATCAAGTAACCACACAACATCCAAGATACGCCTGTCGAAAGGTATGTAGGGTGGCTATGTCTCTGTGTTAGTGGCACCTGGGGTGTCGGGCACTCATCCTATGCATGTCTTATAAACGGATGAAGGCCACAGGCCCATGGTCTGTAATTGAGCCATCCTTGAGAATGATTTAGTCGTGGAGGATTAGAAGGTCTCAAAGTTCCAAATCAAGTCAGGAGTATTTGTCTTTGTTGTTCGGTACAGCTAGTCGTTGTTGTGTGGCTCTTCTTTTTGGTACAGTATCTTTTGTGCAGGTTTACTTGTGGTTTGTTGGCATTCGCTATGGATGACATGCAGTTCTTCCACAGCCTGTGCTCCTGAGCTTAAGCTTGTAACAGGTCACAACAAATTTTTCCTCTCCTGTTACCACCCCTTGGTGAGACTCTGTTTTGCACGAGATGGTTATAGTGCTTTGTCTTTGTTTGAGTGTTTGTGGGCTGCAGGTTAACTCTATATATTGGTGTTTTATTGGATGTTGGTAATTTTTGCTGTATAATGGTATGTCATTCTTGGTGCTTTTAAATTTTTGTGTTCTTGTAAAATGATATTTACCATCCTTTCTCAGATAATTCATAAGTTTCTGTCATATCTTTTCTTCTCCCTTTAGATCATATAAATTTCCTAAGCCAGTTCTTTTGTTCTTTCTTCTCATAGGTGTTTATATTGATCATGACTTCTAATTACTTCCTTTTCTTATTTTACTTATCTGGTTGGAAATGCATTTTTACTCTCTGGCCTTGAGTTCGTTATCTTGTTAGTGTCTCCGCTTCTGAATCTTGGTCTTTCTTGCATTACATTCTTTACCATTTTTGTAGTGTGAATTCATTTAGTCTATAGTTTTGTATTATGAAGTTAACCTGATGCTTTTGTTACCTAGCCTAGTAACTTTGTGCCCTAGTTTGTGATATAATTTGCCTTCTTGGGACCTGTGGTATTCCATGTTTCTTCCTTTGTCCTTGATACATGTGTTTTTCTTAATAGCCTTGTTGATCTTTTTCATCAATCCCTAGCCTAGGATCAATTCTCTATGTGGTTGGATATTTCATGGCCCAAAATGATAGCAGATTTGGAGGGTTAAGTTGGAATTACTAACATTTAATAAAATTTCGCGACAACACTAGTAGTGTTATTCTCTTTAGATTTGATAGATGAGTGGCACTTGGAAGAACATTGATTGTTCCCTAAGTGTTTTCACGTTTGGAATGGCCAATGAAGGTTTCTATGTAGTTATTGTGATCCTTTGATTATCCTAACACCTAAAAGGATTGAGACATATGCTATGCATATTCCCTCACTCCATACCTCTATAGATGGATACAGATCTTAAGCCGCCTCTGGACATAGAGGGTAATAAAAGTTATTAACATGTTGAAAACCCAACATACTTGACTAACTCCCATACAGTTTAGTATATAGGAAATAGACTTGGCAAAAATAACGGTAAGAATAGAGGCAATCCTGTACTTCTTAAGGTACTATCACGTGTTTGATCACCATTCACCCCAATATGAAGTCGTGGGGGTGCAATATCACCTTTCGCTCGGTATGCATGCGGAGAGCATGGAGAGGCGCTAAAAACCGTATAAATAAAAAGCCAAAGGTTATAAGAGTAGCCGGTGTGTTCATTACGCCATACTCTCCGAGACCTCAGAAAGGAGAAGCGAATCATATGAATGACCAAAGAGAAGCACTAGAAGAAGCTTTCGTCACTCTCATATAGGTGTAGATATACCGCGCATTTCACTGCCTCCGGTGGTTTACAATATAATTTACCCGTAACATTTGCTTTCAAATACAGATGCGACCTTTACGTGTGAGAGAAATTGGAAAAGGTCTGCATGTATTGAGGCTCAGCTCCATCTATAAACGACTATGTGTTTCGTAGATCCCATCATCTCATAGCCCTCCAATTCTCAATGGGAGGCAACATATTGTGTGATGAATGGGAAAACAGATTATATGCAGTGGATAGACTGACCTAGATAATTAAGATGCGGTGTTTCAGTGTGGGTCCGAATCTGGGATTGTTATCTCTTATGCTGAGGACTGGATATATATGGCATTGTATAGCAGGCATTTACAAGATGCTAATTAAAAAGGATAAAAGAATTCATGATATTCGCGTCAGTCATGATTATAATCCAACAGTCAGACGGGTGATACAATAAATGAATAGAACATTTAAAGTATCATTGCCAAGTAACTGGGGTAATTTGGTTGGTACAGTTACCAAATTGAAAGATAGGAGGTATCTCTCCCTAAATCTCCATTACGCATTATCCGTGCATCAATGGCCAACCCCAATTAGCATGTTAGATCGAAAAAGAAAGGACAGTGGTGATTATTGTTGCTGAAAGCTAGGTTCAGTAATGGCTTCCTTTGAGTGAAACTTGCATTCTGGTAGAGTGGGAGCCTGCTATGGAGAGACCCACTGCCACGAAAAAATTCATAAAACGAGCCTCGACCTGAAATTTCATATACATTTTGAGCCGGGCGATGAGTAGTATCTTCACTTGCCCGGATATTTTGATAGATTTTGCATCTTTCGAGTTTCAATATCACCCGTAATATCATATTTTCTATATCGTGAAAAGCCCCAATCCATATAACCATGACAGCTTCAGGTAATTCCAAAAAAGACGTAACAACTAAGCAGCGATCGAGATCGCAATTCTATACCTACTTTAAAGACGCTGCTTCCTTGGTCTATTATACACAGCATGAAAATCAAAATAAAATACTGTGGAATAATTAGTAACTAAGGCTGGGAGTCAATGTGTTCTTACCCATAGGAGCACTGCGGCGGTGGCAGTGTTTTATTATATCCGGTCCAATGCCCTATCCACAGGTGTCGTATAACAAGAACCCAGACCACCTTCAACTCTAGGAAATTCAAGTCGTTTTACGCGGCGAGCAGGCACAACAATCATGTAGTGACACTACAAGAGCTGCCACATGTATAATACACAGAAAATAGATAAATATGAAAAATAAAGTGTCTGAAAAATTATGATTAGGAGTAAAAAATAAGTTGAATGATAAAATCATGAACGCACTTTGGCCTCATGTGAGACGTCTTATTAAAGAGAGCCGGGCTGCTCCACAGAGGCTGGGTGGACTTGTCAAAGCACCTGTTGATTCTGCAGCCCATTGTGTAGCTGCCTCCCAGCTGGTCCTCAACACAGTTGGTTTGTAATTAATAAGAGCACTACATCAAACTACAGAATTCGTCATTAGCGAGGGGGGGTAAGTGTATGAAAATCGTTAGGATGCGTGGTGCACAATTACATACAACGATCTCAGTTCCAAAAGAGACGGCATAGGGCCTCTCCATCCTCATGTCGCACCTGCAAGTCATTCCGTGTTCTCTCAGACTTACGGGGACTGTGCACTGAATATGTGTGCGACAAAGGTTGACTAAGCTCAGTGTCTATTGTGTGACATACGTTTACGTCAGTGTGTCCGTGTTTCATCGGTTGGTCTCCCTATTAGGCAACAGACATCTAACGAAATAGCTTCACACCATCTTCACCTCGAGCGCACAAACAGAACATGCACTGCACATCTAGTAACACGTATTGCAGCGAGAAATCAACTTGTATATCTGCCAATAGAGGCGTTAAAACTTTAATCTCAGCTTACTCTCATGTGTAACCCTCTAAGTGACTGAGGTCTTGTCGAGATATGGAGCTTTTCGTGAATATAAGTTGCAAGCTACCCTGGCACTGTACTGGCAAAAGTGGGGGGCAGCGGCCAGCCTGGGCTATCCACTGAAGGCGGAGACGTTGCCTACTCCAAAAACCTGAACAATCGGCCATGAGGAGTCGTGTCGGCTGCTAGCGTGAACAGGTTACCTCCTGCAACACATGTGCTCGGCATCCTCCATTCACCGCCTGGGTCCGGCGTAAATACGCAAATGGAATCTGGTCGAAAGCGTCCAGGAATGCAGGACAAACAGCCGTCTCTGCTTGTGGGGCCTCTCCATCTTCGATAGTTCTGGCTCCACGAGGTGCGCTGATGGCGCCGGTACACCCATATGGCTGCGATGGCAATTTAGCCCTAACACTGGCCCTACGTGGAGGAAAACAAAGTACACGTTCGGCCCCAATATAAGAGGTTGCATTAAATACGCTGTGAAAAGGCTAAAAGCTCATCCAAACACGGATAACTGGTAACATAAGAACAGTGACAAAAATGTAAAACGCGACGTAAAAATAAGTAATAGCTGTGAAGAACTGAATTTGCAGAGCAAAGTGTATTCTGCATAGACACCTAAGAAGTTGAACCTGTATAACTTAAAAAAAAACAATAAAAAAAATGTTAAAAATTTCCTACCAAGAATTAGTTATCTTCCGTAATTAGGCCCGTCTTTTCTACCTCATACTAACGTCTCAACGATCATAGCCTCTTAAATTATTCTAGGAAAAAGAAGCTACTTCTAGGAAGGCCATATGCTTTGGCGCGAGGGATTTCTTAACAGAGGTGTGGAGTGTGAAAGGTTGCATATGTGGTGGACATGAAGTTAGCCCGGCCAGTTCAGCAATTACAGGGTTCTATACCATAACAGAAAAAAAAGAAAAACAGATTTAAATTTCTCGTTTATCCATTCCTGTCTTTGTTACACCATATAAATTACAAGGTGCCCCGTTTACTCTAGATGACACTCGTACAGAATAAAGCTCAGTCCAAAACCACGAAAGAGATGTCTAATTGGTCTTTTTGTCATCAGATAGACCGGCAGCAAAATGCTACGATGAGACTATTCTGTCTTTTTAAACTCTGGTGTTACGTCACTCCGTATTGTAAGACACGCGCTGCTCGCTAGATGTCTAGTTCAAGTGGACTCGCGAGTTGGCGCAAGGGATGCTGATTACGCTAGGCGCTGCCTCCCCATAGCCGCAGTCTATTTCAATGTTGTTGCTTTGCGGTCTGTCCTAGAAGATTACTCAATTTCAGACATGAGACTAACTCAAAGCTATCCTATCGGCACGACAAAGCTTTCCACGCGTCGGCCAGCTGCCGTCCGAAGTCCTTCATATTGAATAGCACTGGCCACCACCTTAGTGAGCACTCTGTTAAGCTAAACAAATATGTCTGCTGTCTGCTTCTTCGAAATCAGCACGTGATGGCAGGCGATATTATATTATAAACAGAAAACCACCGTGGGAATAGTCAGCACAAGCACTCTTGACTTATGTATCATGATCTACTGTTCTTCATCAATAAATATATTCGCTTCTTTCAGACAATCTTTATGAGTCATAAAATCAGGGAAGAGCAGACTTTAGACTAGAAGCACCACAGTGGGTAGTTGAATATTCAACCATTGGAATGTTGCCATCTCACTTGAGTGATCAGAGAAGTGCCAATATTCTCCATAAAAACGACGCTAAAAAAGTAAGCTAACCATGAGTCGCTTCCTAATCTTTTAGTTCGTATGTGGCCCTTGGACTACTTGAGAAGAGTAACCCAAATGCCGTGTCAGACTGTGTAATAGAAACAGGTGATACCCTAATGGCTGGGTGTTCGCTCGTGGTAGAGCATCAAAAGATAAAGGTAAATAAGGCACAAAGCTATTCCCATCCGTGTAGGAATGGAGAAGAGATATATACAGGTTTTAGAGGTTACTAGAAAACCTTTACACAATGTGTAGTAGTTCGACTACAGTATGTTAGACAAAGGAAAATGAGCCATTGTTGGAAGTGTGCACAAGCTGATATATGAATTAATTTATATTAAATCCCATATCGTATGGTAGGCGTAGCAGGTGTATATCGCTTTTGCCCATGTCAGACCTTGAAGTGACAATTTCGTAAACCAGTCAGGGGGCGTAGATACAGATAACACATACAGCTAAAGGTGCGTCTTGAATATAAAGACCAAAATCTAATCGAAAAAAAAAAGATTTCAAAAAATAATCAAACTCCAATTTATATTCTAAACTTGCATCGGTACGTTATTAGGATGTAAGAGGCTGTTGTCTGTACCGTGCTCCCTTCTTGCCTTCGTTGCTGTTGGCTTATCTGGCTTTCACGGGCGCTTGCCGGTGTGAAAAAGAACATTGGGAAAAATTGCTCAGTTATACAGATTATACGCTATTTAAGTAAATGCTGTATAGGATTATAATCATTGCTGATATTTACTGAGTGATTAGGGGTTTGTGTTATAGGTGCCCGGTGTGAAAGTTTCTACACGCCCACGTTTTCCTGTAGCAAAATTAAGATGTAGGCAGTATGCAAAGCGTGGGAGAATGCCGCCATATACAGCTCCAGGAGTAAGAATACCATAGACTAAAATTAGGGTATATGGGCAACATGAAGACACTTAGTGCTCGACAAGTACAGTCCGTAGCTGGAACTATCAAACGGTTTGACATGCGGTCGTGCTGTGTATCTGTAGGAGGTGCTATCGATACTGGGGGCTCAAAATTTAAACACATGAGGCAGGTTGAGAGAAAAGTCAGGGAGGCTGTAGATTGACAGGCTAACGACGGGAATTAATCAAGTGGAGACTGGTCTTAATCATTGAGTTGCAGAGAAATTAAGAAAGAAAATAAGGGAGCATAATAGGGAATCGGTGCTCTGCAGTGAAGAAGGCAAGTGAGAAAATGCAAACTTGATCTGCCAAAACCGTTATACATACTGGCCCAGATACCAAAAATGTTTGTGTGTATTGATAAATTGCTTTATATAGTAAAATAACCAAATCAAACTGATGATGCTATTTGGGCGTCTCTAGTTGAAGTGACTTAAATTTCTGTCGGCTTCGGCCTGTAGGGCTTGTATTTCTTGATCTTGGTGTCGATCGTCGCGAACCTTCATGAACTATTAACCGTCTTGTAGGAACCAACGTATGTGGTACCTTATATCCCAAAATATATCATTAGATTAAGACCTCCTAAGAGATGAACTTCACAATAAATCGACATTGTACTATTAAAATTATAAACTTCGATTCATTTGAGTATTATTTATACTAAACTATAAGATTCGAGGTAAAACTATAAAAAGTTAACTCAAGTCTTTAATCAAAATTTATCATTAAAACTCAGTTCCCTTTTTACTATTTGTCATTTATATTTGAATCCTAGCCATTGAGATCTCCTTCATCTTATAGTATACTTAGATTTACATACTGAGCGGTCGGTAACTATTTTTGTTTTAAAAATGGTTATATAATGNAAAAAAAAAAAAAAAAAAAAAAAAAACTTACCTAAAAAAAAAATTTCACTGCCTGCCTGGTCCAGGAGCGGGTCCATTCGCCTGCCCCATTTCACGGTCCCCAAAGGAAGAGGTGACCCCCAGTAGCTTACACAGCCTCCCCAGAGCGTCCTTTCTGCCCAGCCTGGCACATTTCCTTGCGCCATCGGGATCCGCGGTCCTGGTTTTTTTCCACCCAGCCCCACCGCCTTAGATCTATCCCTTGGCACAGCACTCGTTCCAGATTCACCTCCAGGTGTCTGGCTCCGACAGTTTGGTCTTGTAAAGTGTGTCTACACCCTCATAGGGTGGCCGCCCACGAACACTCCTATTTAGGGGCCATCGGCTTGCCACGTGCTCAAGGGACGCTGGGTGCCACCCTGGAAGGGAAGGCTTGCGAGCGGATGGGTCACGTGACAGCAAGGCCCGGTCCCCTAAGTGACTCGCCTCAGTCCTTAAGGGCGATGGAGTGCCTCCGAGTTAGGAAAAAAAAAAACTTCCACCCGGACTGACCCAGTGAGGGAAGTCGCCGGGTCATTGGTCTCCTCGCGCAGTCCCACCTGCGACCTCGCCTGGTCCCCACCCCCCGTCCCCGGTGCGTCAACTGAGGCACAGGCCAGGACTCACTCCAGGCTCCGGCACGCCTAAGGACAAAGAACAACCCCCTCCCCCAGCCACGCCCGGCGCCTCCTGCCACGCGGTGGACGTAGTTCCTAGGCTCCCGGCATTGGCTCTTGACTGACGGGAGCATTGGCCAACCGCAGCCTGGGCAAGACGCATGCGTGTCCAAAAGGTTGCTCTCCCACGGGTAAAAATTTGTGCTTTTGGCGGAGTCTCATAGGGCCTTCGAGAAATGCGCATGCGTGAGTTACAACATTCAAGACAAAGTTAGCGCACTTTTGTCTTGGCACGTTTTTAATTTTTTTTGGTCTTTTTGAGCCCTGGCTGTCCTGGAACTCACTATGTAGACCAGTGTTGGGATTTCAGGCGTGCATCACCACGCCCAGCTTGGCACCTTTTCACAGATTATCCTCCAAGGGCCAACCGTGTGTCATTGTCACATGACCGTTGTCCTCTACGAAGTTCACACTAGAGAAAGCCATCAAGTTACCACACACACGCCAAGAGTGTCGGGTATAGTGCTTGCCTAGTATGCACCTGGGGTTCGATCACCAGCATTCTATAAACGGAGTGAAGGCACAGCATGTCTGTAATTTGAGCACTTGAGAAATGAAGTCTGGAGGATTAGAAGTTCAAGTCATCCTTGATTACGTAGTAAGTTTGAAAACCCGCAGTTTGGTGTTGTGCAGTATTCATAGCCATCCTCCCAGTCAATGGCCATAAATTGGACACATTTTATTGTATTTTCCTGCCTTCTGACAGTAAGACCACAGTGTGAACAGCCATTGGCCTGAGTATGTGTGCAGAGGACCTGCAATAACTGGAACAATGGTTTAGAGAAGACACTTCACAGCTTACTGAGTTACCCTTACTCTGAGGAGTTCACAAAACCCTTCGAGGAGAGTTAGGGGTGTAGCTTGGTGACAGAACACTTGTCTAGTCTGAGTTCCATCCCCAGACCACAAAAACCAAACGAAAACGCTGTTAGATAGATGGGTTATCAGGTCACAAGCTGAGGCTTTAAGAGTCCCAGAACACAGCTTCTCATGGGAGCAGTGTGGACGCAGATGTCCACCCCCCCCAGCGCCCTTTTACACACCTCCCTGCTCACCAAGGAGCTTCTATTGGGGTGATGATACTTTTTTTTTAATTTTGTATTTTATTTATTTATTTATTTATTTATTTATTTATTTATTTATTTATTTATTTATTTATTTATTTATTTATTTATTTATGTGTGTGAATGTATTGTCTGCATGGAGGTTTGTGCACCCGTGTCGTGCAATGCCGCGGAGGTCAGAAGAGGGTCTCGGATCCCCCTGGAGCTGGAGTTCTCCTGGAATTGGAGTTACAGACGGTTCTCGGCCGCCATGTGGGTGCTGGGGATCGAACCCGGGTCTTCTGCAAGAGCGGTCGGTGCTCTTAACCGCTAGGCTATCTCTCCAGCTATCTCTCCATCCCTGGGGTGATGATACTTAATGGAAGAGCGTAGGTACGGTTACATTCAAAGCACTGGAAAGATGACTGCCCGTAATCTAAGAAGGCTTCCAGCAGGAGCTGAGGGTAGGAGATAGAGGACATAAGTGAGGTGGGTAATCTCAGGAGCGCAATGGTGAACGAGAAAATCCCAAAGCCTGCAGACATTTGAAACAACTTTTATGAAGTTCAAAACTAACAAAATAACAAAAGTTTTGAAAAAATAGAGGAATGGGAAACACAGGATGTATTTCACCTTGGAAAGAGATTCAGGGTAGAAGAGGAAAGAGCACAGGTGCAAACTGTTGACAGTGTTATAGTTGCTGGGTAGATGCTAGATTCTGGCTATTAATTTTGTATGCATGGCCTGAAACTCTCTATGTAGACCATGTTGGCCTGGAACTCATAGAGATCTCCCTGCCTCTGCCTTTGAGTGCTGGGACTAAAGGTGCACCACCACTTGGGCTATATGAAGTTTAATATAAAGTCTGACATGGGGTGAGCCTAGTGGCAAAGGCAACTTGGGAAAACAGAGGCTGGGAATTACAAATCAAAAGCCTACCTGGACTGCAAAGTGAATTCAAAGCCAGTGTTCTGGGTTGTTTTTCTGTGATAAAATAATCTGACCAAAAGCAAGTTGGGAGAGGAGAAGGTTTATTTCAGCTTATAGGTTACAGCCCACCAGAGCAGGAGCCAAAGGCAGGAACCTGGAGGCAGGACTGAAGCAGAGACCACGAAGGAATGCTGCTCACTGGGTTGCTGTCTCCTTCTTTCTTTCTTTTTATATTTTATTTTATTTATTTTATATTATTTTATTTTATTATATTATTTTTTGAGGCATGCACCACCACACCCAGCTTCAGCTGTCTTTTCTTTTTCTTTTTTTCTTTTTTCTTTTTTGATCTTTTCGAGACAGGATCTCCCTGTAGCCCCAGCTGTCCTGGAACTCACTCTGTAGACCAGACTGGCCTTGAACTCACAAAGATCCGCCTGCCTCTGCGTCCCAAGTGCTAGGATTAAAGGCATGTGCCACCACGCCTGGCTAATTTTTTCTTTTTATAAATGTGAGTGCATGTGTATAACAGAACTTGCAGCACCAAGCGTGGGAAACCTCCCTTTGAGTTGTTGATCAGGGTAGTCCAAGAGACTCCCCAATAATACAGGCTATTGCCATATCCCTTGACTGCCTCCCAGAACTTGAAGGCAAGACGACCGTATTATTGAAGATACAGCATACTTGGACACAGTACTTGGAGTAATCCAGCTGGAACTGTCCTCCCTGAAGACTAGCTTTCGAAGTATCAGAAGGTGCTATGCAAGCTGCCAAGGGGGAAAACAAACAAGAACAACCAATCATCTCACTTAGCTATAAATGTACAAACTATGACTAGCCCAGCAAGCAGCTATCTATACTGGTGCAATAGTGACACTTTTTTATTTTTGAGACAGGGTGTCCCTATAGCCCCAGATGCCCTGTAACTCACTCTGTAGACCAGGCTGGCCTTGAACTCACAGAGATCCTCCTGCCTCTGCCTCCCGAGTGCTGGGATTAAAGGCGTGCACCACCATGCCTGGCTTAAAGACGGTTCTTAGCCACCATGTGGTCAGCCTCACTGTCTTTTGCCTGAAAATTATCAAACTTTCTCAACTATCACTAAAAGGTTTCTATTTAAAGCATAGTTTTAAACACTGTTGCCTTGTGTCTTGACTCGTAGCTATAATACCACCACTTGGGAAGCTGAGGCAGGACTGTCCTGAATTTGAGGCAAGCCTAGGCTACAGAGTCTGACCATCTTAAAAAGAAAAAGAACTGACTGAAACAGTGAACTTCTGCTCAAAACAGTCAACTTCCTCATGGAGAATATTGAGAAAGACTGAGAAAGAGATGAAAAGCACGTTTGGCAGAATGCATGAGCTCTGGCGGGGTGGGGGAATGGGCAGGAACATGGGTCTAGATTTGTTAAAAAAATAAAAATAAATTTATGTGAAAAAAAAAAGAAAAAGAACTGGGGCTGGGGAGATATTCAGTGGGTTAGGCGTTTGCTGCACAGCCCCAAGGACCTGAAATTGTATCCTCAGCACCCACACAAAAGCCGAGCATGGCATCTTGAATCTGTAACCTCAGTCCCAGGGCATGGGAACCAGAGGTCTCTAAAGATCACTGGCCAGTTGGTCTAGCTGAAATTCAATTTCCAGGTTCAGTGTGTGATCCTGTCTTCTAAATAAGGTTGAGAGCAATAGAGGAAGAATCCCAACATTGACCTCTGGCCTCTACATACATGCATCCACACAAGGTATACACACATTAAAGATGAAAACAGAGGGGGCGGGAGCAATGGCTCAGTGGTTAAGAGCGCCAACTGCTCTTGCAGAGGACCTGGGTTCGATTCCCAGCATCTACATGGTGGCTAAGAACTATCTTTAAGCCAGGTGTGGTGGTGCATTCCTTTACTCCACCACTCGGGAGGCAGAGGCAGGTGGATTTCTGTGAGTTCAAGGCCAGCCTTTTCTACAGAGTGAGTTCCAGGCCAGCTGGGGCCCTAGGGAGACCCTGTCTCAAAAAAAACAAAACAAAACATGAAAACAGAAAACAAAATCCCACAAAGAAAAGAACAATAAACACACATCACTCTGTATTAGTAAAAGTCCTCCATGGTTCTTGCTGCAGAATGAGGTTCTAACCTTTTAGTTTGATGTTCAAAGCACTCCAGCCTTACTTCTGGCCAGGGCTTGCTTATTTATTTGTTTGTTTGTTTGTTTGTTTAGTCTTTTTGAGGCAGGGTCTCCCTGCAGCCCCAGATGGCCTAGAAGTTGCTATGTAGACCAGGCTGGCCTTAAACTCACAGGGATCCACCTACCACCATGCCCAACTAGCTTACTGTCTTTATAATGCCAGCCTAGGGCTGAGGTGCAGCTCAGTGGTAGAGCACTCACCTGGCATTTGCAAAGCATTGCTGAACAAAAACAAAAAAATGCCAGCCATACTGCACTGTCCTTGTGGATCACTCTAGAGTCAGTCCATCTAGCTAACCTGTATGTTTAGCCAACTCCATCCTTCTCTGTTCTTGATCCTTCTCTAGGGTCCTTCCTCCACCTCCCCCTGCCCCCATTCCCCCTGTCATAGGAGTCATGAAATCCTAACCTGCTTAGAGGGTTTAAGGCTTGCTGCCAAGCCTGACAACCTGAAACCTGAATTCAATCCCCAGGACCCATGTGGAGGAAGAGAACTGACTCCCTCAAGTTGCCCTCTGACCTTCACACACACGCCCTGTCACACTAGTAAACACACCAAGCAAACAAACAAAGGCTATAAAAATTTTTTTAAAGCTGGGCATGGGGGGCTGGAGAGATGGCCTAGTAGTTAAGAGCACCAACCTCTTGCAGAGGACCAGGGTTCGATCCCCAGCAAATACATGGCAGCTGAGAACCATCTTTGATTCCAGTTCCAGAGGAATTCAACACCCTCTTCTGACCTCCACAGGTGCACAAACCTACATGCAGACAGTACATTCATACACATACAAGAATAAATACAAATTAAAAAAAATAAAAAAAAAAAAAGATGGGCACCGTGGTACACACCCTTAATCCCAGCACTCCACAGTCACGAGGCAGAATCAGGTGGATCTCTGTGAGTTCAAGGCCAGTCTAGTCTACATAGTGAGCTCCTGGCAAGCCAGGGCT
>VZQC01007890.1:610106-697606 GCA_009823505.1 Rhizomys pruinosus
TGTGTGTGTGTGTGTGTGTGTGTGTGTGTGTGAGAGAGAGAGAGAGAGAGAGAGAGAGAGAGAAAGAGAGAGTGTTCAGGTGCCCTGAGAAGCCAGAGGTGTTACAGAAGTTTTGAATTACCTGCTGTGGTTGCTGAGGATTTAACTAAGGTCCTTTAGAAGAACAGTATAAGCTCTTAACTACTGAACCATCTCTCTGGCCCAACCTTGTCTATTTTATTTATTTATTTTTATTTTTTTAATTTTTTGTATGTGTATGAATGTACTGTCTGCATGTAGGTCTGTGCACCTGTGTCGTGCAATGCTGCAGAGGTCAGAAGAGGGTCTCGGATTCCCCTGGAACTGGAGTTAAAGATGGCTCTCAGCCGCCATGTGGGTGCTGGGGTTCGAACCCGGGTCCTCTGCAAGAGCAGTGGGTGCTCTCAACCACTAGGCTATCTCTCCAGCCCCCCTTGTCTATTTTAAAATAGTCATTTCTGCTGGGTGTGGTGGCTCATGCCTTTAATCCTAGCACTTGGGAGGCAGAAGCAGGCAGATTTCTGTGAGTTCAAGGCCAGCCTGGTCTACAGATTGAGCTCCAGGCCAGCTGGGACTAAAGGGAGACTCTGTCTCAAAAAGACAAAAATAAATAAAAATAAATAAATAAATAAATAAATAAATAAATAAGTCATTTCCATCCCGAGTCTCTGAGCTTTGAAGTCCTAGAGGTTTAAACAAACTCCCTAACCCCAGCAGAACTACTTGGGGACTTTATAGGGTACTCAGCCTCTTGGTAGTCTGCAAGGACTTCATAGACTGGTAAGGGTTAAATTCAAAACAGTTAAGGCTGTTAGAACAATACCTGGTAAAGCTAAATAGCTTGACAACTGCTAGGAACCCATCTAGAGATGGGAAATGGGTTTTCTCTACTTCCACATCAGTCTGAGTGTATATGCTGCCTTTCTGGAAATCCATGTAGGCGTAGATTCAAGGAGCTACCCCCCCCCCACTCTCTGCTCCTCGTTCAGAACTGCCCCCCAACCCTTGTTCAGCAGGCTACTTTCTTCCCTCCCTTTGCTTTTACCAGGGGAGGACATTGCTGGAACCTTGCTTGGCCACCAGGAGGAGCATTGAGCTACAGAAGGCGTTTCAACTGGCAACGAAACCTGGCCTGGCCTCTGGAGAGAAGTGCTGTGTCTGCATGGTGCTACTTTGGGACTGCACCATTGTCAGCTTCCAGCACTGACTCCCCACCTCCCCCCAGAATACAGCTTGCTACTTCTGGGCTTAGCCTGCTATAAGGAGCATACACCAATGGGAGCCAGGAGCTTTGCCTATGAAACCCTGACAGTCTGTTTCCTCACCTATGAAGGGAGTGTTCCTTCCATGTCTCAGTTAGGTGCTATAAAAATGAAACACTTTAGCCGGGCATGGTGGCATACGCCTTTAATCCTAGCACTTGGGAAGCAGAGGCAGGCGGATCTTTGTGAGTTCAAGGCCAGCCTGGTCTACAGAGTGAGTTCCAGGACAGCTGGGGCTACAGGGAGACCCTGTCTCGAAAAGAAAAAAAAAAAAAAAAGAAAGAAACACTTTGACATAAGCCAAGTGTTGTGGCACACACCTGCAATTGAAGCACTTAGCAATCTAAGGCAGAAGGATTGTCAAGATCTTAAAGCCAGCCTGGACTACATAATTAGTAGTTTCAGGTCAGTCTGAATTACAGAATGAGACCTTGTCTCAAACAAAAATAAATAAATACTAAAATTAAACAGACAAAACCACTTTGTGAACTCTAAAGTACTAAATAGTCTAGACCTCTTTGGTTTCCCCGTGTCCTCTTCCACCTGCTGTCTTCCCAGTGGACACTTCATAGCCAGAAGGCCACACCTTGGGCTGGGAGTGATCTCAGAGTACCTTCTCTCTGCTTTCGCTAACAGGAGGAAGTGAGCGAGTGTGATTCACAGCAAGAAGGACTGGAACATTGCAAGGACAGAAGCTGGCTCTCTTCGTACAGAGGAAGACAGCAAGAGCCATGAAGAGCAGACTGTCAGCAGGAATTTCTAGAAACAATTGGAGCCATGACCTACCCCCCTTGGCCAGAGGGAAATTTTAATATACCTTCCCTGAAAGGCTGAGTAAATTGGTAAGGAATAAATGAATGAAGTTGGGCATGATGGCACGTGCCTGTAATCCCAAAGATTCAGGGTGGGAGGAGGAGAGTTCAAGGTCACCACTGACTACAAAGCAAGGTCTAGGCCAGGCTCAGTTATATGAGACCTGGCTCAAAAAATTAATAAATAGCTGGGTGTGATGGTAGAGGCAGGCAGATCTCTATGAGTTCAAGGCCAGACTTGAATAGAGAGTTCCAGGCTAGCTTGGGCTATGGAGAGACCCTGTCTCAAAAAGACCAAAAAATTAGTAAGTGTGAACTAGTAAGTGGATGGATGTGTAGAATATTGAAAGGTAGTCCCTTCCTAGGGAAGAGTATTTCAGTCTTTGGACACTAGGTGGCAGCACAAAACATCAGAACAGGAACCTGAGCCTGTTCTGGCTGGTCGGGGCACTGCTCTTGTAGGCTTGCCCCATTTGCATTCCCCTGACTTTGAGCCACTCTGCCATTCCTAGAGGGTCTTTCAAACCATGTGCTCTCTCCAGCAGTAACCACACTGCAGCAGCCAGGGAGGAGATGGCCTGGGTGAGTCAAACACCTACAACTTTTTTCAAACTGTCCTGGAATTGCACTTCTCCAGCTCCTGAGAGGGGAAAATTGGGTAACAGCATGAGAAATATGCATTAGGAAGTGTTTGGGTAGAACCCGAAATCTACATTGATTGGGGCAGAACAAGCATCAGGATTTTTTAAATCAAAGAGTGGTTTTCAGTGCTGGAGAGATGGCTCAGCGGTTAAGAG
Source organism: Rhizomys pruinosus (assembly GCA_009823505.1). Taxonomy (NCBI): domain Eukaryota; kingdom Metazoa; phylum Chordata; class Mammalia; order Rodentia; family Spalacidae; genus Rhizomys; species Rhizomys pruinosus. Next base: position 612,996 of record VZQC01007890.1, read on the forward strand.
CACTGACTGCTCTTGCAGAGGACCCGGGTTCGATTTCCAACACCCACATGGGGGCTAAGAACCATCTTTAACTCCAGTTCCAGGGGAATCAGACACCCTCTTCTGACCCCCGAATCATTGCACGACATGGGTGCACCAACCTACATGCAGACAGTACACTCATACACATAAAAAAAAAAAAAAAAAGAGCGGTTTTCTAGGGGAAGTTACTCCCTCACCCATTCTTGCCTCTGGGCACCTCAAAGCCAAAGCCAGTCCTCCAATTTCTCCTTACAGGGAGACCATGTCCTTAGGGGAACTTAATTTTACTTTTCCATCCTATATTTGATATTTGCTATAGGATGGAAGCTAGAGGCCTTTGCGTAAACTTATCACAGCTAGCAAACTCTAATAAGCCATCCTTGGCAGTAGGCAGCTGCTGCTGACTGGGCCACCTTCGCCTCACAGTGCAAGCCTTCTGTGTCAGCACAGAACCACCTCCCCTAGGCTTCACTGTCCATGGGCTAATGTCCTAACTGATCCTTTCCATTCCTGCTGTCACTCTGTCCACTGTCTGCTTTGCAAGTTGCAATAGACAGGGAGCCCAGCAGGGTCTGCCCTCCCACCTTCCTCTGGAAGAGTGGGACCCACACCATCCTGCCTCTGTTCTCTCTCTATGGCTCAGAATTCCCGGGCTTTCCCATTTCCTCCAGGTATCACCTCTTCCCAAGGTGGAAGACAAGGAGAAAGTGGCCTGATTTGCCTCTCTCTGAATTCCTGTTTCACGTACTGTCTTTGTAATCACACATGTAAAGGATTTGGAACTGGACACTGGATAAATACCAGGGATTTCCATGCCCTTTAGGACTATTTCTAGCATCCTAGTATCTACAAGAACATACAACCACCCCCTATACAGCCATTATACAGACTTTTATAAAACACTTCTCATATGCCCTGCCCTGCATTAGCCCACTTGACAGGGGGATGAGCCACAGGGACATGATCCCCCCCGCCTATAGGGAACACACAAGGAAACATGGTTTGTAATCATCTATCCCAAAGAAAAATTCTTTCTTCTATGTTTTTAATGGGTGGCCATTTATGGTCTTTTCTCGTTGTTTGTATGTTTGGTTTTTGTTTGCTTATTTTTTGTTGTTTTTGAAACAGGATTTCATATAGCTTAAGGCTAGCCTTCTAGGATAACTTTGAACTGCTGTTCCTCCTGCCTGCACTCCTGGGTGCTGGGATTCAGGATATACTCCACCAGGAGATCTGCGTGCTGTTCTACATGCCTGGCCCTAACCTACCTCCTTCTTATTTGCAGTCACAGGTTCTTCTGTACCATTAGATCTTCTGCACAAGTGGCCATCCCACAGATAAAGACAGATATCAGGTCTCCATGATTCATTTCTGTGAAGAACTGTAAGGACAGAAGAAATCCTCAAGGCTGGAGAGATGGCTCAGTGGTTAAGGGCACAGGCTGCTCTTGCAGAGGACCGAGATTCAGTTCTCAGCACCCACATGGCAGCTCACAACCATTATAACTCCATTTCCAGGGGATCCAATGCCCTCTTCTGGCCTCTTTGGATACAGCATGACACAAGTGCACTTACATACATGTAGGCAAACATTAATACACATAAAATAAAAATAATAAATTTTAAAGAAGAAAACATTCTTTTTCAAGAGTTGTTTGAAGTATTCCTCCATCTGTCAGGCACTTTTCATGTTACCTCATTCAGTCCTCACTTCATACCCTATACAATAGACATCAATCTATTCTATATTGTAGAAAATAGGGTGGGCAAGTCAAAGTAACCTACCCCAGCCCTCTTAGACATAGGAAGGCCCCTGATGTTTTTGGTTTGTCCTCTTCCTGGTGCTGATTTGTACAAAGTCAGCCTTTTGCCGTGTATGGAGCTAATCGGAAGCCCAGCAGCCTTGGTCTGGATGAAGTTTCATAGAGCCAAGGACCATGTTAGCTCTGAGCAATCACATGACAGAGATGACTCATAACAGACATATGGTACCTAGATGTTTGAACATGGTTTCTTTTTTAAATTTTATTTATTTATTTATTTATTATTTTATGTATATGAGTGTACTGTCTGCATGTAGGTTGGTGCACCCATGTCGTGCAATGCCTCGGAGGTCAGAAGAGGGCATTGGATTCCCCTGGAACTGGAGTTAAAGACGGTTCTCAGCTGCCATGTGGGTGCTGGGAATTGACCCCAGGTCCTCTGCAAGAGCAGTCGGTGCTCTTAACTGCTGAGCCATCTCTCCAGCCTCTGAACATGGTTTCTTACACTGCCCGCCTTCTCCTGCATCCTGTGTGCTCCAGGTCCTACCCATTCTTCAAAGACCACTCAGCCTTGTCTGATTCCACATTTCCACTTCCCCACTGAACGTGAAGCCTAAATCAATCTCTCTCTCTCTCTCTCTCTCTCTCTCTCTCTCTCTCTCTCTCTCTCTCTCAGCCCAGGCAGGTCTCAAATTCAGTCTTCCCACCTTAGCCTCCCACGTGCCAGAATTACAGACCTGCTACCCATTCATTCTCTATAGAATTTCTCTGTATTTTCTGAGCAGGAATTTGTGTCCCCTTTTTACTCTTTAGTTATGACACACCTCCCATTCCCCTTTGTGTACCTGCTGCCTCATACATGGAAGCACACAGCCAACACTTGTCAAGTGAATCAATTTAGTAACGGTCATCTTTTATCTCTAAATGCAACGCTTTACACATCACTCTAAATGTCTTGAGTGGATGGATGCCTTCTAGCCTCTGACTGAGGGCTTATTCCCTGCCTCATCTTGCACAGTGCTTTGTCCAGCATCCCAAGAATGGTGTGTGGCCTCAGGCAAGTTCACATGTCCTATGGGTAGGTAGAGTTTCTGTTTCACAAAGTTGGAAATGAACAATCAGAGAAGGAAGGAGTACCCTGCCCAAGATCACAGAGTTGGAAGGACCAAAGTCTAGGTCTTTCTCCTGAGAACTTTTCAATCTTGGCACAGGAAACTGTGCTTTTTCTGTCCTTTCCTTTGGCTGTTTTTCCAAAGTAAGACATGCCTCTTCTTGGGCCCAATCATGCAAGGTCATCACCCCAAACAGACAATCATTTGGCAGAGCTGGAGAGACAAGTTTCTGCAGATTGTCCTGAAAAAGATAAGGGGCTGCTGGGACCTGCCGGGACCTACTGGGACCTCCAAGTCCTTGAGCAGGGTAGAAAGCAGCTAACAATAGCCTTTAATCCCAGCACTAGGGAGGCAGAGGCAGGCAGATCTTTGTGAGTTCAAGGTCAGCCTGGTCTACAGAGTGAGTTCTAGGACAGCTGGGGCTACAGGGAGACCCTGTCTCAAAAAGACAAAAAAACAAAACAAAAACAAACAAACAAAAAACACCGAGCTGGGTGTGGTGGCGCACGCCTTTAATCCCAGCACTTGGGAGGCAGAGGCAGGTGGATCTTTGTGAGTTCAAGGCCAGCCTGGTNAGCAGAGAGGAGACTGGCCTGCTCCAAAGGAGGCTCCTCCCCAATAATTCTCTGATATCTAAGTTTGAGCTACCTTTTCAGTGAGATCCCAATTCCATTCTTCCTCCCCTGCCCCCTCTTTCTATGTGTCTGTGTATATGTGCATGTGTTAGTCAGAGGTATCTTCCCCTGTGGATCTCCACCTTATATTTTGAGATAAGAGCTCTCTGTCTGGAGCTCACTTTCCGGTTAAGGGCTTGACTGCCAGGCCCCCAGTACAGGGGTTACAGATGTACATCCCCATGGCCCCATGGATGTTTACCTCCTGGGTACTGGGAATCTGAGCTCAGCTCCTCATGCTCATGCAGAAAGTGAAGCCTTTTCCCCACTGAGCTGTCTGCAGCTCCAGGCACTGCTTCTCCACTGTTAGGATCTCATTTCCAAAGCGCACTTTGCACATCCACCTTCTGGGTTCTGGCCATCAACTTCCTGGAAGACCTTGGGTAGGAGGTTGCTCCCACTGTCCACTCCAGCTTACCAAGTACATTTAGGAATAGTACAAACTGGTGAGTGAAGGAGACAGCAAGCTGGGAAAGCCCACAGAATAAATGACAGTTCTGCCAAGGGAGGGATTAAAGTTGGATATCAATAATTATTTCTCAACAATCACAGGCCAGAGAAACTTAAAGCAGTTAAAAAAGAGACCAGAACCTGGCTGGGGCTAAGGTGGCCTCAAGGCAAAGACAGCGGGACAGTGGGGCACTGAACAGCCTGTCCCATACCTCCGCAGGGGGGCTGAGAGACCCCCGGAGCCCTGGTCCGCCCCTCTCCCCATTCCCATCAGCAAAGGCTCTCTGGGAAGAATGCAGGTCAGGAGCCTGAGTGACCTTTCACACCTCAGACAAGCTAAGTTTGTTTTCTCCTTTTCTGTCCAGCCCTCAGCGGGAGGGAGAGGGAAATGGGATGGGCCTTGTCAAACTTTCTCCTGCTACAATACCCCAGAGGAGCTGAAGTGGAGGGAGTAAAGGATCTATTTATTTTGGCTCAGGAGGGACAATGTAAGCAGATGGTCTTTGATGGGATTAGCGGCGTAATCTCTAAGACCCTGGTAAATTGGAAAATGATCCATTATATTCCAGAACCTTTGGCGGCTTCAGCTCCTGGGGAGGGAGGGGCAGGGCCGAGGGGCACCTTGTTAGAAAGGACCCCCTCTGGGAGCAGTGGAATCCGTTCACCCAGAGAAATTGGGAAGAGGTTTGTTAGCTGCTGCCTCTCCGGTGCCTCTCCTCCTGGGAGCACAGAAACAAGAACTCTCCCCTGGCCCTCCCAGCCTCCTAGTCCCTCTTCTGGCCAGTACTCAGGGCCAACCCCTGCAGCCTGGGCAGACGGAGGGAGTAGGGGGATTGCTCTAAGGAGATAATGTCACCAAATCGCTAGCCTCAGAAGGTAAGAAAATTCTTAGAATTGAAATTCTGTGCACGTCAAGATCTCTACTGACTATACACACACACACACACACACACACACACACACACACACACACACACACTCCCCTTCAACACTGTAGCCCAGGCCACCCCCTCCTCTTCCACAGTCAAAGGACTTCAGAGCAGACCCAAGGGGAAAGGCCACTGGCCACTAGGGCCTGGGACTGGGAAAGTGGGAGAGATGGAATGGAGAGGAAAAGTGTCCTGGCTGGCTGGCTGGAGTGGTCGCCCCTCCAGGTGGAGTTCCCTTCCTGGTAGGATTGGGGTGCTGATAGAGACTGGCTCACACAAGTTATTTGTGGTCCCATTTCACATTACACTTTGCTGTTTATATAGAAACTTAAATGTACCGAATTCCATTCAGATCTGGCAACAATCAGAGGAGGAGGTTTTAGAAAGACTGATGAAAGCGGTGGGGAGCCCCTGAGGTCACCCAGTTTAGTGCTGGAACTGACTCATCTTCCCTTTTCATGGCTTTTCCTTCTCAGTTGCATCCTCTTCCTCCCGCCCGTCTCTTGCTGCTCTCCTGCTTCCCTTTGCTTTGACTCTGTCTCCCTAATATACCAGTACACCACTAACAGTGCACATGTTTATTTCATGTGTTTCTGATCTGAACATATGGGATATTATTTATCTCAATTTTTAACCCTCTCACTCAATACTATACTATAAAATGTTGATAAATAAAAAACCTAGTTCTTCCTTTACAGTACACCTTGTTTATTCATTTTAGCATTTTAAGTCATCCCCAAGCTTTATTTCTTTTATTTTGCTTATAACAAGGTCTCCCTATGTAGTGCTGGGTAGCCTAGAATTTGCTTTATAGACCAGGGTAGCCTTGAACTCATGGGCTACCCTCATGTCTCTGTCTCCCTAGTGCTGGCATTATAGGCATACACCACCATTCTGGGCTGACACTTACCAACAGTATTGTTACAACTGTTTCAGAACAGCTATCTGATTGGATTTTATTCCATTTACAGTTTTAACTTTGAGTACTAAAAACATAGCATGGAGCTAAGTGAACTGGTTCATGCCTGGCCTGTAATTCCATCATTCTTTGGGTAGAGGCAGGAGAATCAGGAGTTCAAGGGCAACCTTGGCTAAATAAGAAGTTTAAGAACTGGGCTATAAGGGATCCTATCACAAATAAACCAAAAAAAAAAAAAAAAGATAAAAAGAAAACCCAAGCCAGGTAGCATAAGCCTTTAATTCCGGCACTCTAGGAGGCAGAGTAGGTGAATCTCTGTGAGTTCAGGGACACCCTGGTCTACATAGTGAGTACCAGGTTCAACTGGGGCTACATCTGTCTCAAAACAAAAAATGAAAATGAAAAACCAAAGCACAATCAAAATATGCAACTTCCCATATGTAGTATCTTCACAGTTCCCTGGAAATATATTCCCAAATAAAGAAAGGGCTGGGAGAGGGGTATAGCTCAGTGCTAGAATACTTGTCTATCATGCACAGGTCCCTGTGTTCAATAGCCAAGCCACAAAAAAGAGAAAGAAGGAAGAAGCCCGGCACACGCCTTTAATCCCAGTACTCGGGAGGCAGAGGCAGGTGAATATTTGTGAATTGAAGGCCAGCCTGGTCTACAGAGTGAGTTCCAGGACAGCTGGGGCTACAGGAAGACCCTGTCCAGAGGAAAAAAAAAAAAAAAGAAATGCAAATTATTAAGCCAGGCATGTTGGCACACATCTATAATCCCAGCTGCTGGGAGGCTGAGCCAGAAGGATTGCTGTGAGTTTAAGGCCATCCAGGACAACACACCAAAACTCTTTCTCAAAATAATAATAATAATAATAATAATAATAATAATAAACAAGTAAGAAGGCAGTACAAAAAATTTCAAGTACATCACTCTGGGCTGGGAGTGTGGCTCAGGGTTAGCGTGCATGTCTAGAAGGCATGAAACAAGATTCTCCAGCACCAGCCATAAGGAAAACCAGACAAATGTCAATGCTAAAATGTGTTAGCTCTAAGAGATGCACCAGGCTCTGGGAGGAATCTGAGTCATACAGCATTTTATTTCAGGCTAGTCAGTGCACTGTAGGATGTTTTGCTTTATTTCAGTGTCTTCCGGTTTGTTTGTTTGTTTGTTTGTCTTTTTGAGACAGGGTCTCCCTGTAGTCCCTGTTGTCCTGGAACTCACTATGTAGACCAGGCTGGCCTTGAACTCACAGAGATTCGCCTGTCTCTGCCTCCCAGAGTGCTGGAATTAAAAGCCTGTGCCATCATGCCTGGTTCAGTGCCTTTTTTTTTTAAGAGACAGTAGGTATAAAACTATTTATTTGAGGTAAATTAACATGGTATTGGGAAACTGGTTACACTGGGAAGGCAAAAGTGGAGGGGCAGCAAGAGACCAGGTGACTCACCCCACCCTGTACACTCTAGATCCAAACAGGAAAATCAGAAGGCCTGCATCCCCTTCCTACACAGGAAAAACTGCGGTTGGGTGTGGGGTGAGCCGAGCAGGCGCCGATGTCTGTGCTCCACTCGGGGAAGCAGCTTTCTTCTCTCCATTTTATCAGTACAGAAGAGGTTCAGCGACCTTAGTCAGCCAGAGACCAGGCGGCACACGCTGCGCCAGGCGGAGCCCTTCCTACCTGCCCCAGCCCTAAGTTCAGAGCCACCCTGCTTTGATATTCGCCCTCGCCAGCGGTCCAGCAGGGGAGCCAGGGGCTGCGGGGACCCCTGGGCCCTTGGCAGAAATCTGCGCTCCTCGAGTCCCGCGCCCACTGCTGCGTTCTTTCTTTGCTCAGGCTGGCCCACACCCACCCACACTGACAGCCTTGGTATTGTTGACGGGGTCCAGAACATTCTGGGATCAGGTTCACTTACACACCGAGGCCCGTCTTATCGAACAGACTCGTGAGTCCCATTTATTCATTCTTTTTTCTGCTGGAACGGCCTTGAGACCCTCAGCCCCCGACCTCCTAAAGAGAGTGAAGAGCCGGCCGGAGAAAAGGAACCTAGCAGGGAGGCTAGGCGAGGTGTTGGTTCAGGTTTGGGGGACTGCAACAATTTCCCCAATGCCAGAGCTGGCAGGGTTGTTAGGATGGGGTCCTACACTGGGCCAGCCTCAGAAGCTTCGGGCTGGGTCTGGGTTCCCGCGGAGGAGCGGTCCGGATGCCGGCAGGTGGCTGCGTCCCAGGATCCCCAGTCTCCCAAGCCGTCGCCAGCCAGGGAGACCCTGCTTGGGTCTGTAGGTTCCTAAACCTTTGGATTCTGGCCCTATCCACCGCGTCCAGAGGCAGCATTGGCCATCCGAGAACAAGAAGCGCGCCCACGCGTGGGAGGGACCCCGCGTGCCTTGTGGCCTTCCCTACTGTCGTCTCTGGCCTCGGTCTAAGGCCCCTCCACTTGCCAGTCGCTCCTGTCCACACATCTTTCTCCGCTGGCCGCGCTTCTCTCTCACCAGCTTCTCCCGTCTCGCGGAGGGTCCCTGGACTCGGACTCAGCTTTCGCGCCGCTGGCACCTAGGGAGGACAGCGACCTAGGGAGGGCAGCGCCCCGGGGAGGGCAGCGCCCCGAGGAGGGCAGCGACCCTGGCAGGACAGCGACCTGAGTGGGACAGCAACCCGGGGAGGACAGCGACTCCTCGGATTGCAATCAAGTGCGCGAGCTCCGTGGAGGTGGAGCGAAGGTGGCCCAGGAGCGAGTCAGCCCCGGAGTCGCGGCAGGAGGGCGGGTGCTCTTCGTTGCAGCCGGGTCTGGAAAGCGCGGCGCGCGGCGCGCGGGCAGCCGGGCGGTGGAACCAGTCGCCCGCGCTCAGTGGAGGGGCCTTTCCGCTCTCGAGGTCGGTCCACAGCGCCTTCCCACCGCTCCCAGTCCGCTTTCTCGCCTTCACTGTAGTTTAGTTCCGAACCCTTTCACGTGTTAGTATTCCTTCTTGCCTCATTTCCCTTTACCGTACTATTATTATTATTATTATTATTATTATTATTATTGCTGTTGTATTTTGAGGCAGGGTCTCATTCTGTAGACTAGGCTGGCCCTGAACTCCCAGAAATCTGCCTGACTCTCCCTCCCAAGTGCTAGGATTAAAGGCCTGTGCCACCACGCCCGGGTGGGCTGCATCTCTTTTCTTTGATTGTTTTCTTTCTTCCCAGGTGGACTTTGCGTTTGTTATGTTTCCAATGATCTCTCCTTTTTTTCCTGCTCACTCGCTCTTTCATTCCCTCTCTTCAGCACGCCCAGTCTAGAGGAGAGCCGTATACTGCACCACTTTCAGGGAGTGACCCGGGGGCAGCAGGCCAGCAAGTGCCCACCCCTTCACTTTCTGTCATCTCACACTAGCACCCTGAGCACCTGGGCACCACGTCACTGTAGTATGTGATCTTTGCTGAAAGCGGGGACCATCAGGCCCTGGGCAGATGCGGGCTGCAGCCCAGCCTGCTGTGGCCAAGCCCAGGGCAGGCAGTGACTCGCACCGGGACTCCTAGTAGGTCTGTAGGCACACAAGCACAAACACACTAAGATCAGCAAGATCAGCGCATGTTACAGGAAGCCCAAAACTACATACATAGAATGTGGATTACACACTTGATCTGGATGCACACAAGCCAATCAGCACAGGCTCCTAGCACTGCAAATAGAAGTGCGGCACCCACAGTTAAGCCTACTTGCTAGCAGCCAGGCCAGAGGCTTGTTTCAGTGCTAATTCAGTAGTCACAGTGGCTCTGGGGAAAGAGCCTGTTAGTGGGAGGGGATGTGCCTATGACTCGCCAGTGAACGGAGCACACACATATCCACCCAGATTCACTGACTCTTGGGAATGGGACTGAGCTGCTGTGTGAGTTGTAGAAACCAGCTCTGAACCAAGAAATGGGGGTGGGAGGTAGGGGGTGTTGCATGCACCGGCCTAGAGCTGCCTGCAGTCCTCCAGCTTTAGCCAGGGCTCTAAACAGAGATTTATGTGAAAACAAATGGAGCTATATATAGTTCTAGGAATAAAAGTAACATTTACAAATATATAGGTCCAGGCGTGGTGGCACATGCCTTTAATCCTAGCACTTGGGAGACAGAGGCAGGCGGATCTTTGTGAGTTCAAGGCCAGCCTGGTCTACAGAGTGAGTTCCAGGACAGCTGGGGCTACAGGGAGACCTGTCTGGAAAAGACAAAAAAAAAAAAAAAAAAAAAAAAAAAAAATTATATATATATATATATCCCAGAGGCAGGTGGATCTCTGTGAGTTCAAGGCCATCCTGGTCTACAGAGAAAGTTCCAGGCCAGCTAGGGCTACAGGAAGACCCTGTCTCAAAAAGGCCAAAACAAACAAACAAACAAACAACCCCAAAATATATAGATCCTATACAGGTAGGGAGATGGACAGTAGAAAACCTCTTTGCAGTTACTGGTTATATATATCAAGCTAGCTCTTGCCTCTCCAGCAAGATCTGGTTCCCTTTCCCAGTTGGAGATAACTGATACCTTGGGAGCTCTGCTGTTAAGTTGGCCCACCAGTGAACCATGTAGACCTGATGCATAATCAAGTCACCCAAGGAGGGCATCCAGGCTGCTTTAGGACAGGGCTCTGAGCTGCATCTCTGGTTCCCAAGCAGTAGTAAGAGTGGTGGCTAGACATGTCTTGCCAATGGACACAGACTACACTAAGTGAAAATACAAATCTGGTCAGAGGCATGTGAGAAGCTGCTCCACAGAAGACCAGTTGTGTGAAGTTTCTGGTGTCCAGTCTGATTATTGGGGAAAAGATTCTGGTGGGAGAAGTCAGGGTGTATTTACTAGCAGGCACACAGAGTCTGGTGGGAGAGGTAAGGGTGTATTTACTAGCAGGCACACAGAGTCTGGTGGGAGAGATAAGGGTGTATTTACTTGCAGGCACACAGAATCTGGTGGGAGAGGTAAGGGTGTATTTACTTGCAGGCACACAGAGTCTGGTGGGAGAGGTAAGGGTGTATTTACTGGCAGGCACACAGAGCTCCAGAGGTTTGGAGCTTAGTTATTGCACTGGAGAACTACTGAGGTAGGAGAGCAAAATCAAAGAAGCTGCTTCCAGGGAGCTGCCCAGCCTGTGTGGAGCCAGTGTCCAGAGACGGGGGCATCCCTCTATTTTCCAAGTGACTCCAGTAAAGTGCAGGAGAATGCTGCGGTGACTCTGCAAAACTATTCTGCAGTTTCTGGACTGAGCTTGGAGGAGGATGAGGCCCTGAGGCTGGTTGGCAGTTTCAGCAGGTGCCCTGCCCCTACTTGGGCTTCTGGGGCCTCTCAACACCGACCCACAACAGTAGGATCCTCACCATCTCTTGGTCTCCTCCTTTTTCCCTTGGCTCAATTTCCTTTCCTTCCTCCTCTGCTTCTTCAGCTCTTTCTTCTGCTATCATATATACTACAAGGGGGGGGGAGAGAGAACGCTGGGTGTAGGCATGAAGTTCAATACAGATGCCCAAAGTGGCTGTGGAGTCCTGAGTGACAATCTTGCATGCAGCACAGGTCTTGTGTAAAATCTGAGTGTAGCCCTGAGCGTGTTTCACTTTTCTGGCTTCTGCCTCTTTAGGTACTCATACTTATTTCTCTCAGTGACATTTCTTCTTCATTGTAGCACTTCAGGCCCCCAGACCCTGCCCCAACTTGAAAGTTTTCCTCTGTAGAGTCTGCCTTTGGTAGGAAAAGCCTCTAGAGACCCAGATGGATGGACACTGGGAAGGAGAAAGAGAGAGAGAGAGAGAGAGAGAGAGAGAGAGAGAGAGAGAGAGAGAGAGAGAGAAATGTGGTTATCTCTAAGGATATCAAAAGGGCTTTGGAGTCAGTTACAAAGAAACTCTCCATTGGCCCCCTTATGAGACAGGATCTGATGAGGCTCTGGATGCAGCACAGCTATCAAGGACCAGCAGCATCCTACCCAGCAATGCAGAAGAAGACAAGTTCAGTTCAGTCCCAGGAGTCCTGGGAATAACAGAGGGAAATTAATGAAAACTGGACCAGTCCAGTTTTTTCTTTCTGGGTGGTGTGCAGTCTGAGTAAGAGAAGAATGAAGTATGAAAAGAGAAGTAGTGAACGGCCTCCTTAAAGATTGAGGAACTGGGCAGATCTTCTTGGAGAGTCCAGACTGGAGAGAAGAGGACAGGATGCCTCCCAACCCCGGTGCTGGTGAGAAAGGCAGGTCTAAGGTCAGTCCTGGTCCTCCTGGTCCGGCTTTGGTTGCATGTGTTGGTGACAAAGAATAAACTCATCAGAAACTGGTGCTTGGGGACCATAGCCATCTCCTAGGTACAGAAAAGAAAGGGGTTTGGTAAGGGATGGCTCTCTGGAGACTGCCTCAGTCTTCAGGCTGCAGTGGATGCAGAGGTGCAGGTCCTCCCACTGACCAGAGTGTTCCTGGACAGCTCTCCCTTTTATCTTCAGATATACAGATCCTTGTGTCCTCCCCAAATTGGGATCCTTTGTGCCTTGCCTTACTCTGAGTGCATTTTTTTTTTTTTTCAATCTGGCTCTAGCTCTATCTTTGCCTCACAGCTTTTCTGGCTTCGTCTAATTCTGTTTTAAGGCCTTGTCTCTCCACAGCACCCCACCCCTTTTGTTCATTCAAAGTCTTTATACTGATCGTCTCCCCTCTCTTCCCAGAATAACACTGAGTAAAATGAGATAAACCCTCTAGCCGGCTGCCATCATTTTGTTTTCCCATCTTCCTCCACTCATCCCCCTCCTCCAGGGCTGCAGTCCCCTCTTATAATGTCAGATAATTGCTGGTATGCAGCTATGAGGAACCAGAGCTTATACCAGAGAAGGAGAAAGGGGAAGAGAAATAAATAATAATTTGCCTCCATTGAGTGTATATAGGTTACCTGATTTGCATATATGCTAATGATGCTACAATTACCCTGCTGTTCTGGCCTAGGATCAAGTTCTATAAATACATAGGATAGCAGAGATAGGCCTAGCAACTCCACCCCCAAATGATGAAGCACACATATGTACCCGTGTGCCTTACTGTGTACTCCAGTCTATTGGCCTGTCTTTGTTACCACATGCTCCCTTCTGGATTCCAGCTCTTCTGGCTTTCAGCTACCCCCTCCTTCCAAGGAGGGCGAATGAGAAAATATTCTGAATTATAGTTCATTCTTAGTATTAATCTCATTATGAATATGATGGCTATTTTTAGGAAAAGCAAAGATTTTCCCCAAATTATTGAATTTGTTATTCCCACCTGAATGTCCCCATCTCCCATGGGTCCACTTTTGGGGGGACAGGTAGGGAGCTAGGGCCTAATCTTTGGAAAGTGCTGTCAGGGGAGAGGAAGTGGCAAGGCCTTCCCATGCCCATCTTTCCTGGCTGCTCCCCACTTCAGCAGGAACTGGGGCCAGGAGGCGTGGGGGGGGGCAGATTTCTGGGTGAGGCAGAAGTGGGGAGGAGGCTTGGAGGAACATAGAAGACCCAATCCACAGCTGTCTGCTTTTAATTATAATTACCCCTTTTCGCTTCCTTTCTGGCTAATGAGGGGGGATTTAAATTTTCCCCTTTTCTCTCCCTCCCTCCTTTCCCTGGAATTGAGGGGTGGAGTGAGTTCAGGGTCCTCCTCCTCTTCCTTCTCCATCCCCTGGTTACTGGGGGAAAGGCAAGCTCCAGAGGGTGGCGATAGTATGAAGAGATTTGTCGGAACAAAAGAAGGACAGGTTTGGATTGCTGGACACGTCCGTCCTAGAGTTGGAGAGACCCCCCCCCAGTCCAATGGCACCCCCTCCCATCAACCCCCTAGCTCCCTAGACAAGGAACTCAATGTCTTCCAGCCGGTGAGAAAGGAGCTAACAGGAGCCTGGTCTAGAGGAAAGGGGAGGGGAGGGATTGGGGGGTGCAAAATTAGTCTCAAAGGATCTTTATTTCTGAGCTAGTGAAGCAGATGTAATCAAGGGAGAGTGAAATAATCATAATGGAGGAATGGGGGAGGGGAGGCTGGGCTGGAATGGGGAGACGGGGCCAGGACTGGGCTGGGAATTGGGGGGCAGGGAACTTGAAGTGGGGGCAGCTCCCTGCTCTGGAATGAAGAGGCACTGTCTGAAGACTTTGACACCTTAACCCTCGGAATCCCTCCTTAGAGCTTAGGGATGCCTGGGCCAGAAGGTGGCTGGGAAGACACAGGAGAAGGGCCCCCTCCTGGGAAGGAAGAGGGGGGCAAGAGATGGGAGCCAGCCGGCAGAGACTCAAGTGGCCTCCAGGTCTGTGGGACAAAAGTTGGAGGGAGATTTGTGTATGAGAGAGAAGGGAAGGGGGCCACGGGAGGGGGGGGCTTTGACAATGAACTTGAGACAAACTTCATTAACATGCAGGCCTGCTGTCTGTCACATTGAGCTCAGACCGAGTTCCCATGCAGTCCAGGAAGAGTGGGTGGGAGAAAAAGGGAGGGACTGAGTGGGGGTGAAAGAAAAGAGACCCGACCATTGTAGTACCACTGGGGCCCCAGCTTCCACCAAACATCAAACCCTAGCCCTGGTAACCAACCCCCAAATCGTGCTCTCTCTCCTCTAAGAACAAGATAATTTATCTCTCACTTTGAGTCTGTGGTCCCACCCCTTCTCCGTCTAGACTTCCAAGAGCTGGTGACCCCTGTCTCTATTCCAGCTCTCAGCCTTTATCTTCCAATTGCCACTTTCTCCTTCACAACTGAGATCTGGGCTTGTGACTGATTCCGTTGATGGGGCCAGGTGCCTGGAGGGAGGTTTGGGAGGAGGGACCAGACACCTCAGCTCCACCTGCAAACGCTGTCTACCATGAGTTCCCAATCACACGCACACCTTCTCAAGTTCAAAAGTAAATTACAGCTAGGAGTCTGGCGACAGGGGTACTTCAGTCATCCATTCTCTGTCCCTTGCTACCTTGGGGACAAGGGTGGCCTAGAGGAACAATAGTGTCCTCTAGCCCCTTCTTCCCCCACCGGGTTAGAAAGGGCACCAGAAAACAGAGTGAAGACGCCAGACACCCCTCCCTCGAGGCATGAGAAGGGCTCCGTGGGATCAGGGACGAGCCTGTCATTTCGGTGGTGGTGATGTCCCCAGATAGGGGCAGCCCCCCCCCACACACCCCTTTTGCTGTCTTTCCAGGGAGAGCAGCAAGAGAAAGAAAGGCAAGCGGAATTCCTGAATGGCTAGGCAGATGCTACGTCAGCACCGGAGCAGCGTCCTCCACTCCACAAGAGGCGAAGAGCTGGGGGAGACCCGCGTGCAGCCGCAAGGAACCAGCACAGCCCAAGCGGGGTAAGTGACCACTGGGGTGCAAGGGGCGCCTAGCACTGGCAAGCATCTGATCTGGGGCTGGGAAATGATCCCCTAAAAAAAAAAAAAAAAACAGTCACCAGAACCGAACCTTCCTGCTGTCTAATGCTGTATCGTAATCACCGAAAGGAATGACTGGTAAGGATTTGGGGGTCCATAAAAGGGAGGAGACAAAGAGGTGTGTGTGGAATTGGCCTCCTGCCCACCGGTTTCACTCCTGCTTCCTGGGCATCCATCGTGGAGCTGCACGCCAAAGGCCCGTGTCCCCCTCCCTCCCCAGCCCCTGCGGGCCCAGAGCTCAGTAAATTTGTCAATGAGATTGGGGGTGGGGTGGGGGTGGGGAGGGTCACGGTGCTACTGATCCTATTAATCCACCCCTCCCTTCGCTCCCCCGACACCAACATCTTAATGCTTGCTTCGGAGGAGAGCCAGGGAGGCAGCGCAGAGAAAGAGGGTGGCAGGGAAGAGAAAAATGGCTCTGAATCCGGACTCTTGACCCTCTTTCCTCACTCTGCTCTACTCCTCTCTGTCCCAGACACTGGGTTTTAGGGGAAGAAAAAGTCCGAGAGAGTTTAGGGGTGAGAGGAAAAGCGCCACGTTTCCAGGAATGTGGAGACCAGAATTGGGAAAAATCGGAAACCTTTTACAGAATTTAGATAAATTTCATTTCTCCTTTCCCCATTCTCCCGAGGGTGAAAGAGGCTGACAGGGGGCTTAAAGGTAAGCGAGGTGTTGGGGCCAATGCTGGGGCTAGGGCGGTGTGGGAGCGGAGGTTAGGAAGCCCTGATGGCCTTTTCTTCACATTCTCCCTAATGGAGCTGTGTCTTAGGGATTTTTGTTTTGTTTTGTTTTAAAGGATAGCCAGGATGCAGGAGGAGGCACTCTTTTCCCAGAGTCGCCACCCACACTGGTTTTTGTTGTTCTTGTTTTGTTTTGTTTTGTTTCTTGAGACACTGCCTGAACTCTTTGTGGAATAGCAGGGATTGGAACATGCAAGCCATTCTAGGTTGCTGGGCGCTGCCAAGGAGGCTGCTGGTGGTCATGCTTGCACACACGTTCTGTGTACATCAGGCTGATCCTTACCATTGCCCTGGGCACTGTGTGAGCCTGCTGGCCGGGGGCTGGGCATCAGTGGGGGAAAAGAGATACCCTTGAGCTCTCACTGGCTCAGGTAGGAGTAGAAACCTCTTGCTTGTTCTTTTGTACCTGTATTCTGGCATATCAGCAGATGAGAGGAGACTTCTTTGATAACAGTTCCAGAATGAGACCTCTCCCCTGTCTATGGGATAGATGGACTTGTCCAGATGAGCCTGAGGACCCCTGAGTATAAGAAGTACCACTCCTAGAAATGTAGCTTGGGGCGAAGGCTTCTTCCTGCTCCCCAGCTCCCCCCTCTCAATTCCTCTCCATTTATGTTACCTTTCAGCTGAAAGAAAGAAAAGAATGAATGAAAGAGAGAAAGAGAGAGAGAGAGAAAAGAATTAACGTATAATTGAATCATTGAATCTCTGAGTTTTTGGAATTGAGTCACTTTTCCAAACCCTAATTTAGCCTGAGAGCAAAGCACTAGAAAAAAAGAAGGAAAGAAAGAAAGAAAGAGAATTAATGTAGCATTGGATCTCTGAGTTTTTGGAGTTGAGTCGCCTTTCCAAACCATAATTTAGCCTGAAAGCAAAGCACTAGAAAAAAAAAAAAAAAAAAAGACTAAAATATGGACTCAGCCCACACCCAGCACTAAAATGATAAATATTTGCTTTGTATTCACATCTTTTGTGTATATGAAAAGAAGAAAATTTATGGCCATGGGATGTGTTTTTGGATCCTGAGAGATGTGTAGATGTGATGACAGAGATGGTTGGGGAAAGCTGGGGAGAATAAGAGGATCAAAATAATCTTATTTTTTAATTTTTTGAAGTCAAGGTATTGAACTTTCAGTCCTCTTACCTCAGCCTCTTGAGTGCTGGGATTACAGGTGTGTACCACTGTATGGTTATAACTGAGAATATCTTTAATGTACATCGTAGCACTTTATAGTTTACAATACCATTAGATCGAGGCAGAAAGAAACTAGCTCTAACCCAGGTCCTTCGTTCCATTCAGCGCTGTACTCTGGTAGAACAGCAGAAATCTGTGAGAAGAGGCCCTTCCAGGCCCACTTCAAGTCTTGAAGGTTTGGGGTGGAGATGTGAGGGGGGTGGTGAGGCCAATATAGCCAGGTTGGAGTCAGCCTGAGGAGATGAGGAGCAACCAGCCTGCATGTCTCTGCCTTTTTTTTTTTTTCGGACCTGGCTGGGAAGACTCGAGTCCTGGAGATTGAATTGGGAAGCAAAGGGGAGAAATGGAGAGACTGGGCTTTTCGGAGAAGAGGTTCTTAAGTCTAATGTCTGCATTCTTCCCTCAACAGGAGTGGCCATCAAGAAGAAGCCTTTTTTTGTGCAGTCCTCTCTTCTGTTTCTGGTGTCCTCGTAAGTGGCCAGCACCTTTGGCTACGGGGTATTTCTTTCCTGGATTTGGGTGGTGTCGTGGGTTGGGGAAGAAAGAGGAAGCTGGCTCTGCAACCCTGGCTTCTCTCCCTCTCCCCCTAGCTCTCCACCCTACTCATTGTCTCCAGCTTCTGATTTTGTTCTACTCTGTGGTTAAGACCTACAAGGTTAAAGCTAAAGAGAATACAATGGCATAGCTTGAGGACGAAAGACCACCCTGTATCTGGTCTGTGCAGAGAACTGTATCACCATACAAGAAACCCTCCCTCTTTTTCTGTAGGCTCCAGAGGGCAGAAATTGGGGCCCATTGACCCTGGGAGAAGTGGTTGGTTTGAGAGTGGGACATGGGTGACAGGTGACCAAGGAGAGAAGTGCACATTGAGGTGAATGGAGCTTTGGGGCACTGAAATGGGAGAGGGTGGGTGTGCCACATACCTTCAAGCCTTGGGAGGTAGAGCAGCTGGGAATGTCTGTGGACTTACTACTGCATCTGTCTGAGTTGATGGCTGTGTGTGGTGTGCGTGTGTGTGTGTGTGTGTGTGTGTGTGTGTGTGTGTACATGAGTGCATGCGCATTCATACACGTAGGTGTGCTGGACCCTTACTCATGCTTATGACCATAAAGGAGGCCATTTTCTGCTGGCTGAGGGTCTAGTAGAAAGGGCCGTGATGGAGACCAGTCAGCTGGTCCTCTGCCATCTCTGCCACCTCCCTGATGCTATGTGCAGCGTTAGGCAAGTGGAACTGAAACACAGAACTGGGAGTTACTGGAAAGAGGGTGTGTCCCCAAGCTGGGGGCTGTCCAGTCTGGCCCTCCCCAGGTGTGGAAAACCACTACTATGAGAAGGAAAGAAGGTGGAGTCTCCTCCCAGTGCCACCTCCTCTGGGTCTTGCCCCTACGCCCATATGGCTAGACTTTTTTTTTTGTCACCATTTTTATGGCAATTTTTACTTTTATTTGTCACAATGCCATAGACATTTAAATATTTGATAACAGAAGAATGTTTAATGATGGTCATAATGATGACAAATTTCAGCTGGGCATGGTAGCATACAAATGGTCTAGAGGCAGAGGCAGGTGGGTTTCTGTGAGTTCAAGGCCAGCCTGGTCTACATAGTGAGTCCTAGGACAGCTGGGGTTACAGGGAGACCATGTCTCAAAAAGACCAAAAAAGAAAAAAAAATTACAAACTTCTGCTGCAGGGATAAGTGAGCCATCAAATGTAGCTCTTACCTGTATCTTCCAAACAAGTTCACTTGGTAAACAAGGAAACCTATGCTTTTATTTGATTACCCAACTATTTCAAGAAAGTACTTTACTGTCAAACTGCATTTAGGTTTCAAAAAGGCTGAGTACAGCCCCGGATGTGGTGGTGCACACCTTTAAGCCTTTAATCCCAGCATTTGGGAGGCAGAGGCAGGAGGAGCTCTGTGAGTTCAAGGCCAGCCTGGTCTACAGAGTGAGCTCCAGGCCAGCTGGGACTAAAAGGGAGACCCTGCCTCAAAAATACAAAAAAAAAAAAATAAAGAAAGAAAGAAAAAAAAAGGCTGAGTACAGAGAGCATAATGGAGGCCATGCTTCTCTCTGTGTGGGCCTCTTCAGGCATGTAGACAATAGGTGGGCAGCTGCATGGATGGGGGATATTGGCAAAGAATGCAGACTTCAGCTGTGGATATGACTCGGGGGTACTTGCCACAAGCCCAAGTGTGAACTCTGGCGTTTGATCCTCAGCACCCCTAAGAATGAACTCTTGGGATACTTCCAGACTCATTTCAGCACAGGGATTTGGGATGATATTTCCAAATTTCCCTGGAAGGACTCACAGGTTTGGTTCACAGACCATCAGATAGTAGATTGCTGCTTTGTGCTGGAGGCAGATGTCTCTGTTCCAGCTGATGTCTTTCTTGGAAGACTAAAGCTAGTTGGCCAATCCCACAGGGTACCCAGTGGAGTCACTGTGCTCAGATGTAAGTGGCCTATAGGCTCATTGGTCCCAGTGGGTAGAAGGGTCTTCTCTGACCCAGTATGTTTTTATGCATACTTTGTATAAAGCTTACCTACTTTCTTTCTTCCTGGACAAAGAATATGCCAGAAATTGTCCTCATCTTTGAGGGGTTGTCTCATTTGCCATTTTTGAGGGAATTTCTTCTTGTGTAGAACTGGAAAAGCATGTCTTAGTCACAGACCAATTCCAGTTAACCAGAATGAGGGATGGAGTCCCCTGCTGCTCTTAATTCAAATCATCCCTTTGCTTTGGACTGAAGACCAATGCTTGTCTTACCTGAACTCTTGAAAAGGAGGACTGGGGTGCTGGCTTGTCCAGTGCACCCAAACAAAACCAAGTGAAACTTACATCCTCAGAAACTGAGCAGAGTTAGGGTTCTATGCACAGTGGGCCAGGACAGCTTGGACTATCTCCCATTTTCTTTGTGAGGTGTCTTCTCCTTAACTTGGACGCTGTTAGACTGAACTGCCCCTGAAGAGCTCAAGCCCTCAGTAAAAGGCAGCATGTATTTAGCTATGGGGGAAATTTTCAGAACTCAGCTAATGTGCCCATTTCTCTCTTGATGTTGATTTTTAAGAACGTCCAGTCTGAATTTGGCCAATAGGAGTATGTGGAGGGGACAGAGTATGTGCTGGGCGAGCTGGGCAAAGTAATCTCTCCCTTCTCCCCCCAAGTACAGCAGTGTCCTAAAGGAAGGATTTAGCTGGTCCAGCTGCCTCTTGCCTCATGGTCTGGAGAGGAGACAAGCCTTGCAGAGGGCAGGGAATAGTGAAAACTGGTGAAAAGAAAGGGAAGATTTCAGCTAGCTGAAGTGGCTTTTCTCCTTGAGCTGGTCTCAGGAGGAAGAGGGGAAAGGTTTGCTTCAGCTGCTTTTAAAGAATTCTACAGGGCAAATAGATATTCCTGAGGAACTTGACTGGTGTGTGTGTTCAGTCTGCAGAGGTCAGGCATCCTGTGAAGGTGTGAGGTAGTATACAAACATTTGAGGGGCTATGGGTATGGAAAAGAAAGGTGGAGGGCCTTATGGAATGGACTTAGGGCTTGCAGTTAGCACAGGGAGGACTCCCGGTGAGAATATTTGGGGAGAGCTCCCTTTTCCTTTAAGTGTACTAGAGCTAGCTGCACAAGCCCCCAGATTCCATCTTGAGCTGCGAGGACAGCTGGGGGTCTGGTGCAGGAGGAAGCGTGGGGCTTGCCTTTACTCTCTGCCTCTATCCATCCCCCCTTCCTATTGGTCACAGTGCTATGCCTCCTATTCTGGAAGGGTAAAACATTCAAATTGTGGAAGCTTCTAGAACTCCTCTCTTTTGGCTAGGCTTGGTAATACAGGTTTGTAATCTCAGCTACTTGGTCAGCTGAAGCAGGATGATCAAAATTCCAGGCCTGTCTGGGCTACAGAGTACAAAGCCAGCCTGGCAATTCAGTGAGACTCTGTCTCAAAATAAAAAGCAAAAAGAGGTCTAAAGATATAGCTCAGTGGTAGAGAGCTTACCTAGCATGCATGATGCCCTGAACTCAACCCTTAAATTAATTAATTAGCCTCTCCCTTAGATAAGAGCCCTAACACACTGTAGATGTTTGTAGATGGAAAATGCTGGCTAAGCCTGTCTCTGAGACCTGGGTCATTTGCTTCGGTTTAGCATTACCACTCTAGCAGGGAAACAGCCTGTGGGCTCTTGTCCCATTGCACATAGTCCCCACCTCACTGACAGCATTAATAGCAACAAATATTTAGACACTCTTATTTTTGAGAGATGCCAAGTTGAATTAGCCATCAGCAAAGAAAACAATGTATAGTTCCAACATTGTCCTGGGCTGTGCTTGGGACTAGAAGATAGAAAAATCTGGGCAGACCTGATAGTTCCCTCTGAGAATACCATTGGTTCAAGGGTCCTAGTTGTAGCAGCTGTCTTGTGGTAATCCGACCAACAGGATCCAGATAACTGAACCATAGTTTCATTGGAGGGACCTAGAAGAGGGTAAGAGGATGGACTAGTTCTCTAGCTGGCACAGCAGCTCCTAGGGGCCCATGGTTTGCTCTGAGAATTCTACTGCATTCAGAACCCAGATCTTGCCCACTAGCAACTCAGGGTAGAGACGGCACTTTTTCTGGCTCTGATTCTCAGGCAGGGAGAAGGGGTGTCTCACTTGGTTAGATTGAGCACCATGAGGAAAGTTGGGGAAGGGGAATGAGTTTTGCTGGAAAGCTGTCTTCTTGATAGAAGAGGGGGGTAGTGTTGATAGAGTGCTGGAGAAGCATGGGTGGAGGAAAGGAAAGAAGGCCTATTAAAGGCCTCGGGCTGGACCAGATTCTGAGTTCTTGTCCAGCTAAAACCTTGCCCATGCTTTGTTATCTGGAAACTTGATGCTGCAAAAAGGTTCAAGAAACAGTCTCCAGGAAAGCAGCCTGGCTTTGCTTAGGCCTGCTGTCTCTCACTAGGATTCCTTCCCTGTTTTGAGTTGAAAACCTGGAACAAAAGCTATCCTTGCCTGTCCTATCAGGATCACAGATTCGGAAGGGTTAGAACTTGTGAAACAAAAACCTTCTAGTGGGAGTGGGGCAGGGAGGTGGAGAGTCTCCAGCCCTCTGCTTCTCAGCCTGGCAAGTCCGGAACTCTTCATTTCCTGGCCTCAGCCTTCCCATTGCTGAGATTACAGGCAGATGAGGTCTCTTTAAGGGAATTTTGCCCAATCTATTTTCTATCCTTAAATTCTAGTCATGGTGCAACATATCGAGGGGCAAAAGGGAAAATGTAGAACGTAGAAAAAGAGCGTATGGAGATCAGAACCACAGATGGCAATAGATTACACGTGCGGCAAGCGGGTCTCGGTAGCACAGGCAGCCAGAGGCATTGGTTACCCCGCACCATTCTAGGGGGGAGGGGCACCCCAATTGCCAGCCTTGCACTGGCCTGGGGAGAGAGTAGGGTGGGGGCGGGGTGGACGATCAGTGACGTCAGACCAGTTGCAGCCAATCACAGGCTGGCCTAAAAGAAGGAGTGTGAAACGATGAATGAAAAGTCAGGAGCCGGCGAGCGCCCCCGCCAGAGCTGCGGCCAAGGCGGAGGAGGGAGCGGGGACTCCAGAGCCGCTCCATCCCGGTCGCCTCGGCGGGGCTGAGACTCCTCTGCCCCGTCACCTGCCGAGCCAGGGCCCCCGCAGACCGCGCAGGACAGCACCCCTGGCGGGCCCCCCCTGTCTCGCCGTGAGTGGGGCCCGAAGTGGGGAAACGCCTGCGAATCCTGTGCGTGGCCCCGGCCCTGCCGGGTGGGTCCAATCCGCAGCGCCCGCGCCAGCCCCGCCTGCCGCTCCTGCTCCGACCCCGCCGTCTTCTCCTCCCGGGTGACTTTGGCTGCCTCTGGGCAAAGCGGGTCTGGGGCTCTCGGGGCGGGGCTACCGGGCGCTCGGTGTCCTCCGTCCCGCGTCGGGGCTGCTCCCCGTCTCTGCGGCTGGGTCTTTTGCCCCGCGGAGACTCGCGTGGGGTCTGGAGTCGCCCACCTCCCTGTCGCCACCCAGGAGCCTTCCTAGAGGGCCTCGGGATCGCCCCGGGCCTGGTTCCCGCGGGTGTCGCCGGCCGCCCCTGCCAGCCCGCAGCGGGATCCCGCGCGTTCCCGCCCGGAGGCTCGGCCGGACGTTCCGGGCGGCCTCCCGCTCGGCTTGCGCTCGTTCCGGCTGGCGCGAACCGCGCTCCGGCGCTTCTCCCCCGCGCACCGACCACGCCTTAGCGCAGGGCGGCTTCGGGTCCAGGCTCGGTTCCACTCCTCCCCGGCGGTTGCGCCCTCTCCTCGCCTGTTGAGGGTTCTGCGTATCCGTCCTTTGGGTCCCGGACTCCATCTTTCCGCCTCCATCCCACGCGAGTTCTCCCAACCGCTGTCGGAAGACCAGCGGCTGCGGAGGTCCAGGCGGCGGCCGGGAGGCTGCGTGGAAGAGGCGGCGGCCAAGCCAGGAGGCGGGGTTGGTTGTTATCTTTGGTTATCTAGCTGTATGAGTGGTGTGGAGTCTTCATAAAGCTAGATAACCGAAAGTAAAAATAACCCCATACACTGCGCAGTGGGGCCGGGAAAGCCGGCCTCTGGGCGGCTGGGCGACAAGGCGATTGCGATCGGGAGGTGCGGGGCCAGGAGACCCGGGAGGTGCGGGATCCCGAGACCTGGGAGACCGGAAGGTGGGGGATCGGGAGACCCGGGAGGTGCGGGATCGGGAGACCTGGGAGGTTCGGGGCCAGGACACGGAAAGATGAGCGGTCAGGTCCGCTCAGGCAGGGGTCGCCGTTCCAGGCGATTTAGGCAGATCAATATTCGCTCTCCGAATCCCCGCCGGGCTGAGTTGGGAGGAAGGCAAGAAGCCTGTTTGGGTCGCCTCCCAGTCCCCTCCGAAAGGAGCAGTCTGGGTCCCTCCCAGCAGAGAGCTGCTGAGATCTAGGTGCAAGTTGCGTGCAACGTGCCCACGGCTCCTGCCGGGCGCCTCCAGGGAGCACTCCGGCTGTAGCTGAGCGCAGCTTCCCTGGGTCTTCGCCGCTACTGGTGGAGTGCCGGGATCTTGGGGTCTCCCTAGAAAGCTTCGCTGGGGCGGGCGGTTACTGGAAGCCAAAGAGGGCTCTCCAGCTTCTTTGGGAGCCGAAAATGCCAAGGTGGAGACTTGTGGAGACCCGTCTGGGCGCCGCTGGATGGGTGTGGGAGGGTGCTTTAAAAAACCACTCACACAAAACAAACAAACAAAAAAACAAAACACCCCCCCCCCACTCACCTAGGAGCTGGGCGATGAAGAAACCAATGCCCAAGGAGAGTAGCAGGAGACCGTTTGTGGTTGTTCTATTGGAGTTCTGGCACGCCACCGGGGGCTCTTTTCACTTTCAGGACCTGAGTCAAGTTTAAGGAGATTGTCCGACTGCTTTGTCATTAATGGCCAAAGGCGTTGAGTTGGGGTCTTTATAACACCCTACTTTTCTGTCCCTGCCACACTCTTGGAAAGCATGTCCAAAAGGAACAAATGGCTTCAAGGAACTCTGAGAAGCTCAAACACAAAGGAATTTATGGCTTAGTGTCTGTGCTGCCCAGAGAAAGCAAAGCATTAGAAAGATTAATCGGGGCTCTTGCAAAAAGAATGCATTTATCTGGTCTGACCTAAATATTTTAGCAAGAGTGTTTCTGCAGTTGAAAAGATGGTCTGGAGTCTCTCTGCAAAAGAAAAGCAAAGGGGCTAGGAATCCCCGTCTGTCTTCATATGGCTCCTGTCAGACCCTACCACAAGGGGTTTGGGGGCAAGGCGGTAAAGACTAGTAAGGGTCAGAAAAAAACAGCAAAATGGCATCGAACAGACTCCAATTTCTTGTGTAAATTTAAAATTTCCTCCCAGGACCTGATTTTATAGCTAGAAAATGATGGTTCAATTATGTATTGTGTGGGAGAAATATTGAAGAATCCAAATTCAAGAAATTGGGCGTTAGGGAGCCCAATTTGGGTCTATCTGCCTTAGCAATCTGGGAAGGGTAAGGTTAGTGGCCTCTTATGGCTTGGAAGTTTGAGATTTGTTTTGTGGGGAGAGGTGGTTGGAGAAAAGAAGCAAGTTCTGGGCTGGGACTAATGGCTCCCCAAAGGGCCCCAGCCCCACGCCTTTTTTTCTTTTGCTCTACCATCTAACGCTGCCTGGGAGCTGCTGTTAACCCTGTTTTACTAAGGAGGAACTACAGACCCAAATGAGCTCCTAATGTTGCTCAATGGCCTGAAACTCAAAGCTCTTTCCTTTGACTCTGCCTAGGGAAGAGTTGGAGAGAGTAAGACCAGAGGTCTTACCAGAGTAAGACCTCACTGTGAGCACAGCTGAGAGAGCCTTGGGAGAAAGCGGGAAAGCAGGAGGGGAGGGGCCTAGCTGTAATCAGATTTGCATGGACAGAGGAGGAACACCCAGGACATGATGTTTTTAGATTACTATTGTTATTTCATGTCTCCTATTGGAAACGTGTAGCCCAGTCTACTTAGTGAGTGCCTGGTCAACTAAGGCTACATAGCCAGATCCTCTCTTTTTTTTTTTAATTTTTATTTTTGTATGTGTATGAATGTACTGTCTGTGTGTAGGTTTGTGTACCCGTGTCATGCAATGCCACGGAGGTCAGAAGAGGGTGTCGGATTCCCCTGGAACTGGAGTTCTCCTGAAATTAGAGTCACAGAGGGTTCTTAGCCACCATGTGGGTGCTGGGGATCGAACTCAGGTCCTCTGCAAGAGCAGTCGGCGCTCCCAACCACTAGGCTACCTCTCCAGCCCCTAGCCAGACCCTCTCAAAACAAAACAACAAATGAAAACCAGGGCTGGAGAGGGAACTCAGCTGGTAGAGGGCTTGCTAACATGCCAGAAACCCTGGGTTCCATCCCCAGCCTTGTACATCCGTGTGATCCCAGCGCTTGGAACGTGGAGGCAGGTGGATCAGGTCATCTTTGTCTCCATAGCAAGTTCTAGGTCAGACTAGAGCCCTGTCTCAAAAATAAAATTATTCTTTAAAGAAATGTGCATTTGAGACACCTAAAGCTGAGACTTCAGACTTAGATCCTACATTATTAACCACGATAGGTTCATGTTGTTGTGTCTCTCTTGAATACATAGGACCACAGGATCTCCAGAGAATAGAAGGCCTAAGGGAAAAAGAGATCACAGTGACACCACTGAGTCAAGCCCCTCTCCTATTTTTCTTTTGAGATAGGGTCTCCCTGCAACCCCAGCTGGCCTGGTACTCACAGAGATCCTCCTGCCTCTGCCTCCCAAGTTCTAGGATTAAAGGCATGTGCCACCACTCCTAGCCTCCTTTTGTTTATTTTTAAGGAAACTATTTGTTCTAATTGTGTGTGTGTGTGTACCCCAGTGGTACACTTTGGCAGGTCCAAGAGCAACTTGGAGAAGTTAGTTCTTTCTTTCAGTCATGTGAGTTTAGGGGACTGAATCAGGTGTCAGTCTTGGTAGGAGAGGCCTTTACCCTCTGAGCCATCTTGCCAGCCCTCTCTCTTTCTTGTTTTTAGGATAAGGTCTAACTTTATAGTCCAGGCTGCATTTTATCTTTTTGAGACAGGGTCTCTCTATAGCCCCTGCTGGCCTGGAACTCACTCTGTAGACCAGGCTAGCCTTGAATTCACAGAGATCCACCTGCCTCTGCCTCTGGAGTGCTAGGATTAAAGGTGTGTGCCAAAACCCCTGGATTAAAGAAGGTTCTTAGCCACAATGTGGGTGTTGGGAATCAAACCCAGGTCCTCTGCAAGAGTGGTCAGTGCTCTTAACCTCTGAGCCATTTCTCCAGCCCCTCCCCATTCTTTATACCACATAGAAACTCTCCTCCTCCAGTTAAACTCTGTAGGAGAACTGCTATGGTTGGAGTACAGGGAGGAATAAGGGCATCACCAGCTATCAATGAGGAAATCCCCCTTGTCTCCTCATAGCTCTGTCTCTTGTCTAGTAACTGCTAGTTCCATTCTTTTTTTTTTTTTTAATTTGTTTATTTTTTTTTATTTTTTTTTTTTTTTTTTTTTTTTTTTTTTTTTTTTTTTTTTTTTTTTTTTTTTTTTTTTTTTTTTGTATGTGTATGAATGTACTGTCTGCATGCAGGTCTGTGCACCCGTGTCGTGCAATGCCGCGGAGGTCAGAAGAGGGTCTCGGATCCCCCTGGAGCTGGAGTTCTCCTGGAATTGGAGTTACAGACGGTTCTTAGCCGCCATGTGGGTGCTGGGGATCGAACCCGGGTCCTCTGCAAGAGCGTCGGTGCTCTTAACCGCTAGGCTATCTCTCCAGCCCCCTAATTTGTTTATTTTTTATCTGTATGAGTGCACTGTCTGCATGTAGGTTGGTGCACTAGTGTCCTGGAATGCTGCAGAGGTCAGAAGAGGGCATCAGATTCCCCTGGAACTGGAGTTAAAGACAGTTCTTAAACGCCATGTGGGTGCTGGGAATCGAACCTAGGTCCTCTGCAAGAGCAGTCAGCGCTCTTAACCTCTAAGCCATCTCTCCAGCCCCCCCCAGTTCCATTCTTCAAAGCTTGCTGCAGCCAACAAAATTTACTAGAAACCAAATTCTTAGTTGGTTTCTTGATCCACTTTCTGTTAAGTCCCTTATCTTGATACTCCTCTATGGAGTTGTCAGTCCAAGCAACCAATGACAACCTTGTAAATATTTGACTCAAATTTTCCCACTATCACCCATACTCAAACCCAAGGATAATCCCTGGTTTTAGGCATCAAAAAGGTCTTGCCAAAAGGTCCTTGCAGTTTATGAATCTAGCATCTTAATCCGCAAACCTAGGAGGGAAGAACTAGGAAAAGCAAAGGAAATTGAGTCAAGTTGGCATCTTGCTCCACAGACCTGCCCACCTCTGAGGGTTGATTCAGGTCTTTGTGTAAAGTAGAATTTACCCCTTAAGGGAATTTTGTTTTGTTTTGTGGTGCTCTAAGTACACAGTACCTCTGAGCTGCCCAGGTTTTTCTGTGCAACAAAAGAGGAACTGTGTGCTCATCCAGTTACGCCCCCAGGGAGGCTGTCCTTAGACTGCAGACCCTTGAAGGGTGTAGTTTGGAAAGAGATCTTTTTTTTAAATTTTATTTTGTATGTGTATGAATGTACTGTCTGCATGCAGGTCTGTGCACCCCTGTTGTGTAATGCTGCGGAGGTCAGAAGAGGGTGTCGAACTCCCCTGGAACTGGAGTTCTCCTGGAATCGGAGTTACAGACGGTTCTAAGCCGCCATGTGAGTGCTGGGGATCGACCCCGGGTCCTCTGCAAGAGCGGTTAGCGCTCTTAACCGCTAGGCCATCCCTCCAGCCCCTGGAAAGAGATCTTTGGCATATTTGTGATTGAAGAACTGTAAATATTTAAAGCCAGAGATTTACTCCTCCCTTTCCAGTTTTGAGAGCTGAAGGACTCCTGGGGAGAGGAGAAAAGCCTGTTAGGGGAAGGGCTGGGGTCCAAAAGCCAGAATGGTCACTGATCTACCACCCAACTACCTACCTACCTACCTATCTATACATATATATATATATATATATATATATATATATATATATATAACTAGGAAACTAAAAATTGTTTTCATTTTTTAAAAAAAACTTGTTGCTGGGCATGGTGGCGCATGCCTTTAATCCTAGCACTCGGGAGGTAGAGGCAGGCGGATCTTTGTGAGTTCAAGGCCAGCCTGGTCTACAGAGTGAGTTCCAGGACAGCGGGACTACAGGGGACCGTATCTCGAAAAGGACAAAAAAAAAAAAAAAAAAAAAAGCACTTGTTGCTGGTAAACTGACCTACGCATAATGTGTAAGTAATAGGTCTAATGTTCTTCCATTAAACTTGTAGATTCTAGAGTTCCTAAAAGCAGGAATCTGGTTCATTCCTATAATCTCAGAAGTCAGAAGGCTGAGGTAGGGAGGATCCAGAGTTCAAGGTCACCCTACATCTACTGAGACTTTGTTTCAGAAAATCATTTTTAAATATTTCAGTTATTTTTACTTTATGTGTATGAGTTATTGCCTGCCTATGTGTAAGTACCCTCAGAGGTCAGAAGAGGGTGTTGGATTCTCCTGGAACTGGCGTTACAGACTGTTGTTAGCTACTATGTGCTGGGAATTGACCTTGGTTCCTCTCCAAGTATGGCCAGTTCTCTTAACTGCTGAGCCCCAGAAAATCATTTTTTTAAAGATCCCACAATAGAGATGATGAGGTTTCAGCACCCATAGGGCAGATGGGCCAACTCCCCCAGAAGCTAAATGAGTTTACGTTAATAGTTTCAAATCACTGCAGGGGAAGAGGAGACAAAGCTAGAAAACATTTGGGGCTTTTGTGGACAGTGAGGAGTTGGGTTATGGAAGGAAGGGTGGATGTGTGTGCATTCGGCTAAGAGAGAGGTGAGAAAAAAGGGAGGCTCCTTGCCACCCAGGCTCTGCCAGGGCCAGAGTGACACCCCTCCTCCTGCCTAATCCCCCCCATTAAGGCAGCTCTGAGTTTGTTATGACAGCGGCTGAAGGCAGCTGAATTGCTGTTTGCTGTGTCTGTTAATTGGAGTGAAGGGCTGAAGCCTGGACACTGAAAGGGATCATTGTTGCTGTTTACCATCCAAGGCTGCCTCCCTGGGGACCTTCTGGGTGAGGGGAGCAGCGCGTCCTCAGGGCATGGCACCCATTCCTAGTCTTTGTACAAGGGTGTCCATTGGGGACACTGCACAGCTCTCTGTATTGTGTGATCTGAGTTTCCACAGTACAGAAGGGACAAGACAGACACCTGAGTGGGGCCTAGGCTAGGCCCAGAGTCTGATTCCCAACCTTTCTTTTCCCTGTCCTTCCCCTCTTTAAAAGTGCCTTTTCCTCCAGCTGCTCACGTAGCTTTTGTTATCTGCCTCCTTCTAGGACAGTAATTCTCAACTGGGTCACACACTAAAACTACCTGGGGAACTTTGTATTTCTTTGTTTCTTTCTACAAATATAGATGTTTGGGTCCAACCCATATCACATCGGTCTAGTCTCCATGGCTAGATGTGCTCGAACATGTATACATGCACACACACACACACACACACACACATACACACACAACCTGATCTTGCCTTCCCCCCAAGCCCTTGATATCCATGATGTTATCAGGCAGGTTGGGTCTCTTTCTCATCTTCATTACTACATTTTTTTTTTTTTGTCTTAAAGGTCTGTCTTTCTCCTCAGTCTTGCTCTTTTCCAAGGACAAAAGCACTGACTCAGTCTTCCACATCCCTGTGGTCCCTGTGGATTTCCCAGTAGGATCCTGAGAAGGGCTGAGCTAGGAAGCTCAGGACTCAGCTCCACTCCGTGCCTTCCACAGCAGGGGCCCTGTGAGTGTGTGTGTGTGTGTGTGTGTGTGTGTGTGTGTGTGTGTCAGTCTTGAGGGAGACTCCCTTCAAGATAGCTTTTCCCCTTCCTTACAGTACCCGAATGTTTCTCTCATCTGGGCGGGAGGGTGGCACCCGCCCTCCTTCAGCTCTGTGTACACAGGGATGGATGTTTGCCTCAGTGGCATCCAGCACCACGGACAGCTCCCGGTGGTGGGTGAGAGAGAAAACATTGACCCCTCTGGGAATTTGGGGTCCTTCTGTCTCCAGCAGATTTCCAGCTCTACATTCTGAATTTAAGGGAGGCTCGGGGGAGGCAAACCCTGGGGGTGCGCTATGCCTACCTCTAACACTGGGCTTGTTCTGTGTGAGGAGACTGAATAAGGATCCTGGTCAGAGTTTAGGTAGGATTCCACCTGAGTCATGTAAGACATGAAGTGTACAGCTCAACTGAAGCTAAAATAAGCCTCAACCATCATCACCCTCTGTCACTGTACAGAACTCGGGAGAGGAAGGAATGTGACACAGGTCACTCAGCTGGCTTCCGAATGCAGCCCAGCCCTTCCTGAATCGGATTCCTTCTTTAGGAGTCTCCCCCTAGTGCTGGCGGGAGTTCCACATGGGTTATCCCATCCACAGAAGGACAGGATGCATGTGTGGGCATGTGAGATGTCTGTGAGAGCCAGGAAGAGGTGGAACTGACTGCTCTCACTGTCTGAAGAAGCTTGGAGGGAAAGCCCTACAGAAGGCTCGGGAAGGCTTACCTAGCAGGAGCTGGCAAGCCAGGAGAGAAAAGGCAAGGGGCCACCATCTGCCAGGATACAGAGGCCAGCGGATGGCCCCAGGAGCCTCAGGAGGCCAGCAGGAGTCATGCAAACTGGAACAGGGCCTGGGAAAGGGCCTTCTGTGTGCCCATGCTTGCTCCCCCAACACCGTGAGCCTAGAAACAAAGGGACCATTCTCTCAGATTTGATGCTGCCATCTCCGGCTGGCAGTGCCAGGTGGCAGGGGCATCAGGGGGTGTCAATCCATTACCCATCTCCAACCCCTAAGTCCTCTGGGACTGAATGTTGGGGAGGTGGGAGTTCTATGCTATGTTGCCATGGTTACCTCCCCAACCCCCATTCCCAAAGCACAAAAAAGATAGCCCTCACCCCTACCTTTAGGAGCAACCTGGGTCTGGCTGGTAATCTTCCCTTGGGAACCCTTTATAATGCATAGCCATGCCCTGCACTATCAGAGCCCCCAGCATCCAGAACCAAAGGCTACAGGGGCAGGCGGACTGGCGCATTCGGTGCTCGGATAAACATGTGGGCACCCATTCCTTCTACTTAACCCCTTTTCTGTCCCTCACCTACAGCCAAAGCCATCCTAGGCATTCTCAGCTGAAGCAATGGACTGAGTTGGGACCATGACCTTTTGCACTTCCTCAGAACTGAGGGGACACCCTGCTACCTCTAGCAAACCTCTAGGCTGTGGGAACAGAAAGGAGGAGGGAGTCATTCCTGACACCCTCCATCTGTACCCTCGCCATTACTCATTAAGCATTCTGCCCCCTCCTTCCGCTCGTTAAGCCTTATTTGCATATATTTGCATAATACAGTTCATTTGCATTGCAGGAGGCTCATGGTAGAAGCCAGGGAAAAAAGGGTGTGGGGGGGTTGCAGAAGAGAAAAAGGGGAGAGATTTTGTTTTCATCAAAGTGTGGGGGGGAGGGCTGTGGGGGAGGTGTCAGGAAGAGGATAGGAATAAAAACTCACACTACTTTCTTTCTTCCCTTCTGCCCTCCCTCCCTGGTTGGACTCAAATGCCAAAGAGAGATGCCAAGGGACTGCCTTTCCTGTCCTTTTTTGTCTTGCTTCCTCCGGCCTTGGCTCTTCAGCCTGGCCCCCCACTTCGCTGGAATCAGGCTTCAGAAAGAAAGGCAGGATAGGATGAGAGACTATGGGAACGGAAACCAAGGAAGAGGGAGGCCGCCATCTTAGGTAGCTGGGAGCCTGTAAAATGGCCGCCTCTGAAAAGTGGGGGCTAAGAGCCAGACTTGGGGAGTGGGCATGGAGGAGAGTGACACCATAGCAAAGGGTTTCCTGGCTGACCAAGAACAGAGTTGAATATTCCTAACTAGTGGAATTAGAAAGAGAGAAAGGGGGAGAAGAGATGGAGGATGCTTCCAGAAGAGCTGTGAGGTTCAGCACCTGAGTAGGGTGGCAGACAGGACTCAATACCATGGGTGATAGCAAAGATGCTGGAGAAATCAGAGCTAGGACGACCAGCGGGAGAGCAACAAGGTGAGGTGGGGGGGCAGGCTCATTTGCCAGCTGGATGCACTTAGGGCTGTGAGGAGCCCCTGTATGTTAGAGGTGATGCCCCGCCTTCTCCCCTGGGATCAGCTGTCCCCTACTGTTTCCACAACCTGGTGAAAATGTGCCTTCTCTGATTCACTCCTGGCCTCTCAACCAGGTCCAGTGCCCATCCTCGGATGGCCCTTCTCGCCTTCTGTGGACGATTTTGTGCCGATTTGGCCTTCTCATCCTCCCCGTTGGCCTGGCTTCTGGTCTTATTCTTAAATGATTTGCTTCCGGTTCCACTCATTCAGTTTTCCGGATCGACCAGTTCCACAAAGAAGTGTCAGCACTTCATCTCTCCCACGTATTCCCTTTTGTCATTTCAACTATCCTCTGAAGTTAGAAAAACTTGTTTCTTTAAGCTTGGTCTATCCAAAACTGCAGATTTATACCTATACTTACTGCCCAAGGTCCTGCCATTAGCTTCCATATGGGGCTGAAATTCTCCCATGCCCAAGCCCTAGCTGCATGGAGCGTTGTGTAGGGTCCTCTCTGCTTAGGTTCCGGAGTGGCAGAGCTCAGGAGGGGCCAAGGGAGTTAAGGGTTCCCTGGCTTCAAGTGGGAGTCACCCCTACCTTCTTGCTTCTTCTCCTCTAAACTTGTTATGTAGACTAGGCTGGCCTTGAACTCACAGAGATTGTCTGCTTCTACTCCCTGGTGCTGGGATTAAAGGCATGTGACACTGTGCCTGACTTCAAATCTTTCAAAAAAAATTTTTTTATTTCTATTTTATGTGTATTACCTGCTTGTACATAAATGCACCCATGTCATGTAATGCCCTCAGAGGTCCGACAAGAGTGTCAAATCCCCTGGAACTTGAGTTATAATTGTTAGCCATCATGTGGGTGCTGGGAACCAAATCCAGGTCTCCTGCAAGAACAGCCAGTGTTCTAAACTGCTAAGCCATCCCTCCAACCCTTCAATTCAAATCTTGAGCACTGTCCCAGCATCCAAATTAGTCTTAAACCTGTCACTTCCTCCTTGTGAAACCTCCTGTATCCAGGCCTTTCTTTCTCTTATCCCTGCCTCCATGTTGGCTCTTAAATTCACCAGGCACTTGGAGCATCTACTTCCTGCCAGATGCTGTGCAGGGGTTAAATATGGGGGGGGGTGAGGGGGTACAGGGACACTCCCTCGGCTCTGTGGAGGGAGCAGTTCAGTTGCAGAAGCAGACACAAACCACCACAGGCCAGTGGTTGCACTGTAGCCTGCCCCAGGGGCTTCCCGGAGGCTCTAAGAGACAAGTGGTGTAAAGTAGGAAGGGACTTTAGGAAGGCAGGTGGTGGGAGATAGAATTCAAGAAAGAAACAGCATGGACTACCCTGTCCCTCAAAGGGAGTCTTTACCAAGAGGATGTGGAAACAGGGAGCTCTGTTATTACAAGCTTCAGATGTTGAAGCAGGGAGGCTGGTTTAAAGGTGGGGATCCAGGGAAGTCGGTCCCAGTTTCAGAAATGCCAGGGCACATGGCAGGGCAGCCGCACATCACCTCCAGGAGGGTCACACACAGACCAAGGGCTGGTCTCTGAGCTTTCTTAAAAAACAAAAAAAGAGTCAAGAAGTCAAGGTCAAGGAATACAAGGCCAAGGGAACTAGAGTAGAGAGAGGGACACAGAGCCCAGGCAAGGGGAGTCTCTGAGAACGAGTGTGGAGGAGAAGGGGTGCTATTGGCCCACAGGCTGGAATGTAAGCGAAGTGCCAACTTTACACAAAGGCCTCTCTGTAAGAGGCCCTGGAAGTGGCTGTCAGGTGAGGGGACTTAACTCCTAGGGACTCCAGTGCTAGGTAGGTGGGGTTGAAGGAGTGAGACTAAGGGGCAGCCTTAGAGTTCCAGCAGGTCTGTACCAGGCCTGTCCACGATCTCCCAGTGAGACTGTAGCTGTTCCCAGGCCAGGCTCCTGTCCATCACCAAGCTAGGCCTCCGGGTCTAACACCAAAGCCCTGTCTCTGCTCACCTTCCATTTACCTAGCCGTGCCTCTTGATCCTGCCAGCGTCTCCTTCCCTAAATCACACAAGCTCTCCCTACACTTTGGGCTTGGTTCCCCTGGAGCCCAGAGGTAGTGTCGCTAGTTACGTACTGCACAGAGGGCTTGGGATAGAAGACTAGAACAGCAACACTGGGGCTGGAGAGATGGCTCAGTGGTTAAGAGCACTGACTGATCTTGCAGAGGACCCAGGTTCAATTCCCAGCACCCACATGGTGGCTAGGAACTGTCTTTAAGCCAGGGGATGGTGGTGCATGCCTTTAATCTTTACAGAGTGAGTTCCAGGCAGACCCTGTGACAAGAAAGAAAGAAAGAAAGAAAGAAAGAAAGAAAGAAAGAAAGAAAGAAAGAAAGAAAGAAAGAAAGAAAGAAAGAAAGAAAGAAAGAAAGAAAGAAGAGAAAGAAAGGGAGGGAGGGAGGGAGGAAGGGAGAGAGAGAGAGAAAGAGAAAGAGAGAGAGAGAAAGAAAGAAAAAGAAAGAAAGAAAGAAAGAAAGAAAGAAAGAAAGAAAGAAAGAAAGAAAAACAAAGAAAGCAACACTTACTACCTGTGTCCAAACCACTCTTGTCTTCTCTCCTGACTTCCTTTCAGTGTCCCTTCCTAAGGCAGAGCAGAGTCTCTCCGTCATTGCCAAGCCCCCACTGCCTACCTGGCCCTTATACTTGCTCTTGGGTTTGGAGTACTTGAAACAGTAGAGTGACTGTAGGCTGGAGCTTGTGCATGGGTTTGCCTGGTCACGGTTTGCCTGGTCAAGGACTACTCTGCAGGAAGGGCAACCGAAGAGAGGTTTGGGGTTGGGACTTGACCTGGACAGGATGGTCAGGATACAAATTCTGGTTTCCCTCTATTGTTAGTGGGGGGATGGAGTAGGCATTTCCTTAATGCCTTTGGGCTCTAATTTATTCCTGTCATATCACCCTAACTGTCAAATGGGGTGGTATAGATGACCCTGCTTTGTAAGGCAGCATATAGATGTCCAGAGTTCAGTGGTGAATGCTGAAGGACATAGTAAGAGGGGCCACTTGAGGTAAGTGGAGCAGTTTCCAGAAGCATGAGCCATAAGCCTGGGCCTTGCGATGATGGCAGGGAGAGTAGAGGTGTTCTGCATGCCTCTCTGGGAAGCAGGGCTGGGATCTGTGGCTGGGTCAGTCTCGGGTCTCAGGTTTACTGTACAGGGTGGTATCTTGCTGGTACTAATGGTAGTAGATTCCATTATGAGGCAGGTCATGAATGATACCTTCCAGCAATATGGAAGGCTGTCTCTGCTGCACTACCCAGAGCTGGCCCTGCTCCTTTCCTCAGCCCTCTCCATGTTTTCCAGAACAACACAAGCCAGTCCTGTGCAGTTTCTGTTCAATAAGGTGTCCAAGGCACCCGCAATCCCTGTCCCATAGCTGCAGCCTCTAGTTTTCTGGCCTCTCCGCACTGTCAGGAGTAAACTAAATCCAGAGCTCTTAGGATCTCTAAGCAAGAAGATCTTTTGTCTCTATGCAGTTGCCCTTTGTTGTCTAAGCAAGAGTCAGGAGGAGAAACAGCACTGCATCAGCCCCCATGGTAGCAGGGCCTCCAGGCCTGGGAGGGGAGGCCCAGGCCAAGACTGGCATATGGAAGAGAGCCTGGGCACGGAGGTGGGGGAGCTTCTCCGGCTGGGACTGCCTTCTGTGGGGCTGTCCATCTGGCACCAGCTGTCTATCCCAGCTCTGCCCCCACAGCCAACCAGACTCCTTTTGTTGTTGCTATGACAATTGGCTGCCATCATTGGTGGTGGCATCTCAGGGCACTACCTCCTCTCTAGATTGTTGAATGGGGTACCCAGAGGGCAAGAGACAGATCCCTATAGAGAACCTGCCCATTTCTCTGATAGTCATCCAATAAACATTCACATCAGTACCTAATTTTTTATTATTTATTTATTTAGTATTTTTGAGACAGGATCTCCCTGTGGCCCCACTTGGCCTGGAACCAGCTATGTAGACCAAGATGACCTTGAACTCCCAGAGATCCTTTGCCTCCCAAGTGCTGGGATTAAAGGACTGTGCCACCATGTCCAGGTCGGTATCTGACTTTTTTTTTTGTTAATTTTTTTATTTATTTCTGTATGTGTATGAATGTACTGTCTGCATGCAAGTTTGTGCACCCGTGTGGTGCAATGCCGCGGAGGTCAGAAGAGGGTGTTGGATTCCCCTGGAACTGAAGTTCTCCTGGAATTGGAGTTTCAGACAGTTCTTGGCTGCCATGTGGTGCTGGGGATCGAACCCGGGTCCTCTGTAAGAGCGGTCGGCGCTCTTAACCGCTAGGCCATCTCTCCAGCCCGGTATCTGACTTTTTTAAAGTGTCTAGGTTAAGACAGGTATGGCGACTCTCACCTGCAATATCAGTGCCTAGGAGGCTGAGGCAGGAGAACGGTGAGTTGGAGACCAGCCTGGGGCTATACACTGAGGCCTTGTCTCAAAACAAAATTAAGGGGTTGGAGAAATTGCTGCTTTTGCACAGAACCTGGGTTTGGTTCCTAGCACCCAGATGGAAGGTTCATTGATCCACAGGATCAATGCCCTCTTTTGGCCTCAGAAGGCATTGCATGACACGGGTGCACTTACGTACATTCAGGCAGTACACTCCCACACAAAAAATAATAATAGCCGGGCGTGGTGGTGCATGTCTTTAATCCTAGCACTTGGGAGGTAGAGGCAAGTGGATTTTAATTTAAAAATATATATTTTTAATTAAAGCAAGGCAATCCCAGCACTCAGGAGGCAGAGCAGGTGGATCTCTGTGAGTTCAAGGCCAGCCTGGTCTACATAGCGAGCTCCAGGACAGCTGGACTAAAGAGAGATCCTGTCTCAAAAAGACCAAAAAAAAACAAAAATAAAAAAATAATTTAAGCAAGGCATGGTGGTACATGCTTTTAATCCTAGCACTGGATAGGTAGAGGTCGGCAGATCTCAGTGAGTTCAAGCCCATCCTGGTCTGTATAACAAGTTCCAGACCAGCCAAGGCTACACAGTGAGACCCTGTCTCAAAAAAAAAATTAATTAACCAATTAATTTACTAATTACCCAACATGGCCAGGACTAGGATGTAGCTCAGTTGATAAAATGCTTGCCTAGCAAATATAAGGCCCTAGGTTCCACTCCCAGCACCACATAAACCAGGCGTGGGTAGTCCCAACCCTCAGAAGAATGAAGCAGGAAGATTGCTACAATTTTGAGACCTGCCAGGGCTATATTTTGAATTCCAGACCATTCTGGGCTATAATGTGAGACATCCCTCCCCAGTCTCAAACAAACAAACAAACAAAAATTTACAGTGGCCTAAATCGGCCTAAATGGGCTATGTCTTTTTCCCTCTGTCTACATAGGGAGTTCCAGACCAGCTAGAACTACAGGGAAACCTTGTCTCAAAAAGACAAAAAAAAAGCCCCCCAAAAGATTTATTACATTATTTATTGCAGGGCATGGTAGTGCTTGCCTTTAATTTCAGTACTCAGGGGAAGAGGCAGGTAGATCTGTGTAAGATGGAGGCCAGCCTGGTCTACATCGTGAGCTGCAGGCCCAGTGGTACTAAAGGGAGACTCTATCTCAAAAAGACCAAAAAAAAATTCCTGCATTATTTATTTATTTTGTGGTGGGGGTGGTACATGCCATGCACATGTATGGTAATGAGAAGGACAACTTTTGGGAGTCAGTTCTCTCCTAACATGTGGGTTCCAGGGATTCAGGTCAGGCATCAGGCTTGGTGGCAAGTGCCCCTGCCTGCTGAGCTATATCACTGGCCTGACCCCCAAATCTTTAAGGACACTTAGACTTCCCATCAAGCTAAGTCTCTGTTTTTCTTTCCTGACATCTAGGGGACTGGAATGTCTTCCAAGGGAACAAAATTGGGTGGCAGTTCCTTTCTTATCTCTCAATCCATCCATATCAGAGTCATGAGAAGCAGGTGGAAAGGGAAAGGGCCCTGCTCTCAGCTAGGGCGAGGGCCGAGTGGCCAGGCAGGGTAATTTATGATATTATTGTTCCTGCCCCTCTTCCCTCTTTGCAGCCCCTTGCCTTTTCACTTGCTAAGGGATCCTGGCCAGCCCTGTCATCGGGACGTCTCCACCCTACCAGGGTAGGTAGGCCCTGACCTGAGTCACATCTACAACCCATCTCCTGCTCTGCCACACATCAGTCTCTCCTTCTGTTCCCCCAAATCCTGCCAACTTGGGGGGTGGGGCTCCCTGGAAAAGTGAGTGGGAATGTGGAGCGGACTAGGTTAATAGACTTAGGGTTATGGGGAGACTCTAAGGAGCTGCAGCTGACCTGGGAGCCAAACCTGGAAGAACCCAAGTGTGGGATAAGCAGTCCTTACCTCGGGGGCCTCTCGGTATGATGACAGCCCATGCATACTTCTCACCCCAACTCCTCCAGTCAAGGCAAGGGTCAGGGAAGGAGGAGCTGAGGGTAGAGAAGTGTGAGGAACGTCCAGGCACCAGGAAGATGAGGGTGAGTGGGGTCGTGTGGCTGAGTGGTATGACAGAGATGGTCTTCTCATTCTGAAATTAATTCCTTTCTTGGATATTAAGGCTGAGGGGAAGGAAGGGAAGGGAATTCTGAAGGCTTCCTAAGCTGTAGCCAGCTGTGCTGCTGAACCTGCTTTCTTTGTAGCCTTTCCTAGGCCCAGGTCCTGCCCTAGGAAGGAAGACACTTTGGCTACTGCTTGACTCTGGAAGCCTGTCCAGACCTTAACTGAGTTAACCTGCCCTGGCTGAAACCCAGGTGATCCTTCTTGTCCCCATGTCCACAGGAACAATCAGTGCTTTGCTTCCCAGAATCGCAGGCTCCATGCTTTGGGCTGTTTCAGATTCTGCTCCCTCCTTCCTGGTGCTGACTTTCTGTGGAACAGGTTCCCAGCATAGCTGGAGGGCCCGAGCCCTGAGGACCATGCCTAACTGGACAGGAAGTCCCCAAGGAAAGCTCTACTTGTCTCCAGGGGTTGAAGACAGGACTGGGAAAGAGGCCACCTGAACTGTGGACATCACTCAGATCCTGCTCTCTGGCCCAAAGGAAGCATGCTCCTGTGCTCCACAAGCAACTTCCCTGGGCTTCTGCCACAGTTCTGGAATTCTTAGACCCTGAGCCTGGCCTTGAGCACCCTGCCCTCAGTGCCCTGGAGGTGTCTAGGGGAGATGCGTAGACTTGGCCACCTTCACGGTGGCTTCCCTTGGCATGGTGCCCTCCCCAACCCCTTGCCTGCTGATGGATAACTTTCCCAGGTGCAGGCAGCTTTTCCTCTGCCTGCTCCTAACCAGTGTCTCCATTCAAACAGTGTTTTTCTTCACTTGAGTGGGTAAGTTCATGTCTGAATGTGTGTTGTGAGTGTAAGTGTGCATGAATATTTGAATGTGTTTTGATGTGGAGTACTGTTATATGGAACTTGGAGCAATCCCCCTGCCTCTGGCTCCTGTGTGCTAGGATAACAGGCTTTCTTTTCCACTCTTAACAATTTCTCTTTGCAGATCAAAAAGAAGACTTGACTTGGTCTTGTACCCTCTCCAAGGCCAACTGTATTTCCAGACTGCCAAGGGGCTCTGTTCCAGCAAGAGAAAATGGCCAGGGGCAGAGGTGTGGCCTGGGTAGTTTCTCCCCAGAGCCTTGGGGCAAGGGCCTTTCTTGCCTCGTGGCTTCCAGCAAGTTGTCCAGCCTGGCCTGGCCTTTTCCCCAGTTTCCTCATGGCTGCGTCCTCAAGTCTCACCCCACGACTAATAAAGAGTCTTGTGTACTGAACATCAGCAGTTGCCTTTGGATGTGCAGGGCATGGGGAGGGGTGGGGCACAATGGGGGAATGCTGGGCTCTCCAGAACAGAGCGGCACTGCAGAGCAATGCAGCCACACAGCCCACCTGCAGGGTTGGGGTGGCGTGTGGACAGTGTGACTCTCCAACCTCTTTGCCACCCCCAAGCTTCATGAAAACTCCACCAATTATAGGGATCCCACTCTATCCAAGCAACAGCCTACTTCCCTGCCAAGGGAATACTAGCCAAGGCCTAGAGGACAGAGTGGGACTGTGCCCCAGCCTGGGTGGCACAGATGGCTGCCTCCCTCAGCAAAAGCTCTTGTTCAGAAATGGCTTTCTGGTCTGACAGCCCACAGAAAGGGAACACCCCTGTCCCACAAGCTACCTGCACCTGTTTGGTCCTTCGCCTCTAAGTGGAACAGAAGGAAATAAATAGGGCTAGCAAGAACTTAGGCAGGGTGTGGTGGCACGTGCCTTTAATCCTGGCACTTGGGAGGCAGAAGCAGGCAGATGTCTGTGAGTTCAAGGCCAGCCTGGTCTACATAGTGAGTTCCAGGACAGCTGGGGCAACAGGGAGACCCTGTCTCGAAAAGACCAAAAAAAAAAAAAAAGAACCAGCAGGCAGGACTGAAATAGCTATAACAGAACCTGCGAGGGACCATGAGAGCACTACAGCAAGAGCCTGGGACAGCGCATTTGAACTCCTTTCCCCTGTAACACGAAACTCACATTCAATACTTCTTAAAAAGCTGCTCTTTGAGTCTGGAGAGATGGCCTAGCGGTTAAGAGCACCGACCGCTCTTGCAGAGGACCCGGGTTCGATCCCCAGCACCCACATGGCGGCCAAGAACCGTCTGAAACTCCAATTCCAGGAGAACTCCAGTTCCAGGGGAATCCGACACCCTCTTCTGAGCTCCACGGCATTGCACGACAAGGGTGCGCAGACTTACATGCAGACAGTACATTTATACACATACAGAAATAAATAAAATTAATTAAAAAAAATTTTTTTTAAAGCTGCTCTGTCCTCCACTGCTGGAGAGCTAGTAGAGCCCAGACTGTACCTTTCAAGCTGTCTTGTGCCCTCCAGTCAGTCTTTCCTGTTTTAACACAATCCCTCCATAGAACTTTAGTTTGGGGGCTGGAGATATGGCTCAGCAGTTAAGAGCACTGACTGCTCTTGCAGAGGACCCAGGTTCCATTCCCAGCACTCACATGGCGGCTAAGAACCATCTTTAAGCTGGGCACGGTGGCGCATGCCTTTGATTCCAGCACTTGGGAGACAGAGGCAGGCAGATCTCTGTGAGTTCAAGGCCAACCTGGTCTACAGAGCTAGTTCCCGGCCAGGTGGGGCTATACAGGGAGACCCTGTCTCAAAACAAATAAACAAACAAAAAACTTCAGTTTGAATCACAGAAAATCTTATGCTGTTATACATGGCATGGTTCTCTTACAAAGTAGATATCTGTCCCACCTGTGTCCTCAGTCACCCACTCCCCTTTCCCAAGAGGTACTCACTAGCCCCTGAGATAATGATAATCCAGGCACCCAAGCACTGTGCACCCTTGGGTCCTTCCCCAGCATCAGTGCTTCTCCTGGGGTGGGGGTGGGATGCACACCTGGCACTGCCCCTAGATGGCACCTCAACAACAATAAAAAGTGCCCTGGCCAGGCGCGGTGGCACACACCTTTGATTCCAGCACTTGGGAAGCAGAGACAAGTGGATCTTTGTGAGTTAAAGGCCAGCCTGGTCTACAGAGCGAATTCCAGGACAGCTGGGGCTACAGGGAGACCCTGTCTCGAAAAGACCAAAAAAAAAAAAAAAAGGGGGCCCTGATCCAGCCCCCAGTTTTACAGAGGAAACAGGCCATGGAGGAGGGGGAAGGACCAGTTGCAGGATCCTCAGCACCTTGGAGCCATGACCCACAGGATCTCCCATAAGCACAGGGTCTACAGGTGCTTCTGGCTTATTTAAGGGGCTTAGCAGGCCAGGAGAGTACTTGTGAGGGTCCCAGCCCTCATTTCAGGAGAACTTTCCAAGGCCAGACCTGTTAAGTTACTGTGACTCCCACCCCCAGATTCCTGGGTAGGCTACAGAGAGCTGGCCGCCCCTCCCCCTGCTTTTGTTCCTGGCTAGAGCATCAGTCTTGGGGCCATGGAGGTGGGAAGAAGCACCAGCCCTGAGCCGGCCTTGTGCCTGCACTAGCAGCCCTAGAGGAAGTGGGGATGGG
The DNA here is from genome assembly GCA_009823505.1 of Rhizomys pruinosus. Classification (NCBI taxonomy): domain Eukaryota; kingdom Metazoa; phylum Chordata; class Mammalia; order Rodentia; family Spalacidae; genus Rhizomys; species Rhizomys pruinosus. Next base: position 655,799 of record VZQC01007890.1, read on the forward strand.
GACTCCTCCCTACACAGAACAGGACCGGGGCTGGGATGACAGCAGGCAGAGGCAGCAACAGAGGGTGGGCTGCCTTTTAGAAACTAAAAGACTCAGAGCCAGACAGGGGCAGGAGGGGCAGGGAGGGGTCCCTCTCTAAACAGGGATGCCAGGATTGAGATGGGAGGAGCCAGGTGGATGCTGGGTCCAGAATATGCTCTCAGAGTCCCACTGAGTATATGCAAATGAGCCTGTCTATATGCAGATGAGGAGAGAGAGCATTCTCTTCTCAGGGTTACCATAGATTCTACCCCCCACCCTTTCTACTTGGGCTCCAGCTGCAGGGTAGCCTGGGAAAAGGCTAGCCCCTGGGAGGGTTGGCAACCTTCAATGAAAGGTTAGACTTCAGGAGGGACTAGCCAAATAAAAATGGCCAGTTCCAAGAAATGAACTGGAGATGCAACAATATAGAGGGGTTACTGGAAAGGTGAAGCTAAAACCATGGGGATGGTTCCTCAAAAGAACAGCCTTAGCCCCAGAAATCACAGCACACTGGTGAGAGAGGAGGGGAGCAGAGCCAAGAGCCTCATGGAGCGGCCATTCTGGCCAGGCCTCACCCAATCCCATCACAGATCTCTGGCCTAGAGATGACCTCTCTAAGCCCTTGGCAGACAGGCCTGGGGCAGCCAAGGCACTCCTCCAGGCCACACAACTTGCAAGTAGCAGGTCCCTGGCCACTGGCTCAGAGCAACTTAGAAGCTTCCTGGCCACCATGGCAAAGGTTGAGTGACCGTTCCTGACAGGGCCAAGAACTGTCAGATGCAGGGCCTGAGGATACACACGGGTGGGTGGGTGGGTGGGCAGGGTAGACACCAAGAGAGGAACACCAGGCCCGGAGGAAAGGAGGCCAGGGACATCAGCGAGGGAAACTGAGAACCAAAGAGGCTAGGAAAGTCATCACTTTAGTCAATAGATCCAGGCCCAAGTTGGGCCTGAATGCAGGGCAGGAAGCACAGCCCAAGGTCCTGGTGTAGGAGCACAGAAGGTCAGAGGCCTCGAAAACAATCTCCTTTATCCATTGTGGCCACCAGTCCCTTTCTCCCACCCTAGCCAATGGTGCAGCCAAGGCCTTTGTTGAGGTATTGGGGAAGAGAGGCCCCCTTGTTGCCTATTCAGTCTGCAGGAGGCTTGGCCCATACCAGCTCTGCCGGACTCTCCTTCCTAGTGGTACCAGCCAGCGCCCCCCATCCCAATGGCTGCTCCCCAGCTCCATCATTTCCTGGAGCCTCAGGGCTTTGGCAGTGGTCCCAGATGAATGATGGTGGGGAGCCCCAGTCCCCCCTACCCCCCACCTTCTCATTTACACGCTGGCACCAGAGCCGTGGGAATGCTGGACGGCAGCTGGGCATTGGTGCCCGGCTCTGCCCACCCCCAGCGCACAGACCTCAGAGAGGGAAGAGGAACAGACTGCCCCCAGAAAAGCCCCTCCACCATGGAGCCCTGGGGGCCCTTAGCACTGATTATGAATCTGGGGACAAACAAGGCATTTGCAAGCCAATTAGTGACAGATCTTTCCCAGGAAAGAGCTCTGACAGGCCCGAATGCCAGTCACCTTGTCCCGCCCCTTAACTCTGCTCTGCTTCTGCTGGAAGCTCTGGGGACAGAGCCCCTTGGGGTTCTGTTGACCCTTCTGTGGCTGAGGGCTTTAGGCCCTGAGAACAAGAGGGATAGGTGAGATTGCGCCCTGCCAAGTTCAGCTGGAGGTCACCATAGGCCATGACCAGAAGGTATACATTAGATCAGGACTCTGGCTTCAGTTCCACTGTGACAGGCCTTGGTGCCTCTTAGAAGGAGATGACGGGGAGGCAGCTAGTCCTGGCAGGGTGGGTGGGTTGACAGGAAAACAGAAGTCATTATGAAAGAAGAGCCAGGGGAGAGGGTTCCAGGAAACTCAGAGAAAGCAGGACAAGAGAGAGACCAAGGGGTGGGGGCGAGGGCGGGGGGGGGGGGGGGCTCCATCTTAGGCAGCTCAGGACTGTACTCAGGCCAGGCCAGGAGGCCATGGATGGAAGCTCTACCAGTGAAGAGATTTCCAGGCTGGAGCAAGATAGCTACTGGGGGCCTCTCCTAGACCAGGGTTGCACCTTGCTTTTTTGCAGGCAAGGAGGCCTTTAGCTGGGAAAGGGGCTCTCTGTGGAGACAGGGCCCCTTAATTGGGAGAAGAGAGGGAGGGAAGGGGCAGTTCAGGGCAAAAGCCCCAGAGCCAGCCTACCAAGGAGAGAGATTAAGGGATTAGAATTGAACCACAGTGGCAGTGGCAGGGTTGGGCTGGAGCAGGTGGGCTGGGGCTATGCTAAGGATCTAACTGCTTGCTGCCTTTAGTAGGGTATGAGCCAGAGCCTCACTGTGGATCTGTAATGAGTGGGAGAGTTTTTCAAAGGAGATGAGTGAGAAGCACAGACGTGAGGAACTGGCCAAGAATATTTTTTTCTTCCTTGGGGACACTCCAGGATACATTGAGGTGCGCTGCCTTGTCCTGAGCCCAGCCTGAGAAACTGAGGCAGAAGCTGTAGCCTAACAAAGGCCAGGGCTAACTTATTAGCTGGGTGCATACTCAGTATGCTGTCTTGATCAGTTTTTTTAACCTTCCCAAATATATAATAAAGATCAAAGGGATCCCTGTCTGAAGTCCAGCCCAGTAAAGTAGATACTATGGATCCCTCTGACAAAGGGTAGACCCCTTTAGACCCTTTCTTGCTGGGAAGGGGCATATGGTCAAATTCTCTGTAGACACTACAGATGTCTGGCTGTGACTGATACCACCAAAAAACCCCTGGCTGCCAGAGTGGCCTCGAGCTCAGCTGGTCTGCGAGCTTCCTTCCAGTATCCCGCTCTAAGCTTTTTCATACACTGTGCCCTTACCTTGCAAAACCATCCCTCTGTTCACTGCCTGCCCTTTGACACCCGCTCACCTAAGACATCTGGTATCTTCTCTCTGTCTGCTGGGTTCTCCTGGGAGTTGAGAGCTAGTGGCCACTCCCCATGTGTTCAGGATACCCATGGATGGCCCAGTCATAAGAGGCCTGAGACAGACTTGTTCTGGGAAGACTTATGAGAAGTAGGCATAAGGCTCATCTGTCTCCCAGACTGGGTTCTCCTCTTCCTCCTCTTCTTCCTCCTCTTCCTCCTCNAAACCTACATGCAGTCAGTACACTCATACACATACAAAAATAAATAAAATAAAATTAAAAATTATTATTAAAAAGAAATAAATAAAATTAATTAAAAAAATAAAAAATAAAGAAAATATTACTACTACTTATTTATTTGTATTTTTTGAGACAGGGTCTTCTTTTAGCCCCAGCTGGCCTGGAATTCATTATATAGACCAGGCTTCCTTTGAATTTGTTGCCTCTGCTTCCCGTGTTGGTATTAAAGGCCTGCCCCCACCACCACACCCAGCCTATTACTACTTCTTTTTTTTTTGGTCTTTTTGAGACAAGGTCTCCCTGTAGTTCTAGCTGTCCTGGAACTCACTATCTCACTGTGTAGACCAGGCTGGCCTGGCACTCTGTAGACCAGGCTGGCCTATTCACACCTTTTATAAGACAGAGTATTTATATATATATTTTTTTTAATTTTATTTATTTTTTTTTTTTTGGTCCTTTTGAGACAGGGTCAACCTTTAGTCCCACCTGGCCTGGAGCTCACTATGTAGACCAGGCTGGCCTTAATATTACTACTTTTTTAAAGATTAGAGAAGGATAGTGTTCTTAACCTGAAATGCCAGGGTACAAGAGAAGCCCAGAGATTCCCAGATTTGAAAAGAACCAGTAGCATGTTCTACTGGGGCTCCTTCTTCTCTCAGTTCTCACTTTTGCTTAATAAATTTATGAGTATTCTGTTTAAAAATGAGGGAGGGGAGAGCCAGATGTGGTGGCACACGCCTTTATCCCAACACTGGAGGCAAAGCCAGGGGGATGGAGGCCAGACTGTTTTACATGGCAAGTTCCAGGCCAGCCAGAATTACACAGTGAGATGCTGTTTCAAAAACAAACAAAATACAAACCTGGGTGTGGTGGAACAGTCCTTTAATTCCAGCTTTTGGGAGGCAGAGGCAGAGGCCCTTGGATTTGAAGCCAGCCTAGTCTCTACAGGGAGTTCCAGCTAGCTGGAACTACAGAGTGAGACCGTTTCACAAAATAAACAACCCTTGGGGCTGGAGAGCTGGCTCAGCAGTTAAGAGCACTGGCTGCTCTTGCAGAGGACTGGGATTCAGTTCCCAGCACTGACAGGGTGGCTGACAACCATCCATAACTGCAGTTACAGAGCATCCAACAAAAACCTTCTTCCGATCTCTGTGAATGCCGCATCACGGGTGCACTTACACACATGCGGTTGATAAACTCATATGCATAAAACAAAATAAAATAGTAAATGAGATATTAAACACACACACACACACCCCAAAAAAAGGAGCAGAAGCAGTGGCATTTCTATCCCTCCCTCTCCTCTCCTCCACGTGAATCTGCCTCCTCTTAGCCTTGGGCCTGGTTGTAGGCCCCACAATCTGCCCACATCCTCCGAGTTTTCAGAAGTGAGTCTCTCCGGACCTGTCTAGTTGGCACTGTGAGTAAGGCACCTGGATTGTCTCCCCAGCCCTGTATACACACTGGTGAGTCTGTGAAGTACTCAGCTAGCATATGCCTTAGAGGAGGAAGTGGCCGGTCACGTCCTGCTGCCACTAGAGAGGTGTGTGAGCCCTTGCCAGGGGAGCTGCGAGTCACTGCACATGTGGAGGAAGGCCTGCTGCAAGTTGTTAAGCTGCCCTATGCTTTCCCCAGGCCTGCCCCTGTCTGAATCTTGGGTGATCCATTCAAGACATTTTATATAGTTGAGCTGATGATAAAGGAGCTCTGGAGGCCTTACCTTACCTTACTCATCTGCAAAATGGGAGCAGGAACAGTAGCTATTGCTCAGAGCTCCTAGGAAACAAATCAAGGTGATATGTGTGAAGAGCTCTGTCCAGCACAGGATGTAAAGCAATAACTCACAGATGGAGCTGGATATGACGTTGCACACCTTTCATCCCAGCACTTGGGAGACAGAGGCACAGGGATCTCTGTAAGTTCAAGGCCAGCCTAGTCTACATAGTGAGTTCTGGGCCAGCTAGGGCTACAAGGAGACCCTGTCTCAGACAAAAAAAAACAAAAAAAAAGCTGGCTGTATTAAATGGGAGGGACTCTGCAAAGTAGGCTTGTTCAGAAAAGGGACTCCTCATTATTGTTCTGTCTGGGGATAATGAGGCCTTGTGGTAATAGCCCTCACACTCCCAAGCCCCACTGACAAAAGAACACAGTGGACTGCTGGACAAAGTGAGAAGTGAGTGGTGTACAATGGGACACGTAGGGGCTTAGGCCAGGAGGGGGTGGGGGGCAAGAGGAAGGACCCTCCGGCTATGAATCCAGGTGCTGAGGGATACCACAGGCTCAGACTGAGTGACAGGCAGCCTCTTTCTACTCTGAGGAAGCTCCCAAGAGCCTTCAGACCAGGCCAGCCAGGTCCTCCCTAATCCTCTGGAGTGGCAGGTAGGGGCAGGTGGCCTAGTCACAGGCCTATACCACCAGAACCTGTACCCTCCGACCTGTGAGGGAGGCTGACAAGATTCAAAACAAGTAGGTAAAATAGGCAATGAGAACGGGTGAAAATGGCGCAGAGAAAGAACAGGAGGGCAGGCTGGGTTGCAAGTTAAAGCGAGGGATCAGGGAAGTCTGGGTTTCCTTCAACTTTTTCTTGATGAAAAATTTGGGGAGTCACAAAGGAACCCCTGCAGCCTACCTGTTCACCTGTTAGCTTCAACTACCAGCCTTGATTCCTCTGTGCTCCAGCCCCTTGTCCCTATGCTGTTCCCGGGTACATCCCAAGGTCTGTCTCCCTTCATGGAGGTGTGATTTGAGAAAGCCTAAAAGAGGCCAGAAAGGGGACTGACTGAGTGCGCTGTGGTCTGAGAGAGGAGCATATGCGGAGAAAGGACAGGACAAAGACAGTGTGAACCAATGCCTCGTTCCTGATATTCGGAGTCTGAGCTCCCGCCAGTCCTCCACCCTGCCAGAGTCGGGTATGGCTATACAACCTATCACAGGTCTCCTAACTACTGGGATTCCTTGTGTCTGAAATGGGGCTGGCACCTTATCCCACAGGGAGTTTATGGCAGAGTGGGAATCCTTGAGAGTGGTTCATTAAAGCAGAGCAAAGCCAGAGTCAAGGGTCAGTGGCTGCTCCCAGGCAGGGCTGGCCCCAGAGGAATTCTCTCTGAAGAGATCAGACAAGGCCCCTTGATGCCCAAGATGGTCTGGGGGTGTATTCCAAAGAAGGCCACACTGAAGAAGAGGGGCCAGCCATACCCCCTCCCTCCCCATGGAAGGACCACTGAATCCTAGACTAGTAGATACAAGAATGGCCAAAGGCCTGAATAGCCAACTGTTCTCCCAGGAGGCTTGGCCCCCTTTAAAGACCCTTCTCACCATCACCTCCCTCCCAGGGTGATTATCACCCTGGGAGGGAAGGCACAAAGAGACCCTCAACTTCTATCCTCTGGCTGGATAATGGGCCATTCACACCAAGGGGATCCCCAGCCCCACACCTGGTCCTCTCAGGCAGACCCCAACGGGCCTCATTGTCCCAGGCCTGCCTTGTAAGGGTGTCAGCCCTGGGAAGCCTAAGTCCCCAGCTGGGGCCCTCCTGGCCCTCCTCCTCCCCTGGACTGGAGAGGGTGACTTGGGGGGAGGTGGGCTACCATTCATTCCACACTCACTCAGAATTTTTCTTCTCTCAAAAGTACTCACACAGATGGGAAAATGGGAGGGAATAATTAGGAAAGCCATTAGGCCCATCTGAGAGGGATTAAGGGATTAAAAGCCTTCCAACAGGTCTCTCCTCCTTGAAGGTTGTTGCTGGGGTTTGTTTTCAGGACTTTTCTCCCCTTTCTTTTTCCCTGGCTTGGGGGAAAGACTAGAGCTGCAGGAAGTCAAGACACTGCAGTCACGTTCAGCTGGCCAGAAGAATGGGAGTGCGTGAGCAGGCGTGAGCAGCCAGTCCCCTTCCTAAACTGTCCTGGGCTACCCTGAGCTCCTCAGGGCAGGTGTGGGGAACAGAGGTGTGCAGAGGCCAGGGGACCCTCAGGGAAGCCCAGGCAGGCCTGCTAGGAGCAGAGTTGCTCCTCCAAAGAAGCCCCAAGGGCTCAGCCCTACATCCTCTGTTCCCAGCTGAGGACAGGCAGTTTCTCCCTGCCCCTTTCTAGCCAAGGCAAACTGGGCCAGAGAGCTTTACCTTTTTCTAGACAGCCTGAGGCTAGAGGTCATAGAAGGTTGTGGGAGGGATTCTGGATGGCCAGGAGACAGGCAGGAAAGGCCACTGTCTGTGTGCGCGGTAAGTAATTCAAGTCCACTGCTCTTGCAGAGCACAATGCAGCCTGGTAAATGGACACATGTGCAGCCCAAGCCTACATGCGAATAGGAGCAAGGGAGGCCTGCAGACCTTTTCTACTCTGGAGACAGAGGGACAGTCCCCAGGAGGGATGACCACAGTACATTTCTGAGTCTCCTTCCCACACTCCTGTCGTATAGTGGGGGCTGGATGGCTGTCAGTGTCAGATAGCTGTTATAGTCAGGTGTGTCACCAAATCAGTGTCCCACTGAGATGGTTTCTCAGGCCCTGGGCTGAAAACACACAGGGAGAAATGTAAGCATCACCAAGCCTTATCAGAGAAGGAAAAATGCAGGCATCACATCAGACAGGATAGCAGGCAACAAGGGTCTCTAGACAGTGCAGAGATCTTTGGTTGTCAAGAGCAGAGAGGAATGTTAGGGTACATACTCAGACTCTCCTCAGTCTCCATACACTGCATCCTGACCCCCTGGCCATGCTAGAAAAGAAAGACCCTGGCATGAGGTCCCCTCATAGCCACACACCTGCCTCCCTGGATCCTGTCTGGGAGCTCCCGGAGTTCAGGTTGCCCCCTGAACTCCGGGAGCTCCCAGAAATGCCTCCATTTCTCCGGAAAGCTCAGCCAAACATCCTTCAAGCCTCTCCAGCTAGCAGGGCCTGAGGCCAGGGACAAAAGGGGAGAGAGCAGGCCTTTTCAAGATGCAGGTGGGCAGCAGCCCATATGCAGGATTGCCAAAGGGGTGGGTTATGGGCATGGGCAGCAACCTGCTTTAGCATTATCGAGGCCCATGAGTAGTGGTCCTTGTTAGTAACTGCCAACAAGAAGCCCATCGCTGATGTGCCACCACCAATGCTGGAAGCCTGGCAGGTGTGGGCAGAAAGGCTGGCAAAGGGGATGAATGGCTTGCAGTCTAGGCAGATACCACCATAGTGCTGGGTCCCTGAGCAGCAGAGCTGGGGGTCTGGGGAACTCTGGCCTCACGCCAGGGTTCCTTGACCCTCTGTGGGACAGCCTCCTCAATGGTGTGGGGGCAAAGTGAAGCATGAGGAATTGTGGGGAGGAGGGGCGTCTGTGCCTTTAGAACCAAAACCCAGACTGCAGCCGCGGGTGGAGGCCAGTTTGTAAAGGCGCGGGTGAAATGAGCTAGAAGGGGATTGGGAACAAGCCCCACAGTGTCCTGAGGCACATTCCTTTTTCTGAGGAGGCTGAGATGGATGGTGCAGAACAGGGAAGGGGGATGCTGAGGTGGGGGATTGGGGGTAGGGGAGGAGGTGGGGGGCTTCTCCTCCTGAGGGCCCCCCTGCCAAGAGCAGGGTGGGAAAGCAAAGCTTCAGGATCCAGAGGATGCTTCCACAACAAAACCTCTTCCCCTCAGCCTCAGCCAAGAGAGGCCTGCTTGAGTTCTGTCCAGGGACCAAAGAGTACCCAAGTGCCAAGAGTGCTCTGGAAGGCCAGGCCAAAGGGAGAGGGCTTTCAGGCCTGGAAACCAATCCTGGTCACTCTGGCTACCCAAATCCAATACCCTGCCCAAGCTGCTGTACATCTGGGAGCACCTTGTAGGGGATGACCTCAGGGTCAGTGTGCTCTGTGCTTGTGAGTTTCTTCCGGAGGCAGAGGTCTCTGAAGGAGTGCCCATGGAGTTCAAGGTGGATCACAGATCCGGACAGAGGAGCTGGTTGCTAAGGGGTTTGTGAGAGGTGGGAGTCGAACGCTGCCTGCTTCCTTAGTACCAAGCAATGGCTCAGCTGCCACTCCTGGTCCCCAGCTAACTTCCCTCACATTTCACAGTGTCCCAAATGCTATCGAAGGAACGGGGCAACTTGGAAAGGGATAGCCTTTGCCGGCCACCAGAACTAGTGCCACTTCTCCCTCCCCAAGTTCCTGGAGGGCCAGACCAACATCTTCCCCCAGTTCCTGCTCCCTGCTGTGGGAGAACTTGGACTTTTTATTTTATTTGTCTTGGTAGTCCAGGCTGGCCTGAAACTTTTTCAGTCCTACAACACCCTTCCAGTGTGGAGACTACAGGTATATGCCACCGCACCTGGCTCAGTCTTCACTTTGGGATTATTCTGACTGGTTCTGCTAAAGCTGTTTCAAGTCCTGAAGTACCTTTCTCCATCATCATTGGAAAAGTTTATCTCCGTTTGGAAGTGGCTGACCTTGCCCCTAGTAAAAACCGAGCTCCTAAAGTGGTGGCTAGCAAAGAAGGCAGGCAGGCCTCACCTGTCACGGACCACCGGCGGGGCACGGCACGGCACCTTGTAACATGCCCTGCTTTGTGGGCACCCCGAGTTCTTTGCTGTTGGGCTCTGGAAGAGATGTGGCCCCAAGGACACCTGTCAGAGCCCCAAGGGTCAGTGCGGTGTGAGAAAGAGGCTGTAGGCCAGAGGTGGCTTAGTCGGAAGAGCACCGGCCACTGCTGGTTTGAACCCAGCCACAAAGGCTCAGAGGCGCGAAGTGCCCGCGCAGGCCACGCGCAGTGAGTCGCGGGCGTGTGCGCCCACGCGATCTGACCCCAAGCCGAAGCTCCCGAGTGCAGGACCCCCGGCCGCCGTCTGCGGGCGGCGCAGACAATGGCGCTTCTATCACGGGCGCGCGGCCGCCCCCCTCCGGGCCGTCCCTTTCAGGCTGGAAGCCGGCGGCGGGGTCCTCTCCGCCGCGGACATTTGCATAGCGGGCGCGGGGACAGTGGCTGGCTTTGTTGGCGGCGGCGTGGGGGCGCGGGCGGCGGGCGCAGCCCGGCAGACAAAGCCGCCGGGGGAGGGCGGCGGCACCGGGCGCACCTCGGACGCCGCGCCGTGTCTAATTCCTCCCGGAGCGGTCCGCGCCGTGACGCGAATCGAAATGGGTCTGGCCTGGCGCAGGCTGCACAGGTTCGAGCGCCGAGTCCTCCTCCCACCTCCGACCGAGACACACAGAGAGCCCTATGGCCCGTGGCGTCCTGGAGCCTGGACCCTTGCTGTGGTACTGAGCCAGAGCTGTGGTGGTCTCCCGCCTCTGGCTGTGCTGGCTCCCTCTCCCCAGCAGCCCACCTCCTCTGTCCAGTACCCAGAGGCACGCAGGAGCCTGAGGGTCCCTTCCATCATTGTCTCCAGGGCTTACATACCGGGGCGGTCAGAGTTCATGAGTAATCAAGGTCCTTTTGTCCTTCTCTTTATGATAATCTGCTGACCAGAGGGGCTAGTCCCGAGGGGCAGAAGCCTCATGGTCTCCTTCCTGGCACCCTCTTGACCTGTTCATTGCCATCCTGTTGGTCCGTGCTGGATGAAGGGAACTATGATGCTGAAGAAGGTGGGAAGGACCCTCTGGGAACCCTCCCTGGAATCCATGATGGACGGAATGGAACAATCTGTGGAGAACCCACCATGTAGCAGAGTGTGGACATGTGCTCTTGAATTTAAGGCAGGGGAAAGAAGAGTAAGTAAGTACACAGTAAAGAACTAAAGTGTGGATTAGGTGAGCTGGGCCCTTGACAGAGGCCCCTGAGTACAGTACCAGCCGGTAGGGATATCAGTACCATTGTGGACGCAGGGGTCTTCAAAGCTTAGAAGTCATGCAGGATGCAGAGGGCACTGCTCCCAAGTGTGCTCTCACCCTGTTCTCATCTCAGGGTGTCTTGGCAGGCCATCCTGGGACCTCAGCCTTTTGCCCCTACCCCAGGGAGCTGACTGCCAATTGCCCTGTCCTAAAAGACTTCAGTCCCCTTCTCCAGGAAGCCTTCCTAGACCGAGATAGCTTCTCCCTTCAGCCAGGAATGGAGGTTTTTTTTTTTTTTTTTTTTTTTTTTTTTTTTTTCTTGCTCCTTTCTGTCTTTTGTCTTGATAATTATGCCTGCCTGACCAGGAGTAGGGCTAGTCCCGTAGGGGCCAAGAAAGCCTCAGTGGTCTCCTTCCTGGCAGCCGCTGCTTCAGACTGTTGCATTGCCACGTTGGTGGCCGTGGGGGTATGGACTGCCGTCGCTGAGGATGATAGGGGAAGCTAGGTAAATGCCTGGAAGAAGGTGGGAAGGACCCTCTGGGAACCTCCCTGGAATCCATGATGGACGGAATGGAACAATCTGTGGAGAACCCACCATGTAGCAGAGTGTGGACAGGTGCTCTTGAATTTAAGGCAGGGGAAAGAAGAGTAAGTAAGTACACAGTAAAGAACTAAAGTGTGGATTAGGTGAGCTGGGCCCTTGACAGAGGCCCCTGAGTACAGTACCAGCCGGTAGGGATATCAGTACCATTGTGGAGGCAGGGGTCTTCAAAGCTTAGAAGTCATGCAGGATGCAGAGGGCACTGCTCCCAAGTGTGCTCTCACCCTGTTCTCATCTCAGGGTGTCTTGGCAGGCCATCCTGGGACCTCAGCCTTTTGCCCCTACCCCAGGGAGCTGACTGCCAATTGCCCTGTCCTAAAAGACTTCAGTCCCCTTCTCCAGGAAGCCTTCCTAGACCGAGATAGCTTCTCCCTTCAGCCAGGAAATGGGAGTTTTTTTTTTTTTTTTTTTTATTTTTTTTTTTTTTNGATCTTGGCCCCCTGTAGCCCCAGCTGGCCTGGAACTCGCTCTGTAGACCAGGCTGGCCTTGAACTCACAGAGATCCGAGGGCCTCTGCCACCAAGTGCTAGGATTAAAGGCGTGCGCCACCACGGCCTGCTGAGAAGCTCATTTTTTTATGCGTATGAAAAAAGCGTGTTTGCAGTTCAGAAGGAACCAGGCAGCCATTAGAGGGCCAGGCTGTTAATCTTGGTGCCATGAGTAAAAGAATGTCATTTTTTTGATCTTTTCCCTGTAGCCCCAGCTGGCCTGGAACTCGCTCTGTAGACCAGGCTGGCCTTGAACTCACAGAGATCCGAGGGCCTCTGCCTCCCAAGTGCTAGGATTAAAGGCGTGCGCCACCACGGCCTGCTGAGAAGCTCATTTTTTTATGCTTGATGAAAAAGCTTGGTTGCAGTTCAGAAGGAACCAGGCAGCCATTAGAGGGCCAGGCTGTTAATCTTGGTGCCATGAGTAAAAGAATGTTCACAGCTTTGCTCCAAAGAGACTGGGCAGCAGCTGGAGGCTCTGGGGCTGGGACGGGCCAGTCGGCTATCTGTAACCCATGTGGAGTTAGGAACTGGGGCCTCAACACTCCCAACTGTACCCTCCCCAGTGCGCTGACGATGACTGGGAGTCTTCAGTTTTAGTCCTGGGATCCCCCAACCTACCTAACCCAGCTAGCAATGGGCAGGAAGCAGAGACCTGAGGAGGCCAGAGGATGGTTTGCCCCTGGGCTTGTCCCTCCACAGCCTCCTTCTGCAGCCCAGGAACCCACTGGGCAACTTTGCCCTTCACCCAGGGCTGAGATCTGGGTTTCCTCCTGGGGTTCCTAGCTCTGAGCAGTCTTAGTTTGAAGGCAGAGGTGTCCGTTGTTATAGTCAACTTCTGTCCGAAGCCCACTGTCAGATAGCTAGGGGAAGGAGGGGTCCGGACCCTCACTGGGAAGGGGGCTCCCATCTGCTAGAGGAATCTGTTCTCTGTGAGTTGAGATATGAAATTCATGTCATCAGCTGCCATGTTGGGGTGGAGCTCGGAAAAGGCTGGTAGCCTCAGCACTGAGGCAACTGCTGGATGCTTAGGCTGCAGAAAGGAATTCTATGATGGCAGATGACCTAGGTGAGGAGGGCTCTCCTGCTTGGTCTGGAGCGCCCTCTCGTGGTGAGATGACTCAGGACAACAGAGGATCCGGGCTGCCTTCCTCATCCCTGGCCAAAGCCTAAAGCCCCGTGGTCCTTCCTATTCTCTGCTCTACAGCCTCAGGACAGGACTAGCATGAGGTGATGGCTGCCTCTGGCTGCTGAGTTGTGGCAGCCAGCTCCTTATCATGTCCCTCTTGGGCCCTGTGGGGGTCTCTTCCTACTCTAATCAGAGACTCTCCCAGTTGAGGGTCAGAGTAGCAGTTGGAGACCAGGAAGTGTTCTTAGACAGTACAAGGCTGCTTGGAACGGTCCCTAGAGAGGGCAGAATTAGGTGGGGCACCCATACACCAGAACAATGGGGAATCTTGGAGGAAGTTCCATGGGCCCAAGGAGAAGGATTTTATCACTACTAAGGTCCTTGACCACCCCAAGGCTCTCAGGAGCTAAAGGGAAGAGGTACAAACAGAAACTGTCAGAGTCGTCAGCGATGATGTTTTGATCACTTGGCTGTCAACCCCAGGTAGGCCTGACTAGGGCTTCACTGCAACAGCATGGCAGCAGTTACCTGGGCCTGGCTCTGGCCCTTTCTAGCCACAGGCACAGGCTGATGGGGCCAGGGATGAGAGCTCAAAACATCCATTCTGGCTCAAAATGTCCCTGCGGCAATACGAAGAGGAGCTGAAAAGGATCTCCAGGCAGAAGCCATCGTCTTCGTAGACGTCAGTGTCATGCTGGCGACAGTTAGGCCTGAGTGTCTGGTTCCTCTCCTCTCAAAGGCTCCTGGGTCTCAGACTCCTGCTCTCCTGGAAGCTGCAGATCAAGGAAGCATGAAGGAGCCAGGAAGGAGGAAAGCGGTGGCCACAAGGTGAGGTGAGGCGGCTGGGAAGGGCAGCTCGAGGGGCACCATAGGGACAAGCGCTGTAGCTACGTCTCACCTCCCAGTAAATCTGATCCTCGAAGCATTGGGCATCTGGGGGGAAGTCCAGGAAGGGCAGCTTCAGCAGGAGCCCTGGTGGCCATAGGGGAAGATACGTAAGGTTCCTCTGTTCCTACACCAGGGGCAGGTTGTCACCCAGTCCCATACACCAGGGGGAGGTTGCCTCCTAGTGCCACAGGCCCAGAGGCATGAGTCAATGTGCCTGACACAGGCAGAGTCCAGCTGCATTCATGGCCAGACCCGTGGACTGCTGAGCACTGCCTGAGAAGTCCCAGCCCCATGAGATGGCTCTTGCCCTGAACTATCCACAAGGAAACCAAGGCTGGCAGAAGAGAAGGAATTTGTTCACATTTGCAGTCAGTAACAGGCCAAAATGTGGTTGTATCATGAAGCACTGCTACCCAGCTTTCAGTGGCCTCCCACACAGAAGGGCCCAGAGGATGTTTGCTGTATGAGTGTCTGACCGAGGGAGCTGGTCCTTAGAGAGTGAGACTTTCAAAGGGAGAGTGGGTGTGGAAGGGCGGGGATACTGTGTCAGGATTTATTTTTAAGTTTGGACATTAGGAAAGACTGCATGACCTAGGCCCAGCCGCCTGGCAGCTTCGGTGGGAGGCTTTGTGCTCTGATCCACAGTGAGCTGGGCCTGTTCTCCCTGATGGCTGCTGCCCAAAAGAGGCTGCTGAATCAGCGCTTTCCCAGCTTCCTTTAGAGTTGGACTGCCCTCTAGTGGGCTGAGGGAACAGCCCAGGAGTCAGCCAGCCCACAACCAGAGGGAGAGCCTCCCCAGGCTTCAGAAGGGTGCAGTTGTCCCCCAGTGACTCCCCACTCAGAGGCTGTGCTACCACCTCACCTCACCCATATGCATGGGCATATGTTCTGGAAGGAACTGGAAGTAATCCTGTATCAGGGACGCAGTATCCCCAGCCCTGCCTCCTGGGCACCCCTCCTCGGAGCTCCTGCCCGTCCCCACACCCAGCCAAAGCCACTCACCTCCAAGGCTGCCACCCACAGAGGCAAACACCAGTGTGACAAACAGCCCGAAGAGCTGGTACATGGCCTGAGACATGGCAGTGCGCTGGGCCTGGGCTATGAGTGGAAATACACTCTGCAGGCTGCAAGGAGACCAGGGAAAGCCAGGATTGGAGCAGGCAGCCAGGCCTGGCCACTGCGCCACTGGATCTCGTGCTTATAGTGGCCAAAGCAGCAAGGGCGTCCAGGGAGCTCTATTGCATTACCTCCAGGCTTTTGCTCAGCCAGGTGTCACCTGAAGTGCCCTCCTTCCCTAAGCCAGCCAACGCCATGCACCTTCCAGAACCCAGCCCCTTTGCCTGTCACTCCTCCAGGGACCACTGTCTCTTATTGGCCCTGAAGTAATGCTCAGTAGTCTTGAAGTCATTTGCTTAGTACCTGTCCACTGCTCTGACCAGGAGGCTAGACCCAGTGGGTCCCATGGTATGGTAGACGAGAACAGGTGGGAATTCTTTGGTTTTGGTCCTCAGAGAAGGAAGATCATTCCAGAGAAGGTTAGGGGAACTCACCCATCTCCATAAGCCTCATGGGTGGCCAGCCAAGCCACTAGGACTCCCAGGAGGGCTCCCAGCAGCCCGGGCATCCCATGCAGATTGTGGACACCACACGTGTCTTGCACTTTGAATCTGGATTCAAGGACAGGCTGGAGGAAAGGATGGGAAACTAGTCTCAGGTGACCCACCCACTTCCATCCTGGGCCTGGTGGGGGAGTAGAAAAGGGCTGGGATCCCTGTTGGGGGCTCATTCCTCCCACGTTTGCCCAGGGCCCGAGAGGCAGCCATACCGTGAAGAACTTATACCCCAGCGTGGAGACAGTCCCAGCCAGGAAGCCAGCTGCCAGAGCCCCAAAGGGTGTCAGCATCATTTCACTTGATGTCCCCACCACAACCCCTCCAGCCAGTGCAGCATTCTGGATGTGGACCTAAGAGGACAAGAAAGGACAAGGTGGCCTCTTAAATCATCACACCGACACTTATCCCAACACCACGCATTACAGTGCTCCTGGATGTCCCTCTGCCATCTAACCTCTGACTCTCCTGCTTTCATACACTGTCTCCTCCAGCTTTGACACCCCCCCCCATGCAGATGGAGGCCCTATGCTTGCCCTAGGAGACCTTCCTGGTAGGATCTTAGACCTCTCTTTCCCTGCCAGGCTGTCCATCTGCCCCATACCATGTCCAGTCGCCCATCCCCACTGACAAGGGCTGACAAGGCGAAGGTGCTAAGAGTGCTTGCGGTGAGCGAGTAGTATGTGTTGAGGGCGGTGCGATGCTGCCCATCCCCAAGCGCTGTCAGTGCAGAGTTGAAGCTCGGCCAGAAGATCCACAGGAAGATGGTCCCTAAATGGTGGGTAGCCAGGGTAAGCGTCTGGTAGTGAGCGGCTCCCGCACTGGGGGGCGCTGTGTCACTGCAGCTCCACCACCTATGCTGCTGGCAGTTGCAGAGGTGATGCCCGCCTCGTGACCTAGCAGGGGCTGATTGCTTAACAAGGGGCTGGCATGAGGCTTGGTGGAACAGTACTTGCTTAACCCTGGCTTCCATGCACAGCACACCTCTCTCCTAAGAACTAGAGAAGGAAGGAGACAGGCACAGGCTGTGGTGCAGCTGTGGTGGGTAGTGATACACAGTGTAAAGCCTTAAAGCTCAGCTGTCTCCCAGAGAAGCCTGTTTGCCAAGCCTGGGCTGCTGGGCACTAAAAACTAGGGGCCTGCTTCAAGGCTCACAGACTAATCCAAAAGGGGGAAGGGGAAGCTTGCAGGTTAGGCCAGCAAAGTGGGGCTTTTATGTCTAACTTTTCCTGTATCCCTCACATATTACGTCTCCATGTAGAGATCTGGGAAAGGAAAGGGAGGGGCCAGGCTGCCTGTGCCACCTCGACCCTAAAGCCCAGTAGCTGGGACTGGGTACAGAGCACCCAGAAGGTTCTTATTTTGGGGCAGCACTGGGACTTTGAGCCACACTTATCTGGGTCTCGAAGGGCAGGGAGGCCTTGGCCTCATTTCACAGTGAGCCCAGAGGTGGGCCAGAAAATCAATCCAGTCCAGCTAGGTGCACAGGCAGCCGCTGATGGCCATTTTCGTTACTTTTTTTTTTTTCTTTATTTTTTATGTGTATGAATGTACTGTCTGCATGCAGGTCTGTGCACCCGTGTCGTGTCAAGCTGCGGAGGTCAGAAGAGGGCGTCGGATTCCCCTGGAACTGGAGTACTGCTGGCCATTTTCAACGACCTCTAGGGAAACACGGATTTCCAGATGACAGGCTGTGAAAGTAAAGGAGACGGCCACCAGAGGTGCAGGCGGCCACCAGAGGTGCAGGCGGCCACCAGAGGTGCAGGCGGCCACCAGAGGTGCAGGCGGCCACCAGAGGTGCAGGCGGCCACCAGAGGTGGAGGCGGCCACCAGAGGTGCAGGCGGCCACCAGAGGTGGAGGCGGCCACCAGAGGTGCAGGCGGCCACCAGAGGTGGAGGCGGCCACCAGAGGTGGAGACAGACCCTCCTGCTCCCTGGATGACCCGGGGCTCCTTCTTCCCTGCCTGATAGGACAGGGCTTCTGGGGCTTGGAGGAGGGGTCCTGAGGACGAGGAACCTCCAGCATTGGGTAGGCAGGGGCACAAGAGGGTCGGTGTCCCAGGATGTGAGATCTGCTCCTCAAGCGTGGGCTGCTGGGCCAGGAAGGTTTCAAGCAGGACTGAGATGAGCTGGAGAGGCCTTGGGCCTGGATGTAGGTACACAAGCTAGGGGCAATAATAAACTCCCAGCTCAGCCCTCTCAGAACGCAGATAGGAAGGCCCTGAGGTTAGCAGGTGGCACTGTGAAACATTCCCTGGACATGGAAGATGGTGCTCTCTGGCCCCTATGCCACCCTGCCTCACCAGGTCTCACCAATCATGGCAAAGAGGTCGGAATGGTAGACAGAGCTCTGGCGTTGCCTGCTTTTCTCCAGCTGGGACCTGTAGAGGACCCATGAGAGGAACAGCCCAAAGTAAGCCCCAAACGTGTGGATGGTCATGGAGCCGCCAGCGTCTCTCACCTGGGAAGAAGGGTGGAGGTGGTGAGGCAGCCACTGCCCCGACTGCCTCTCCCAGCTCAGGCCTCAACCCCTGCTGGCCAGACTCACCCCCAAGAGACTGAGCAGCACAAACTCATTGACACTGAACAGCACCACTTCCCACAGGGCCATGAGCAGCAGCTGAGCTGGGCCAGTCTTGCCCAAGACAGCCCCAAAGGAGATGAGAATGGCCCCCGCGCAGAAGTCCGCATTGATCAAGCTGTAGTGGGGTGGAGGCAATGGAGGGGTAAGAAAGTGGCTCCAGCATGCCTCCAGGACCCACTAGGCATAGAGGGGAACCAGGAGGGGGTGTGGGTGTGGGGCAGGGTGGGGGTAAGGTCAGGAGGGATGGCACCGGGGCACCTTTCCTCTGCATGTCAGAGGGGTCCACCTCCCCCTGGAGAGATGGGGAGGAGCCTCTGTGGTGAGGTGGGCTAAGCCTACACCAGGTTGAAGGACTATCGAGTCATCTGGGCATGGTCCACTGCCTGCCCTTCACTGGCCACCAGTTCTCCTAGGAGCTCTTGGTGATACAGGCCTAAAGGGAGGTGTGAGTGAAGGGAGGACACTGGTCAGAACTGGCAGTGACCTGGAGAGAGCAGTTATGGGGCAGAGAGGGGTCATCTAGCAGACTTGAAGGTCAGGGCTTGAGTTGGTACTTTGCAGGGGTATAGGACCTTCAGGAAACCAGGGGCCCACTGCCACCCACCTCTCTATGCCAACATGGATGTGGCCGTCATGGAAAGTGTGGAGGAAGCCTTGGACCAGTGTGGCCCACTGCAGGGCGAAGGAGGCCAGGAGGAAAGTGAAACCCACGCTGCTGAAGCCATACCGCTGTAGGAAAACCATAAGGAAGCCGAAGCCCACAAACACCATGGCATGCACATCCTGGAAGCCTGTAAGGAGACGGGTGGGGGTAGGGTGATGAGGCCTGCTCTAGTCACAGCCTCCAGCTAACAGACGTCCTGCCAGTGCCTGGCTCCTCCTGCCAGAGCTGCAGCCCTTGCCTGTAAAATTCCCCAGGCATGTGGGGTTCTCACCCACCCTGAGTAGCTGAGCTAAACATCTCTCCACACCCATTTTTTTTTTTTTTTTTTTTTGGTCTTTTTGAGACAGGGTCTCCCTGTAGCCCCAGCTGTCCTGGAACTCACTCTGTAGACTAGGCTGGCCTTGAACTCACAAAGATACGCCTGCCTCTGCCTCCCAAGTGCTAGGATTAAAGGTGTGCACCACCACGCCCAGCTTCTCTCCACACCCTTTTAAAATCTTTTTTTTTTTTTTGAGACAAGGTCTCCATGTAGCCCCAGCTGTCCTGGAACTCACTATGTAGACCAGGCTGGCCTTGAACTCAGAGATCCGCCTACCTCTGCCTCCAAGTGCTGGAATTAAAGGTATGTGCCACCATGCCTGGCTAAAATCATTTTTAAATCATCATTTTAATTTTATATGTATGAGTGTTTACCTGCATGTATGTATATGCATCACATTTGTGTCTAGTACCCTTGGAAGCCAGAAGAGGGATCCCATGGAGCTGGAGTTACAGATGGTTATGAACTGACACATGGGTGCTAGAAACTAAAGAGTAAGCACTGAGTCATCTCTTCTGCTCCCTATACTTTGAAATTTTACACAACAATTACTTGCTTTGTTTAGACAGGATTACAACTGTCTAGTTGGCCTTAAACTAGTGTGTATCTCCTGCCTCATCCTCCCCCTCATGGCCTCCCACTTGACCTTCCCAATGCTATGATTACAGGTGTGCTGACTACACTGGCCAGAATTCCTAGAATCTTTTAGGGCATCAGGGGGCTTTTGACAGGAAGACTTTGGGTCCTTTCTGTTTGCTCTCTGTTCTGAACCATTCTGCTCAAAACACGAGTACAAACAGTACACAATAATACTAGAAATAAACACAAGTGAGCTGTTGAATAATTACTTGTAGAGAATCAACATTCTGGAGCTGGGAAGTGGCTTAGTGGACAGAGCACTAGCCACACAAGTAAGCCTGATGATTCCAGAGCCTATGTAAAAAGTCAGATGCATCTCTGTGAGTTCAAGGCCAGCCTGGTCTACAGAGTGAGATCCAGGCTAGCTGGGGCTGCAGGGAGACCCTGTCTCAAAAAAAAAAAAAAAAAAGGCAGATGCAGTAATCTGTATCTGGACTCCTAGCACTCCTCCAGTGAGATGGGAAGCAGACATGGGAGAATTTCTCACGACTCAGAGGCCAGAAGACCAGTGGAAGAAAGGAGACCCAGCCTCGAACAAAGTGGAAGATAGAAACCTACTCCTGAAAGTTGTCCTTGGACCTCCACATGTATATACATACATACATACATACATACATACATACACGAACAACTTTTTTTTTAATTATCAGCATCGTGCCAGTGTGGTCATGCACACCTTAAATCCTAGCACTCAGGTGGCAGAGGCAGATGTAGATCTCTGTGAGATTGAGGCCAGCCTGGTCTACATAGTGAATTCTAGGTTCCACAAACAAACAAACAAACACAGGAAAAAAAAAAAAAAAGCAACCCAGAGAGCTAGAGAATGGCTCAGCAGTTAAGAGCCATGGCTGCTCTTGTAGAGGACCCGATTTTACTTCCCAGCACCCACATAGTGGCTAACAACTGTCCATAACTCCAGTTCCAGGAGATCTGACACACTCTTCTGGGCTTCTGAGGATACTGCACAAATGTGGTCCACTTACATGCATGCAGGCAAACACTCACACACATAAAATAAAAATACATAAAAAGGAACATTTTTAGCTTTTTTTTTTTTCTTTTGTCTTTTTGAGACAGGGTCTCCCTGTAGCCCCAGCTGGCCTGGAAGTTGCTATGTAGACCAGGCTAGCCTGGAACTCACAGAGATCCACCTGCTACTACCTCCTGGGTGCTGAGATTAAAGGTATGCATCACCACACAAAGCTAAAAACCAAATTAAAAATAAGGGGCTGGAGAGATGGCTTAGCAGTTAAGAGCACCAAGTGCTCTTGCAGAGGACCTGGGTTCGATTCCCAGCACCCACGTGGCGGCTAAGAACCATCTTTAACTCCAGTTCCAGGGAAATCTGACACCCTCTTCTGACCTCCGCGGCATTCCATGACACAGGTGCAGCGACCTACATGCAGACAGTACACTCATACACATAAAAAATAAAAAATAAAAAATAAATAAATAAATAAAAAATAGCCGGGCATGTTGGCTCATGCCTTTAATCCTAGCACTCAGGAAGCAGAGGCAGGTGGATCTTTGTGAGTTCAAGGCTAGCCTGGTTTACAGAGCGAGCTCCAGGACAGCTGGGGCTACAGGGAGACCCTGTCTCGAAAAGACCAAAAAAATTAAAATAAAATAAAACATAAATAAATAAATAAAAATAAGCAAACACAAAAGCCCCCAGAAGAAAACCCTTGCTATAAATGCCTGGGGATAGGGATGTCAGGCTAAGCCCTCCCCCTTTTCATACTCCACATGAGAAACTTCTCTAGGGTTAAGAAATGCCACTCCCCTGAGGATTAAGAACAACCCTGTTTCCCATCTGCATTTGATGGAGGTGCTAAGCACCATGGACCAGGCTCCTGAGTTCCGCTGCCACGCAGGAAGCCACTTCCTGCTCTCAGGGGTGAAGGGAAACAGGAGAATCAGCCCATATGCAGGGTGTGCCCCAGGCTTCAATGAACACTGTGGGACTTTCTAGTATTTCCCTTTTTTCTTGGCTACATGGAAGCTTGTAGCTAAAAACTCTCAAGGGTCACAAGTCTAGGCTCTTACAAGATAAATCCCTTATTTCAGATGGTGTGCTTTGTTTTGAATATCTTTTTTAGTTTGTTTTTTACCTTTTTTTTGGTCTCTTTTGAGACAGGGTCTCCCTTTAGTCCCAGCTGGCCTCCAGCTCACTATTATAGACCAGGCTTGCCTTGAACTCACAGAGATCCACCTGCCTCTGCCTTCCGAATTCTGGAACTAAAGATGTGCATCACCACACCTGGCTAGTTTATTTTTTTGAGATAGGGTTTCCCTGTAGCCCCAGCTGGCCTGGAACTCACCATGTAGACCAGGCTGGCCTTGAATTCATAGAGATCTGCCTGCCTCTGCTGGGATTAAAGGGCTAGGTTGAATATCTTGAATCCCCAACTGGAAACCCGAATGTTCCAAAATGAGAAACTTTAATGCACCAAAGTGATGCCACAAGTGGAAAATTCACACCCATTCATGGCCACATCTAAGGGGCTGCTGTCAAAACACAGGTGAAGTAAACATGCTGCATGAAACTGCCTTCAGGCTGTTTGCATATGGTGTGTATGACTCATACATGAATTTCTTGTTTAGACTCTTCAAGGTATTTAATTATGAAAACATAAATACTCCCCAAACAAAACACTTCTAGGCCCAAGGATTTCCATAAAACTTGTGTACATTTTATCAAAAATGACCTTGAATTTGTTTTATTTTATTATTTTTATTTTATATGTATGAGTGTATTGCCTACATGTTTCTAAATGCACGTGTGTCATACAATGCCCATGGAGGTCAGAAGAGGTCATTGGAGCCCCTGGAATTGGAGTTATAGATGATTGTTAGCTGCCATGTGGGTACTGGGATATGAACCCAGGTCTTAACCTCTGAGCCATCTCTCCAGGCCCGATCTTGAATTTCTTATAGAAAGCAGATTCTGGGGCTGGAGAGATGGCTCAGCAGTTAAGAGCACTGACTGCTCTTACAGAGGACCCAAGTTCAATTCCCAACATCCACATGGCGGCTAAGAACCATCTTTAACTCCAGTTCTAGGGGAATCTGACACCCTCTTCTAACCGCAGCATTGCACGACACGGGTACACCAACCTACATGGAGACAGTCCACTCATACACATAAAAAATAAATAAATAGGGGCTGGAGAGATGGCCTAGCGGTTAAGAGCGCCAACCGCTCTTACAGAAGACCCGGGTTTGATCCCCAGCACCCACATGGCAGCTGAGAACCGTCTGAAACTCCAATTCCATGAGAACTCCAGTTCCAGGGGAATCCGACACCCTCTTCTGACCTCCGCAGCATTGCACGACACGGGTACACCAACCTACATGCAGACAGTCCACTCATACACATAAAAAATAAATTAAAAAAAAAAAGAGCAGATTCTAAAGCTGGGGTTTGTTTGTTTGATCTGAAGAGGCACAGCAAGCTAGAGAGCCTCTAAGAAAGCAGACAAGAGCTCTGGGAGAAATGAACACTCAGGTTGCCTTGGTGCCTCCTGTGTGAGTAGGAAAAGAGTTTTAAGCGGAAACGCATTTGTCCCTGCACCTGGGGCTCTGCAGCTAGAGCAGCTTCAGAGACTACTGTCCATGAGGCCTTTGAGCCCCATCCTCAATATGCCGGGCTCCTCCAGAGTCACTCATATCATACAACCAACAGCAAAGGAGGGCCACACTCAGCACTCAGCTGGAGCCTCAACTCTTTGAGCTTCTCTCCCTGACTTCTTTTCTTCTTGTTCAGTGAAGAGGAGTCCCGTCTGTTCTTGCTCAAGGACAGCAAGAAACCAAAGGGGACTGAGTGGCGGGCTTCCAAGGCTGTTCATGCGGCAACTTTCTCCAACCACTCTAAACTTGTTTTAAATGCCATTGTTTGCACTGAAAACTCAATCCCAGCCAAGCATAGTCGTGCATGCCACTCAGGAGGTTGAGGCAGAAATATGAGGAGTTTAAGGCCAGCCAACCTTGGCTACGTAATGAGTCTGAGGTCAGCCTGGGCTACATGGAGACTATGTCTTAAAAACAAAAACAAAGCCAAGCATGGTGGCATACACCTTTAGTCCCAGCACTCAGGAGGCAGAGGCAGGTGGATCTCTGTGAGTTCAAGGCCAGCCTGGTCTACATAATGAGTTCTAGGCCAGCTGTCTCAAAAAGACAAAAAAAAAAAACAACCAAAAAACCTACAAACAACAACAACAAAACCAATAAATGCTGTTAGGGCCACCCACTGCCCTCCTTTCTCTCCCTTGCCAGCCAGCTGTCTCCTGACAGGGTGAGACTGTGAGACAAGGCAGCATTAGAGCTGGAGCATCAACATCTGATGCAGCTGACCCTGTGACCTTGAACAAGCTACTAACTAAGCTACTTGGGCTCTCTGAGCCAGTGTCCTCCTCTGGAAAGGGTGGGGATATAAAGCACGAAGAGACCCCCCTTCCACCCCAGCTTCTAGAAGACAGGCTGAGTTCTCTCAGAGCAGGTCACATTCCTGACCACCGCCT
Source organism: Rhizomys pruinosus (assembly GCA_009823505.1). Taxonomy (NCBI): domain Eukaryota; kingdom Metazoa; phylum Chordata; class Mammalia; order Rodentia; family Spalacidae; genus Rhizomys; species Rhizomys pruinosus. The sequence continues at coordinate 680,144 of VZQC01007890.1, forward strand.
CTCCCAAGCCCCCAGCAAGTCTAGCTTGCTGTAATGAGTCCCCAGCATGAGTCAGTCCTCTCCAGATCTGAAGGGCACCTTTCTCCTTTCTCTTAGAACCCTCTCTGTGGCTGCTATGTGGCTCATTTCTTTATCTCCCATCACTTGCCTTGTGGAATACAAAATTTATAGCCAGGCACAGGCACAGTGTTGCAAACCTGTAATCCAGCATTTGGGAGACTGAGGCAGGAAAATGTTGAGTTTGAGGCTAGCCTGGGCTACATAGTGAGACTCTGCATAAAAGATAAGGCAAGGTCAGGCAAATCTCTTGATGGGGAGTCAAAGGGGCCTAGTTCTAGTCTTGCACTTTTTTTTTTTTTTTTGTCTTTTTGAGACAGGGTCTCCCTGTAGCCCCAGCTGTCCTGAAACTCACTCTCTACAGACCAGGCTGGCCTTGACCTCACAAAGATCTACCTGCCTCTGCCTCCCGAATGCTAGGATAAAGGTGTGTGCCACCAAGCAGGGATAGTCTTGCACCTTTTTTTGTTGTTGTTGTTCTTTTCGAGACAGGGTCTCCCTGTAGCCCCAGCTGTGCTGGAACTCACTCTGTAGACCAGGCTGGCCTTGAACTCACAAATATCCGCCTGCCTCTGCCTCCCAAGTGCTAGGATTAAAGGCGAGCACCACCATGCCCGGCTAGTCTTGCACTTTTTGGTAACTTGCTGTGTGATCTTGGATGGGTCAGTGACCTTTCTGGCTCTCTCCCCACATCTGAGAGGTGGACCAGATGGACTCTGAGGGACACTCCTGCCCAGATAACAGAGAGACCCTTAGAGTAGCCATACCTGGGACCTCAGCCAGTCTCACAGTCCCCAAGAGCCACAGAATCCTTTCATCTCCCGAATCAAAGGGTGGTGGCTGCTCCTCCCTCTGGCCTTGACCCTTTCCTTTGGACAGACGGACAGGTGAGGGCCCGGCTCATCAAAGCCCCAGGCTTTAGGGACCTCATACCTGTTTCCTGCCCAGCCTTTCCTCACAGCTGGGTCAAAGTACACAGAGATGGACACCAGGGCAGAGAGAGGCAGGAATTCTATGGTCCCTCTTACTGCCCTCTGGGGGAGGAGAGCCCAGCACTGCAGCAGCCTAGCAGCTGGAGTCAGGAAGGGGCTTGGAACAAGGTAGGGTTGGAGGCCCTGGGTGAAACTCTTCCGGATGCACTCAGCTCAGACTGAGAACCAAAGCTCCCTCCCTTATTTCTCTCACATTCTCTCCCAATTCCCTGTCTCTCTGGAGAGATAATGGCCCAACAGTCGGCAGCCAGGTTTGGGGCTCTGGCTTTGATCCTAGCTTCCATAGCCTATCTTTCCTAGACGGAGCTGCAGAGGGGGAGCTATGGCACCTTCTGTCCTGGTTGGCTGGGAATTCTGTGCTTCTTACCCCACTCCAAGTCTTCCCAGCCTTCTATAGCCTCAGTGTTGTGAACTTTATCATGTTCCAGGCAGGACAGGGTAAGGTGGGGATAGTAAGGTGCAGAAATTGGGTAATAACAGCCCAGCTGCACACCCAAGGTGTTGTCTGAATGTCCTTCAAACTGATGTATCAATCTTTCTTTTTCCTTTTTGGTATTTATTTATTTATTTATTTATTTATTTATTTTGGTCTTTTTCAGACAGGGTCTCCCTGTAGCCCCAGCCTCGAACTCACAGAGATCCTCTACCTCCCAAGTGCTGGGATTAAAGGCATGTGCCACCATGCCCATCTATTTAGTCTTTTGAGACAGGGTCTAATGTAGCCCAGAATGGTCTCAAACTCACTATGTAGGCAAGGTAGCTTTGAACTCTTGGTCCTCCTGCCTCTACCCCTGAATGCTGAGATTACAGAGATGAGCCAATGTAGCCCCAGTTGACCTGGAACTTGCTATGTAGTCCACGCTGGCCTTGAACTCATAGAGTTCCACATGCCTCAGCCTCCCAAGAGAATGGTATTCTTGGTCTCAGATGCCCAGCACTTAAGTTACAAGGCCCAGTGCTTCTGTTACAAACTTGGGGATTTATACCCCCCACACCTTGTCAGAGTGTGACCTTTGATTAAGGAGTTTAGAGTGCCGGACTTCTCCTGCAACCCATCATAACAGTGGCACCCAGAGCCACTCTAGACTCTGTGAGACCTACCAATGCCCTGCCAAGCCTCCTCCTGGGGTGGCCTTGAGCCCCATGAGCTGGAAAGATGTCCCACTTTCTCTCTGATGCTTGGCTGGCCAGCTTTGGGGTTCTGGAGAGGAATGCCTGGGCCCAAACCCATCTTGGAGATCCTGCATGTGTGGGAGTTCACCCCTAGCCTCTTCTAGCACTCTGCCTGTGGAGTTCAGAGGAATTCTCTTTCCTGGGACCAAGCTGGACCCCTTACACAAACGCAGTCTCTATAACTGCCTAACATCCCCCAATTAGGTCAAATGGGAAGTGTGACTAGGCTAACACTGGGCCTTTAGAGTCACATTCTGACTTCTCCCTTACAACTTACTTGAATGAACTACTTAACCTCTCTGAGCCTCAGACTGAGATAATGCAAACGCCATCCCTAGAACAGTACCTGGCACACGGCAGACACTAGAGACTGCTGTTTGAAAGCCGAGGCCCTCGTGGAGTGGGAGGAGTAGTGCCCACGGCAAATCCCCCATTCAGGCTCCCTTCCCGACACACCTGGAGCTTCCCACGCCCTCACCCGCACTCACTGGGGTAGCGAAAGTAAAACTCATTGTCCGAGTTACTGTGACTGTGGTTGTCCCAGTGCCACAGGGCGGCGTCGGTTTCTTTGTTGTAGCGAACGAAGACGGCAAAGAGGAGGGCCGTGGCGCCCTGGAAGAGCAGGCACAGCAGCGGCAGGGCCAGGCGCTGGCCGGAGGTGCGGCGGGCAGCCCGGGCCATGGCCACAGCAGGGACTCGGGCTGGCGCTGCGCGCCCGACTGAAACTCCCCGGGGCGCCAGGCAGGTGTGGCTGGCGAGGCCCCGCCCACCAGAGGCCGCTGCCTCCTGTTTGAGGCTGGTCAGAACTGGACCCGTAGGTAGGTCCTGCCTCCTATGGTCCAGCTGCCCCTGGCATTGATCTTGTTGAGGCAGGTCCTTGGAAGTGAAAGGCAAGGCTCCAGGTGATGTGCCAGGCTGGGGCAGGGCTGCAGGACGAGGGTGGGAGGAAAAAGGGGATCCACCCCCCACACTTTGTTGAGAATGTCATCCAAGAAACCAGCGCTCTTAGGGGCCATACCTGGTGTCTCCAAGGTTAGCACAAGCGATGGAAAGGAGTAACGGCTATTTGACCTTTTCCCTACTGAAAAACACAGATGGAGAATAGAGATAAAACACCTGTTTTTACAGCCTTGGATGACTAACCAGAGGTGACTGAGCCTCAACAGTAGTCCCTTGCTGCCCCACCCCTCCAGCACCCAAATCTGAAGCCCACCAATGTGGTTATGAGAGGGCCAGTCTCCCCTGAGGATGAGAGTGCTTGGAAGTCCTTCCTTGACCCTCCAAGCTGCCACCCCTGGAGCCTGGCTGGCAGGAGGGATTGGTCTCAAATTGAGTCCTTCCTCATAGAGATGAAGCAGGCAGCCCCTCTCCCAGAAGACACTGTCCAGGTGGACAGGGATGCCTAGGAGGGAATTTCCTTATCCCTGAGTGAATATATGACCAAAGGCAGAGGCTGTGGGGTTCAGGAGTAAGGCTGCAGAGCCCCCAGAGCCATGGGGCTACTTTGCACTGGGCGTTGGGCCACTGAAGGGCTCTAAACAGCTAGGAACCCTGGGGAGGGTGGCAGAGAGATGGCTTGCCCACCCTCTGTCCCTTGTCCAGTTCCCCTACTCTCTTTTCTTTCTCCCCCTCCCCCCGGACTTGAGCCTCCAGCTCCATGTGGACTCAGGAGGACTGGATTCAGGTGTCCAGTTTCCTGCAGTAAGGGTCCATCAGGCACATGAGTGAACATGCCTCTGGTTGCACGGCTCCCAGATGGTGCTTCTGATCCTGACTAGAGAGTCTCCTTCACTCCTTGGTCAGCAAGCTTTCAGGTATCTTCTGAGGCTAGGCCTAGAGATGTCTGGTATACAGGCTCTAGATAAGGAATCAGTATCTGTGGGGACAGCCCCCCCCAACACACACACTGATTAGGATTAAAGAGTTTGCTTAAGTTGTCCCAGCAGGTCAGGTCGTGGGAGGAAAGAGCCTTCTAAGCCTAGAACTAGTGAAGAAGGAGGAGAAAGCCGGGCCTTCCCAGCATCTGGGGGCTGCCTTCTCTATCTTATGGATGCCTCTCTTCTCAAACTCTTCTGGGGCCTGACTTTCCTTTTTTTTTTTTTTCCTCCCTTATTCATTTGTTCATTCAGTAATATTCACTTTGTGCCGGCCCTATAGGCTCTACTCTAGGGATATAAGTGGGTTGGCTCCTAGAGGCCTCTGTCTAGCAGATGTTAGCCCACCAGTTGCTGGGTTAGAGGAGGTCTACAGGAAGGGCATCGGGGCTGGGTCAGCATATGATCAGCACATGAGACTTGGAAAACGGGCATTTGCTAACTTTGAGGTATGACTTTCATATCTTAACAATACGTGATGGGTAATAGTTGGCATCCTCTTTATCCAACGAGGACTCCTCTGACCCATTGCCCACCAAGCACTATGAGAAGCCGAGTCCTGGCTTTCTTTCCAATCACCAGCCGATGCCAGGCCCTTGGTCTTCCCTCCTGCCTCTATGGTCCTAGAGAATGGTGGGCTTTACCCCTCATTCCTTCCCGAACTGCAGGCCTCTGAGGGAACTCTGACTGCATCACCAGCTCCTGTTCTGTCCAGCCTGATGTCTGCCCAGTCCTTGATTTCCCATCTCCAACTTCCAGTCATGACTAGCCAGGCATCTGCAGTCCAAGGGGGAACTGATGTCTGCTGCCTGCTCTGGCCCAGCCTGGACAGGTTGTACCTGGGGATCAAGTGTTTGAGGTTACTGAGTAACTCAAGTTTGCTCAAGCCCTCTCTCTACCAGTGTTGTCTCCTTTCTACTCCCCAATGTCTTGGTTCAGGAATTCCAGAAGTCACAGCCTCCCTTAGACTCATGGAAGCAGCTCCAGTGTGTTTTAGAGGCAAAGAAGAAAATGAACAAAGTTGCAGTCACACACGCACCCCTCCCTCCTCTCCCCCTCCTCTCCTCCCTCCTCTCCTCCCTCCTCTCCTCCCTCCTCTCCTCCCTCCTCTCCTCCTCCTCTCCCTCCCTCCCTCTTCCTTCCTTTTCTTCCCACCCTCCTTCCTTCCCTCTCTTCCTTCCTCCTTCACATCTATATTGTATGACCTTGGGCAAGTTATCGAGCCCTCCTTGAGCCTCAGTTTCCTGGTCTGTGGGAATAATGACATTGCCTATGAGGAGTTCAAATAATTTATGCAGATTGCTGTCATTTTGACAAGCATTCAACAGATGTTGGGGATTAGTGCCAATCTGATTAGCTGAGCAGGGTGGGCAAATGGGTCACTGGCTTCAGCACCCTGAGGCCTGAGGTGTTTCCCAGGCAGTGAACAGGTGGAGGGCAGACTGTATGCTGGCAGCAAGGGTTGGGGGCCTCGAATAGGCACATTCAGGAAGGGTCACCAGACACAGGTCCAGTAACACTCTCCCTTTTCTTTCTTTTTTTAAAAAATATTTTATTTCCGGCTCAGGAGAATCCAGGAAGCTTGTTGGTGAGCTAGCCTGGCACATGGGCCAGAAAAGTCAACCAAAGATCCTGTCTCAATGTGGGAGTGAGGACCAGTTCCTGAGGTTGCTGTCTGGCTTCCACATGTGCTTCGTGTTATTCACGCATCCACATTCACACGCACACATAAAGATGAAATAATGATAATGATAAAAATAATAATAATAAATGATTTCCTGTTCTTTTTAACTAAAAAATATTTTATTATTTTTATTTTATGTGTATGAGTGTATTGCTTACATGTAGATGGGTGCACCCATGTTGTGTGATGCCTGCAGAAAAGGGTGTCAGATCCCCAGGAACTGGAGTTACAGTTGGTTGTTAGCCACCATGTAGATACTGGGATTTGAACCTGAGTCCTCTGCAAGAGCAGCCAGTGCTCTTAACTGCTGAGCCATCTCTCCAGTCCCATTCTATTTTTTTTTTTAAGCAAGTTCTAATGTAGATCTGGCTGACTTTGAACTTGCTGTGTAGCCAAGGACAACCCTGAATTGTGACTCCTTGGGCCTCCACTTCACCAGTGCTAGCATTACAGGTATTTGCCACCACCCCTGGATGATTTTTTTGTTCTTTGAGACAGCCTGACTATGTGGCTCAGGCTGGCCTCAAACTGGAGGTATTCTTGTCTCAGCTTCCCAAATGCTGATTACAGGTATGCACCAACATGCCAGCTACACACAATTCTTAAGCAGGTTTAGGGAAAGGCAGAGCTTTCCTTCATTCAATAAACATATACTGAGCACCTGCTGTATGCCAGAGACATGTTAGGCCCTGGGGCTACAACAGAACAAAATCTAGCTGGTACAGTGGGTAGAGTCCATGGGGAAGGGACCCAGATAGACCATATTGCAAAGGGCTGTGACAGAGAACAACTCCTAACCTGTGACTGTTCAGGAAAGGCGTCTCAGAGGAAACAATTCTTGTGAGACCTGGCTGGCCACAGCACAACTGGAGAGACAATTCCCCTTTACACCAGCAGAAAGTTTATTCCACAGAGTTCTTCTTCCGTGTTCTAGATGGATATATCCCAGGCTTCAATCTCACCAAAAGAGGAGGGCCCCTGAGCATTGTACAGTATGTCACATATGCATATTACATATTGATAGATAGTAGGACAAGGCTAGGTAAAAAATATAGCCTTTTCTCCTCAGAGAATTACCATAAACTCTGTTAAATTTGTCAGCAGGGGTTAGGGAGACAGCTCAGCAAGTAAAAGTGATTGCTGAGCAAACATGGTAACCTGAGTTTAATCCCAGGAACCCACGTAAAAACCAAGATGTGATGGCTTACATCTATAATCCCAGCACTCTTGTAGCAGGGGGAGGTGGAAACAGGAGAATCAGCTCATAGACCAGCCAGCCTTGAGTACGGAGAAACGATTGGAGACCCTGATCTAGCAAACTGGAAGGTGAGAACAGACTCCTGAAGGCCGTCCTCCTCTGACCTCCACATGTGTACCCCCCACCCAAATAAGTCAATAAGATTTTTATTTTATTTATTTATTTATATTTATTTATTTATTTTTTTTTTTGGTCTTTTTGAGACAGGGTCTCCTTGTAGCCCCAGCTGTCCTGGAACTCACTCTGTAGACCAGGCTGGCCTTGAACTCACAAAGATCTGCCTGCCTCTGCCTCCCAAGTGCTAGGATTAAAGGTATGCACCACCACACCTGGCAATTTTTATTTTTTATGTGTATGAATGTACTATCTGCATGTAGGTTGGTGCACCCATGTCATGCAATGCTGTGGAGGTCAGAAGAGGGGGTTGGATTCCCCTGGAACTGGAATTAGACAGTTTTTAGTTGCCACATGGGTGCTGGGAATTGAACTTGGGTCCTCTGCAAGAGCAGTCAGTGCTCTTAACTGCTGAGCCATCTCTCTAGGCCCACAATTTTTAAAAAGTTTGTCAGAGGGCTGGAGAGATAGCCCAGCAGTTAAGAGCACCGACACTCTTGCAGAGGACCTGGGTTCGATCCCCAGCACCCACATGGCGGCTAAGAACCGTCTGTAACTCCAATTCCAGGAGAACTCCAGTTCCAGGGGAATCCGAGACCCTCTTCTGACCTCCGCAGCATTGCACGACACGGGTGCACAGACCTGCATGCAGATAGTACATTCAGACACATACAAAGATAAATAATTAAAAAAAAAAATGTCAGGCTGAATGTGGCAGCACACTGGCCTTTAATCCCAGCTCAAGGGATGCAGAGGCAAGCGGGTATTTGTAAATCGAGGCCAGCCTGGTTTACAAAGTAAGTTCCAGGACAGCTGGGACTACAGGGAGACCCTGTCTCAAGAGACCAAAATTAATTAATTAATTAAAATGTCAGTTACCTGGAGAAAAAGACGTTTTTTGTTTTTGTTTTGTTTCATTTTGTTTTTGAGACAGGGTCTCAGCCCTAGCTAGCCTGGTACTCACAGAGACCCACCTGCCTTTCCTCCCAAGTGTTGGGATTAAATGTGGTCACCCAACAGGGCTGGAGAGATGGCCTAGCGGTTGAGAGCGCCGACCTCTCTTACAGAGGACCCGGGTTCGATCCCCAGTACCCATATGGCGGCCGAGAACCGTCTGAAACTCCAATTCCAGGAGAACTCCAGTTCCAGGGGAATCCGACACCCTCTTCTGACCTCCACGGCATTGCACGACATGGGTGCACAGCCTTGCATGCAGACAGTACATTCATACACGTACAGAAATAAATAAAATAAAATAAAAAAAGTCTTTAAATGTGGGCACCCAACAGAAAGACTTTTTTCATTCATTTCTTCATTTAATGCTTTTTCCACATTTTATTCATCTCTTCATTCTTTCCATTCATTCATATTTAATACACACTCCTTGCAGTGCTGCTGTGTGCCCAGTGCTGTGTGAGTCACGTCCTGCACACTCGTCACCATTAAACATGCCATAAGCGTGGTGGCGCACGCCTTTAATCCTAGCACTCAAGAGGCAGACACAGGTGGATCTTTGTGAGTTCAAGGCCAGCCTGGTCTACAGAGGGAGTTCCAGGACAGCTGGGGCTACAGGGAGACCCTGTCTCGAAAAAACAAAACAAAACAAAACAAAAAATTGCCATGCTGTGTTTCCAGGACCAAGGGCTGAACAAGATGTAGACTAAGATTCTGAGGTCTGACAGTGCCCCAGTTACAGTGATTAAAAAACAACAAAGTGGGGGCTGGAGAGATAGCCTAGCGGTTAAGAGTGCCGACTGCTCTTGCAGAGGACCCGGGTTCGATCCCCAGCACCCACATGGCGGCTGAGAACCGTCTGTAACTCCAATTCCGGGAGAACTCCAGTTCCAGGGGAATCCGACGCCCTCTTCTGACCTCCGCGGCATTGCACGACACGGGTGCACAAACCTCCATGCAGACAATACATTCACACACATAAATAAACAAACAAACAAATAAATAAATAAATCTAAAAAAACAAAAACAAAAAAAACCAAAGTGGGGCTGGAGAGATGGCCTAGCGGTTAAGAGCACTTATTGCTCTAGCAGAGAACCCAGGTTCAGTTCCCAGCACCGACATGGTGGCTCACAACCACCTGAAACTCCAGTTCCAGAGGCTTCAATGCTCTCTTCTGGTCTCCACAGGCTCCTATATGCACATGATACATATATACTCACATAGGCTCACACACATTCAAAAAAAGGCAGGGAGGAGCAGCAACCCACATGGAGAAGGGAGAGAACTAGTTCCCACGAGTTGTCCTCTGAGCTCCACACATACACCATGTGTTTGCAATTCCATATAATAAATAAATGGAACTCAAACACTTTTTCAATTATGCCTCTGAAAGATTTCTTTATTATTTTTTTATGTGTATGACTATACTGTCTGCATGTAGGGGTCTGTGCACCCATGTCGTGCAATGCCGCAGAGGTCAGAAGAGGGCATCAGATTCCCCTGGAACTGGAGTTCAAGACGGTTCTTAGCCGCCATGTGGGTGCTGGGAATCTAACCCGCTCTTAACTGCTAAGCCATCTCTCCAGCCCAAAATTCAAACATTTTTGAAAAGAGTAGCGTGGTCGAACTGGAGAGATGGCCTAGCTGTTAAGAGTGCTGATTGTGGGGCTGGAGAGATAGCCTAGTGGTTAAGAGCAGTTGTTTGCAGAGGACCCGGGTTAGATCCCCAGCACCCACATGGTGGCTGAGAACCGTCTGTAACTCCAATTCCAGGAGAACTCCAGTTCCAGGGGAATCCGAGACCCTCTTCTGACCTCCGCAGCATTGCACGACAGTACATTCATACACATACAAAAATAAATAAAATTAAAAAAAAAAGTGCTGATGGCTCTTGCAGAGGACTCAGGCTCGATTCCCAGCACCCACATGGCAGCTGAGAACTGTCTTTAACTCCAGTCCCAGGGGAATCCGACGCCCTCTTCTGACCTCCATGGCATTGTACAACACGGGTGCACATTCATACACGTACAAAAATAATAAAATTAAAAAATTAAAAAAAAAGAGTAGTGTGGTGGCGCACACCTTTAATCCTAGCACTGGGGAGGCAGAGGCAGGCAGATCTTTGTGAGTTCAAGGCCGGCCTAGTCTACAGAGGGAGTTCCAGGACAGCTGGGGCTACAGGGAGACCCTGTCTTGAAAAAAAAAAAAGAGTAGCAAGAAATAAATTTTTTTGGTTTTTGAGACAGAATTTCCCTGTAGTCCCAGCTGGCCTGGAACTCCTTATGTAGTCCAGGCTAGCCTCAGTCTGACAGAGATCCACCTGCCTTAGCCTCCTGAATACCAGGATTAAAGGTGTGCACCATCACACCCAGTTTGTGAATGCTTTAATCTCAACACTCCAGAGGCAGAAGCAGAAGCAGAAGCAGGATGTGAGTTCAAGGCAAGCCTGGTCTCCATAGCAAGTTCCAAGCCACCAAGGGCTGCATAGTAAGACCTTGGAAAAAAAAGTTTTGTAATTCCTGGTGGGGATCCGTAGTTGAGTCCTGAAAAAGGAAAGTTTTGTAAGACAGAAACTGCAAAAGGTAAAAGCATGGCCCCAAACACGTGGGACAAAAACCAGAGTCCTCGCTCTATCTAGATGAGACTTTAGACAATTTGTTTAGTGTAGAGAGAGTCGATTTTCTCTTTTTGCTCCACAGAGATATTGACTATACTAACCTCACAGGAGTTGCTGAGTGGGCAGGTGGCCCCAAAACATTGGCATGGTTATTACTGTCACCACTAAGGAAACGTGAATAAATTGGATGGCTTTTTATTCCTCCTACTAGTCATAGAACTCTTAGCTTGATGCTTGCTGTGGCAGGGTCTTAGTTCTTGCTTTTAGCTTTGTTTGTTTGCACTGTTTGTGTAAGGAGATATTTACATCAGAGAAGACCACTCAGACACAAAATAATACCAAAAGAAAGTACACGCTGAGCACTGCTCCCAGGCATCGCCCCAAGCTGTATTTTGGAGGAGTTTTAATACGGAAAAACCATATCCAGGTGTAAAAGTTTCAGTTCCCAAGCTTGGGGTAGAAAGCTCCCCTAATGAGTCCTATCCTATCCTCTAAGAGCAAGCCAGGCAGAAAGTGCAGAAGCCATAAATCCTCAGTTAGCAAAAGCTCCAGGTGCCAGCCCACCTGTTCTTAAACTCCTGCCTTAGTTCAGCTCAGCCAGACTTCCCTATTCCCATACTGTGAGTTAAGCTTTAACTCTGAGTTCAGTTTGGGCTTTAACATAGCGTAGCTATGGGTAACCTTGAGGTGCTCAACACTGTTTGTTTGGTAGCTTTCTTAGTTTTGTTGTTGTTGTTGTTTTACTTTGTTTTGGTTTTTATTTTTATTATTTATTTATTTATTTTGGTCTTTTCGAGACAGGGTCTCCCTGTAGCCCCAGCTGTCCTGTAACTCACTCTATAGACCAGGCTGGCCTTGAACTCACAAAGATCCTCCTGCCTCTGCCTCCCAAGTGCTAGGATTAAAGGTGTGCGCCACCACGCCAGGCATTATTTATTTTTTATTTTATTTTATGTGTATGAGTCTATTGCTTCCATGTAGATAGGGAGGTGCACCCATGTTGTGCGATGCATGCAGAGGACAGAAGAGGCATTGGATTCCCTAGAACTGGAGTTAGGGACAGTTGTTAGCCACCACGTGGGTGCTGGGAATCAAACCTTGGTCCTCTGCAAGAACAGTCAGTGCTCTAGCCCGGCCCCCTGAGTGCCAGCTTAATTTTAAACATAAAAAATGAAGTGTTGATCCTTAAGTGCTTGACTGGGGCCCTTCAGTGGGAAAACAGAAGAGCAGCAGGGGTCAATGGGGTCACTCCTAAGAACAGAGTACTCTAATGTGACTGCCACTAGAGGGGCAAGGAAGGGCAGCACATACCTGTAATACCAGCATTTAGGAGATTGAGGCAGGAGACTCTCAAGTTCGTGGCTAGTCTGGGCTTCATAGGGAGATTCTGTCTCATAAAAGCAAGAGCTGTGGATGTCCAGCTCAGTGGGAGAATGCTTGCCTAGCATGCACAAAGCCTTGAGAGACGAAAGGGAAGCAGGTATGAGAAGACCACCAAAGTTCTCTCAGCAATGGGCCATCCCATCACCACCAAACATATCACACTGACCTCACCCTGGCAGGCCAGGAAAGCTGTGTCTCCTCCCACCCCTTTCCTCTGACAGGCACTTTTGTACCAGGCATTCTGGGGTTAGATGTTAGTGCCCTCTCCTGGGCCAGCCTTTCCCCAAACTGAAGTGGTACCGCTTTTTCTTTTCATTCTTTGACTGGGTCTCATGTAGCTCAGGCTGGCCTCAAACTATATTTGAAACTGGCCTTGAACTCCTACTTGTATCCCTGTCTCCTGCATGCTGGCATATAGATAGGGGCCATGCCCTATGTGACTGGTAGTTTTTCATGAACACTTCTCTCATGAGGAAAGGGAACAACTGAGTAGAAATATTCTTTGCTTCGGACAGAGAAGTTATAAAAGTTGTGAGTCTCTGCCAAGGCTGGGTGACGGACCAAGCCAAGCAGGGGAGGATGAAGGAAGTAGGGTAATTCCTAAAGCCTGGCCAGAGCTGCTGGCTCTAGACAGCTGTTGTCCTCCAGAGGGATCAGACTGGGCTGGAGACTGAACTTGGACTCTATGATACACAGGCGGGGCTGTGAATTCTGGGACTTTCCTCCTGCTGTCTGACTTGTACACAGGGTATCCCACCCAGGTGCAGGGACATGTGATATTTGTAGTTCTGTTGTTGTTGGAGATAGAATCACAGTCTGTAACCCAGGCTGCTTTGGAACTTGTATTACTTCTGCCTCAGTCCCTGGAGTTCTGGGGTTACAGGCACAGGTGGGGTGCCCCCATGGTTCACTAGTTCCGTGGCTCTTAACGTCTTCGAGCAATGCCTTAGCCACTCAGTCATTCCTTCCCTTTTTTTCTTCTTTTTTTTTTTTGTCTTTTTGAGACCTGTAGCTCCAGCTGTCCTGGAACTCCCTCTGTAGACCAAGCTGGCCTTGAACTCACAAAGATCCACCTGCCTCTGCCTCCCAAGTGCTAGGATTAAAGGTGTGGGCCACCACGCCTGGCAAGTCATTCCTTCCATAGCTATATATTTCGCCATGTGTACAAGATGGGCAGGCCCTGGGGACACAGCAGGGGGTAATCCGCACTGTCTTTGCTCTCCCAGAGCGCATGCTCCAGTGGCAGAGACACTAAGGAACAGAGAAACAGAAACAGAAGCCGGTGAGAAGCAGTCTGAAGACCACAGTGATGGTGGTGCAATTAGACTAGGTTGAAGGGAAGGAAGATTGCAGGTAAGGCAGCTGTCTTGTGGAGTGGATGCAGATTTCTACCAGGGTACCCTCTGGGGTCCTTCCAACTGGGTTCTGATTTCTCTACATGGTCTGTCTACCACAGGGTAGCAGAGCCAAGTCAGCTCAACCCTGTCTCCCAACACCTCCAGCATCTGCATCCCAGCCAGAGGCAGAGCTGAGCTCTCTGAATAGCTGTTTCATCTTCACCTTCTTTATTAGTTTGTTTTTGAGACAGAGTTTCACTCTGTAGCCAGGCTGGTCTGGAATTTGCTATGTGGCACAGGCTAGTTCAAATTCTGCAGTTCTGCCTCAGACTCCTGAATGCTGAGATTATAGGTGTGTACCACCATGCCCAGCTTTTACTTCTTTTCATCTCAGCCAGACAAATTTATATGCTATATTATCTTTCCCACTTGTCCATTAATAAGCATTTATCTATTTAAATATTTCATTTAATTAATGATTTAAATATGCAGCAAATACTGAGTGCCAGCTACATACCTGGCACTGTCAAGAACAGGAGAAAATAACACCATGATGCTGTGTAGTGGTGTACACCTGTAATCCTAGCACCCAGCAGGCTGAGGCAGGCAAATTAAATGTTCAAGGCCAGAGGATTTTTGTGAATTTGAGGCCACCCTGGTCTACCTCGTAAGTTCCAGGCCAGCCAGAACTACATAGTGAGATACTGTCTCAAACAAAGACAAATAAAATTTATTACTATTTGAATTATGAACAGATTTTGTGCCAAACTGATCCCAAATCTCAGAAGACCTGAGGGAAAAGACCAGAGGGGGCAGGGAGTACAGGAGAGGGACAGACTGGGAAAGACCCCTCCCCTTGGATCCCTGGAGAACCCCTCCAGAATTCAGAATCTCTCCTTCCTGATTCTGTTTCTTCCAAGCTATGGGTTCAGTTAGTGGTAGCACATTGGAGGTGACAGTAGCCAGGGAGGCAGGTTGAGATGCAGACAGCAGAGGATGTAAAGGGACTGGGCTGTCAGGTCTGGAGAAGGGAGGCCTTGCCTGAGAAGGCATCGCTCACTAAGAGCTTGGAGAGAGCTGAGCAGTCAGACCTTGACACTGTTCTAGGAAGAGCCTCCTCCAGGGCCTGCTTCCTTAGAGGGCTGGCCCTCCTGAGGTGAGACTGGAGCTTGTAACCCAATTGGGAGAGCCATGAGCCAGGGTGGGAGCCTGGACTCCCTTGCCAGCCCCAGGGCACTGTTGAAATGCTCACAGATGATACCCAGAATGTTGTGTGGCAGCACCTACTCTCCCAACTGCGCCACTCTGGCTGGCAGATTCTGGGTTAGTGTCTTAACCTTGACAGCACCCCAGAATCACCTTGGTGCCAGAAGAACTTGGAAAAAAATACGAACCCTTGACCCCATCTGTGAGTTTTCAATGAAAAGGTTTAGGAGGAATCCCTAGACAGTTGTGTTTTCTGCCTCTCCAGACAGTTTCACACCACTCATCTACAGTGGCTGTGGCTCCACCCCTGCCCCAGACCTGGAAGCCAGTAGAAGAGTTCTCAGGTCCTGTTCCAGTTCTATTGAATTTAAAACCCTGGGAGTCTCAGAATCTGTGGGAAACAAATGGCCAAACTCTCCTACTCTCTAAAGCAACTATGTATGTTCATGCTCAACCCATCTACAGGAAAAACCAGTCAAACCTGAGAGCTCAGTGCCTTACCTCTGAATTCTTGTCACACACCATTATAAAAAAAGCAAAACACCAAAAGGAGAGAGAAAGGGGCATTGACCGGGACCCAACGCGGGTGGGGAACGGCGGCTCTGGCAGCGGCGGCTCCGGCTCCGGCGGCTCCTCCTCCTTCCGGCTCCTGTGGCCGGGGCTGCTGCAGATCCAGGCTTCCTCCCTCCCTTCCCTCCTCCCCACGTCGCCGCCGCCGCCGCCGCCGCCGCCACCGGGTCCGGTGCAACGAGCAGAGGCGCCGCCCGCCGGGAATGTGAGCAACCGGGTCGGTGCCGAGTTGATGGAACGGAGCTGCAGGGGAGGATCTTGAGGCTGCCGCCGCCACCGCCGGAGCGCTGAGGTTCGGGGCCGGCCGTGAGGCCTAGAAGCACCGCCGCCGCGGCGGAACCGGAGGGACGTCCCCAGGACAGCCGTCGCCCCGGGCTCCCCGCCGCTGCGCTCCCCGCTGTCCCGGGCCGCCGCCCGCCCCCGCCTCGGCCCCTCGCCCGCCTCCCGCCCTGCGCAGCCACACGTCGTCTTCGGATTCTTCCCCAGGAGCTTCAAGTAGGGATATGTCCTCAGCACCAACTACTCCTCCATCAGTGGATAAATTAGACGGATTTTCTCGGAAGTCCGTCAGAAAAGCCAGACAGAAGAGGTCGCAAAGTTCCTCACAGTTCAGGTCTCAAGGCAAGCCTATCGAGTTAACACCTCTGCCGCTGCTAAAAGATGTCCTCGTTGTTTGAGCTGTGTTTCATGTGGCTCCTATTACCTCCATTCTTCAGTCAGTAAGCCAGACCTCAACAAGTAGACACTTAAGAAGCCATCGTGGTGGCGCATGCCTTTAATCCTAGCACTTGGGAGGCAGAGGCAGGTGGATCTTTGTGAGTTCAAGGCCAGCCTGGTCTACAGAGTAAGTTCCAGGACAGCTGGGACTATAGGGAGACCCTGTCTCGAAAAGACCAAAAAAAAAAAAAAAAAAAAAAAAGAAGCCATTTCCCCAGAGCATGCTTTCAGAGTGCCATCTGTGTAGATCTAAAACTGAGCATGCCTCATGAGCGCAGTTTTCGAACATTTTTGCATGTACAAGCTTTTGAAAGAATTTTGTTAAGATAAGGTGTTCTTTAATTGAAGATTTGATGTATTTTTATTACTAAGGTGGTTGTGTGTCATATTACTACTACTGTATTATAAATATTAAAATTTATTTTTTTCTTTTTCTTCTTTTTAAATTTTATTTATTTTTGTATGTGTATGAATGTACTGTCTACATGTAGGTTTGTGCACCCATGTCGTGCAATGCTGCAGAGGTCAGAAGAGGGTGTCGGATTCCCCTGGAACTGGAGATCTCCTGGAATTGGAGTTTCAGATGGTTCTCGGCCGCCATGTGGGTGCTGGGGATCGAACCCGGGTCTTCTGAAAGAGCAGTCGGTGCTCTTAACCACTAGGCTATCTCTCCAGCCCCAAATATTGAAATTTAATAAACTGTTTTATTAGTCTTGAATGTGTAATCAGTAGAACTTCCAGACAGCAGTGTATTTCCCATTGTCATTTCATAACAAGAACAAGTTCTTTTCTCTTTTTTTTTGTCTTTTCGAGACAGGGTCTCTCTGTAGCCCCAGCTGTCCTGGAACTCGCTCTGTAGAACAGGCTGGCCTTGAACTCACAAAGATCCGCCTGCCTCTGCCTCCCAAGTGCTAGGATTAAAGGCGTGCGCCACCACGCCCGGCTCTCCTTTTATGTACAAGTTATATGTCTTGTCTAGTCTGCAAGATTTATTAGAATAAAAATCTGTCTCATGTTTGAAGGTCTCATTGTTAACCATTTCAAGAATCAAAATGTCTTGATCATAAGGCATTAAAAATTTAAACAGGCTGGAGAGATAGCGTAGCGGTTAAGAGCACCGACTGCTCTTGCAGAGGACCCGGGTTCGATCCCCAGCACCCACATGGCAGTTAAGAACCGTCTGTAACTCCAATTCCAGGAGAGCTCCAGTTCCAGGGGAATCCGACACCCTCTGCTGACCTCCGCAGCATTGCACGACATGGGTGCACACACCTACATGCAGACAGTACATTCATACACATACAAAAATAAATTTTTAAAAAAATTTAAAAAGTTAAAAAAGAAAAAAAGCAAAACACCAAGTAGTACCTCACAGCTATAATCCAGCATTGAGGAGGCAGGAGGGTTGATGTGAATTCAAGGTCTTCCCTTTTTGTATTTTTAGATTAGTTTTTACATTTATTTATTTGTCTGTGGGGCCTTGAGCATGCCATCATGTGGATGCGAAGGTCAGAAGATAACTTGTG
>VZQC01007890.1:701486-757588 GCA_009823505.1 Rhizomys pruinosus
GGAGGGGAGGGGAGGGGAGGGAAGGGAAGGGAAGGGAAGGGAAGGGAAGGGAAGGGAAGGGAAGGGAAGGGAAGGGGAAGGCTCACGAAACTCAGGAAGCTAAGAAGACTTGGGACTCAAGGAACAGAAAATTGATAAGACTCAGAAAGCTCAGCTCATACAGTCCGCTTTCTGAGGCTATATGATCAATAAACAGTTGCTGGCGGAGGAGAGGGTCTTCTGGGAACCTGCCTGCATGTTGGGCAGGGAGCTTCAGGAATACAGCTTTGGTGAGTTGTCACCCTGCCTAGTGGAGGTTTTTGGGGATGCAACTGCCCAAGTCACCCATGCCCTTGTGATTAACCGCTCACTCATGATCCTATAAGAAACCCTATTAAATTCATTGCTTCACCAAGATAGACTCAGGTGAAATTGTTTGGTTTGTCATTAGTGCCCTGTCTGGGGTAAGTGGACATTTGTTTACATCTCCCCAGAAAAAGACATACAGGTACTGCCAGAACCCTTCCCTTGCCACCCCAGCCACCTTCCTTCCCTCTTCTGTAACTCCTACTCCAGGTCCCTCAGACATGGCCATGCAGGTCTTCCAAAGGAATTATGGTGTATTACAATGGACACGTTTGGTAACTCCTTCAACCCTGTCTTCTCCCCCAGCCAAGTGCTGTGGTAACACTTTTAGATTTCAACTATTATAATAACCTCAATGTCTCACCATAGACTCTATATTAGTTACTTAGAGGACAATTTTTTTTAATTTATTGAAACAGTCTCTCACTGTAGCCCAGTTTAGCCTCAAACTCTGGCCTACAACTCATGACAATTCACCTGCCTCAGTCTCTTGAGTGCTGGAATTACTAGCATGTGCCACCACACTGATTTTCTACTATATCCTTTCTATTTCCTACCTTGGGGTTATTGCAAATACGTGCAAAGACATATGTATGTGCAACTTAGTTTGTAAATTAGTTTCTTTTCTTTTTTATGACTTTTTTATTTGTACAGTGTTTTTTGTTTTGTTTCATTGAGACAGTCTCCCTGTAGCCCAGTGGCCTGGAATTCACTGTGTAGGCCGGTCTGGCCTTGAACTCACAGAGATGCTCCTGACTCTGCCTCTCAAGTGCTGGTATTAAAGGTGTGAGCCACCATGCCTGGCTTGTTCAAGTGCTTTTTTTTTTTTTTCTTTAAATTTTTATTTTTTTATTTATTTCTGTATGTGTATTAATGTACTGTCTGCATGCAGGTTTGTGCACCCGTGTCGTGCAACGCCGAGGAGGTCAGAAGAGGGTTTCGGATTCCCCTGGAACTGGAGTTCTCCTGGAATTGGAGTCTCAGACGGCTCTCGGCCGCCATGTGGGTGCTGGGGATCGAACCCGGGTTCTCTGTAAGAGCGGTCGGCACTCTTAACCGCTAGGCCATCTCTCCAGCCCCGTTCAAGTGCTTTTGATTGCTGGTATGTTTATTGGTGTGTGCCTGTGAAGGCCAGAAGAAAACAACAGAATTGTCTTATGGGTGCTGGGAGTCGAACCTGGGTCCTCTGGAAGAACAACAAGTGCTCTTATCCATGAGCCACCTCTCCAGCCCTTTTCTTTTCTTCTTTCCTTTCTCTCTCTCTCTCTTTTTTTTTTTTTTTTTTTTTGGTCTTTTGCTTTTTGAGACAGGGTCTCCCTAAGCCCCAGGCTGGCCTTGAATCTCTCTGTCAGCCGAGGCTGGCCTGACTCAAACAAGAGATCTGCCTGCCTCTGCCATTGCCTCTCTAAGTGCTAGGAATTAAAGGCATGTCCCATCCACACCATCTACCTATATTCTCCTTTTTTAAAAAAAAATTTTTTTTTATTAATTTTTATTATTTCTGTATGTGTATGAATGTATTGCTCTGCATGCAAGTTTGTCACCAGTCGTTAGGTGCAATGCCGGCTGAGGTCAGAAGAGGGTTGTCACGATTTCCTGGAAACTGGGAGTTTCTGGAGGGAATTGGCGTTTCAGACGGTTCTCGGCCACCATGTGGGGTGGGGATCAAACCGGGTCCTCTATAAGAGCAGTCGGCGCTCTTAACGCTAGGGCATCTCTCCAGCCTCTATTCTCTCCTCTTGATTCAGCCTTCGACCCCAGCTCATCCAATGGTGCTGTCCACATTCAGAGTGAAATGTCCTCAGACATGCTGGAGGTGCCTCTCCTAGGTGATTCCAAGTCCCATCAAGTCAACAGCCAAGATATAGCATCACAGCGTGGTGGGTATGGTTTTGAGACACAGTCTCATATAGCTCATATGGTCTCAAGCTTGTATGTATCTGAGGATGGCCTTGAACACTAAGTTTGGTGTGTATCTGGGGTTGAACCCAGGGCTTCAGGCAAGCTAGCAAGGCACTCTACTAACTGGACTGCATCCCCAGTCCCCATAGTTGGTATTCTGAAATGCATTTCACACGGATCCTCGGAAGATGCCGTGGGACAGAGTACTACCTGGAATGGCAACCAACTAAGCCTCATCTTTACATCATCTGTTCTTAGTCCCTGTTCCACTTCCCCATTCTCCATCTCTGCTCTCAGTATCATAGTCCCAAATAAAGTGCTATATGTAAATCTTTGCCTTGGGCTTTGCTTTTTGGAGAATCTGGATAAAACAACTGGTACCTTTATAATACACACCAGAGAAGTAGAATTTTGGAGCTTAATTGCTCTTCAGTCAGAAGCCCTAAAAAAGTATTTCACTGCTGGTAAATCTTGGTGTATGATTGATAACACCATATCAGATAACAGACTGATGAGTGTGGTAGCACACGCCTATAATCCAGCACTTCAGAAGAGACCAGAGGTCAGGAGATTATCCTCAACTTTAGATCGAGGGTGCCCTGGGTTAAATATACCCGTCTCAAAACAATAAAACAAAAATACCAGGAGGCCGGGGCGTGGTGGCGCACCGACTTTAATCCTAGCACTTGGGACAGAGGAAGGCGGATCTTTGTGAGTTCAAAGGCCACTGGTTACAGAGTGAGTTTCCACGTCAGCTGTGGCTACAGGGAGACCCTGTCTTGAAAAGGGAACACACCAAACAACAAAAACCAATGGCAATGTTCCTTAAATGTGTAAGAAATAAATCATTCTGATTCCTTTTCTCGTATGCGGTTTTTTTTTTTTTTTTTTTTTTTTTTTTTTTTGCTTTTGGTAAGTCAGGGTCTCCCTGTATCCAGCTGTCCTGGCAACTCACTCTGTAGACCAGGCGGCCTCTTGAAACTCACAAAGATCCACCTGCTTGCCTCCAAGTGCTTAGAAATAAAGGGTGCGGCACCACGCCCGGCTCGGTATGAGGTTTGTTTAGAGCTTACCTCTAACCAGAGAATCAGATAAGCAGGAGGTACCAGGTCCCTGTTTTCTCCAGCTGGCATCTGCTGCCTGCTTGCCTAGGCTCTCACAGTTACCACAGTCTGCTGGTGATTGAGACACGTAGTAGAAAAGGAGGGAATCTTGAGCCCCAGGATATACATTAGATAAAGCTTTGTATCCTAAAACAAGAGGATGAGCAATCTGGGGAAGGGACATGACTAGATGCTAGGAAGATTATACTTCCCTGGAGAACTCAATCACTTGAGAAGTTCAGGGGATAGAAAAATGTGATTGTAAATAGAAAAACCACTGTTATGCACCAAATTGATGCACCAGCCATTTTTGCCTTCTCTCTAAGCTGATGCCAGACTTTTCAGGGTCGTAAATGACTTTACTTCACTGCTTGGTCTCTGTCTTCTTTTTTTTTTTTTTTTTTTGGTCTTTCGAGACAGGGTCCCCTTAGTCCCAGCTGTCCTGGAACTCGCTCTGTAGACAGGCTGACCCTTGAACTCACAACGATTCGCCTGCCTCTGCCTCCCGAGTGCTGGATTAAGGGCGTGCGCCACCACGCCCGGCTCATGTACTCTTCTTATGAAGTGAGGATCATTGTTTCTTACAATGGGGAGAAAACAGTCGTATTAAGGACTGGTTGCCTTTTGTTAATTGCTTTCAAGCCTTGGGGAAATACTAGGGTCAGATTGCCAGTCAAAAACTCAAAACCAGTGTTGTGAAAGCCAAAGCGCCCCCCCCACACACACCAATGGCCATGTTTCAGAAGGCTTTCAGGACTCACCTGGATATCAAATATGGGATTTAATTTCTGGGTGGCAGAACTGCAAAGGAAACTGATTGCACAGTTTCAACCTATCTCCTATATCAAAGTCAAGACCTAGAGGAGGAAAGAACAAAACCCCCAAACCTGGAATTTTTGAACATTTAGATTCTTTTTAATATTCTCTTAGCATGGAGGCCCTGCAAATTTCTCACATAAGGAAAAGAAGTCTTGGGGCATGGAGAGATGCCTCAGCAGTTAAAAGAGCACTGGCTGCTCTTGCAGGGGACTAGAGTTTTGTTCTACTCTAGAATCTACATTGGTGGCCCACAACCACCACATAACTCCATCTTCAGGGATCTGATGTGTGGTAAGCCATCATCTCATGGTGGGACAGGCCATGGAGAAAGCACATGTGTGAAAGCACAGTACAAGGCACATGGCAGGGTGCAAATCCAAATACAAAAATGGGCATTTATTCAAATGTAACATGTCATTATCTAGGCAGAGTGATGTCATTTCCCAGGGGCCAATCCCAGCCCTTTGTATCACCACGTCCCAATTCGTGGGCATAGACAGAGAGGGCCTGTGACCCTCACTTATGTCTCTGGGACACCTGGCTGGAAATGTTAGCTCACACACACCTAAGCCTAGATCAGACACACCCACAGTGATGCCCTATTCAGGCCTCTGTGGGCACCTGCACACGTGTTACATACCATACGGACACACCACATACACACATTCACAAAAGTAAATAAAATAAAAGTAATATATAATTATATTTATTTTTTTTTAATTTCCCGTATGTGTATGAATTAATGTTTTGCATGCAAGTTTGTGATATCCGTGTTCGTGCAATGCGCGGAGGTCAGAAGAGCGGTGCGGATTCCCCTGGAAATGGCAGTTCTCCTTCGTATTTGCGTTTCAGACGGTTCTCGGCGCGCCTGTGGGTGCTGGGGATCGAACCCGGGTCCTCTGTAGAGCGGTCGGCTCTTAACCCTTAGGCCATCTTCCAGCCCAATAAAAATCTTTTAAATAAATCTTAAGCCAGGCAAAACTGGAGAACAAAGAGCTCAAAATCTTCCTCAGCTATTGTTGTGTGACAGACTTTTCCTGGGGAGACATAACGAACAAATCTACACACTCTAGAAAGGAAACCCACAGCAGAGCAAGGCAATGATTATACCAAAGTCCAGTTTGGTGAAACAATGAGTTTATTGGGCTTACTAATGTGTAAGAGCGTTGCAGGAAAGATCAGGCGGGGCACCTGAAGTAGAAGGAAGCAGGTATTTTATTTGGGCTGCAACCTGGTACAATGAGTTCAAGCCCCCAAATCTGGACCCCTGAGGGAAGTAATATATATTTTATACCATAGGCATTGGGTTACAATGAGAAGGAAACTTACATATTGACTATCTGTAGTCTCAAAATCAGGCAAATTATAATTAAAAGAAAAACAGCTTATTTAAAAAGTCTCCTGAAAGTCTCCACAGAAATCTTTGAGAAATATAGAAAAAGGAAGCACCTAGGAAATGGGGGAGAGTCGGGGAGACAACGATGGACTGACGACAGACGACCATAATCTAGCACTGGTGACTGCCAGCCTTCCAACCACAAAGCCTGTTGGCAAATATCCTGCTGACAAGTTGGTTTAGACACATGAGAAGAAAAAAAATGGTAAATATTCCTAAGGTTCGACATCAAACAGAGTGTGGGTGAGGGTTATTTCAGGACAGGATGGGATGACTCCAAAGCACATTTTCACTGAAAGCTCACCCCCAACTCAGGGAGGCTACTCAGGAAGCTGTCACCTTGAGCTCTGCCACAAAACAAAGACAGGCACTCAAGTCTGAAAACCTGTCAGAAGTCTCTGCTTCCTCATTCAGCATCCCCTCCCCCTGAAGCAATTGTTTACTGGTTCCAAAAAGCTGGGGAGGGGTCTTGAGAATCTTGACATTTCTACTTTTCTAGACATGAGACCTTTTGTTTACCTGGGCACGTCCTCTCCTCCTGGACAAAATGTTTCAGTGGGAGGAACCTGGCTGTACAACAGTACCCAGCAAGTTTTTGCAACCAGCCCAGATTATATTATAGACCCTATCTCAAACAAAACAAATAACAAATGGTGAGCATCCTGGCCCACCATAATTCTATGATTCTAGCATTGGGAGGCAGAAACAGGGAGGGTTTGTCTCAAAAAGACAAAAACAAGAATTGACATCTAGTAGACAGGAAACACTTAGAACTGGGAGCTGGGAAAACAGATGGTGTGAGCATAGAATGAAAAGGAGGCTGTGGAAAATAAGAATGGGTAGGGATATTTATTGACATTAAGCACTAATCAGAGGCTGAAAAGGTGGTCCAGTGGTTTTTAAAGTGCTTGGTCCTCTTGCAGGGAATGGGAGTTTGGTTCCCAGCAACTAAACTGGGCAACTCACAACCAATCAAATGTAACTCCAGCTGCAGGGATCCCATTGCCCTCTTTTGGCCTCTGGGTTGTCAGCCGGTGCTCACACACACAGAACACATGCACAGACACCATGCACATGAGCACCACCACCACGCATACGCGTGCACGCACAAGCAATCATCTAAGTTTACAGTTCTGATGTCCCAGTAGGGACATTTANCCTACATATCCTCCACCCATATGCCAAGATTACAAAGTCTAAAAAGAGTTCCTTTTTTTTCTCTTTTTTGGTCTTTTTGACTTTTTGAGACAGGGTCTCCCTATAGCCCCAGCTGGCCTTGAACTCTCTCTGTAGACGAGGCTGGCCTTGAACTCACAGAGATCTGCCTGCCTCTGCCTCTGCCTCCTAAGTGCTGGAATTAAAGGCATGCGCCACCACACCCATCTACTCATATTCTCCTTTTTTAAAAAAAATTTTTTTTATTAATTTTATTTATTTCTGTATGTGTATGAATGTATTGTCTGCATGCAAGTTTGTGCACCCGTGTCGTGTGCAATGCCGCTGAGGTCAGAAGAGGGTGTCAGATTTCCCTGGAACTGGAGTTCTCCTGGAATTGGAGTTTCAGACGGTTCTCGGCCACCATGTGGGTGCTGGGGATCAAACCCGGGTCCTCTATAAGAGCAGTCGGCGCTCTTAACCGCTAGGCCATCTCTCCAGCCCTCATATTCTCCTCTTGATTCAGCCTTCGACCCCAGCTCATCCAATGGTGCTGTCCACATTCAGAGTGAAATGTCCTCAGACATGCTGGAGGTGCATCTCCTAGGTGATTCCAAGTCCCATCAAGTCAACAGCCAAGATATAGCATCACAGGTGGTGGGGTATGGTTTTGAGACACAGTCTCATATAGCTCATACTGGTCTCAAGCTTGATATGTATCTGAGGATGGCCTTGAACACTAGTTTGTGTAGTACTGGGGGTTGAACCCAGGGCTTCAGGCAAGCTAGCAAGGCACTCTACTAACTGGACTGCATCCCCAGTCCCCATAGTTGGTATTCTGAAATGCATTTCACACGGATCCTCGGAAGATGCCGTGGGACAGAGTACTACCTGGAATGGCAACCAACTAAGCCTCATCTTTACATCATCTGTTCTTAGTCCCTGTTCCACTTCCCCATTCTCCATCTCTGCTCTCAGTATCATAGTCCCAAATAAAGTGCTATATGTAAATCTTTGCCTTGGGCTTTGCTTTTTGGAGAATCTGGATAAAACAACTGGTACCTTTATAATACACACCAGAGAAGTAGAATTTTGGAGCTTAATTGCTCTTCAGTCAGAAGCCCTAAAAAAGTATTTCACTGCTGGTAAATCTTGGTGTATGATTGATAACACCATATCAGATAACAGACTGATGAGTGTGGTAGCACACGCCTATAATCCCAGCACTTCAGAGAGATCAGAGGATCAGGAGATTATCCTCAACTTTAGATCGAGGGTAGCCTGGGTTACATAATACCCTGTCTCAAAAAATAAAACAAAAATATACAATGGCAGGCCGGGCGTGGTGGCGCACGCCTTTAATCCTAGCACTTGGGAGGCAGAGGAAGGCGGATCTTTGTGAGTTCAAGGCCACCTGGTCTACAGAGTGAGTTCCAGGTCAGCTGGGGCTACAGGGAGACCCTGTCTTGAAAAGAACAACAACAACAACAAAAACCAATGGCAATGTTCCTTAAATGGTGTAAGAAATAAATCATTCTGATTCATTTTCGGTATGAGGTTTTTTTTTTTTTTTTTTTTTTTTTTTTTTTTTTTTTTTTTTCTTTTTGAGACAGGGTCTCCCTGTAGACCCAGCTGTCCTGGAACTCGCTCTGTAGACCAGGCTGACCTTGAACTCACAAAGATCCGCCTGCCTCTGCCTCCCGAGTGCTAGGATTAAAGGCGTGCGCCACCACGCCCGGCTCATGTACTCTTCTTATGAAGGAGGATCATTGTTTCTTACAATGGGGAGAAAACAGTCGTATTAAGGACTGGTTGCCTTTTGTTAATTGCTTTACAAGCCTTGGGGAAAACATATAGGGTCAGATTAGCCAGTCAAAAACTCAAAACAGCTGTGAAAGCCAAAGAGCCCCCCCCACACACACACAATGGCAATGTTTCAGAAGGCTTTCAGGACTCACCTGGATATCAAATATGGGATTTAATTTCTGGGTGGCAGAACTGCAAAGGAAACTGATTGCACAGTTTCAACCTATCTCCTATATCAAAGTCAAGACCTAGAGGAGGAAGAACAAAACCCCCAAACCTGAATTCTTGAACATTTAGATTCTTTTTAATATTCTCTTAGCATGGAGGCCCTGCAAATTTCTCACATAAGAAAAGAAGTCTTGGGGCTGGAGAGATGCCTCAGCAGTTAAGAGCACTGGCTGCTCTTGCAGAGGACTAGAGTTTTGTTCTAGAATCTACATTGGGTGGCCCACAACCACCATAACTCCATCTTCAGGGATCTGATGTGTGGTAAGCCATCATCTCATGGTGGGACAGGCCATGAAGAAAGCACATGTGTGAAAGCACAGTACAAGGACACATGGCAGGGTGCAAATCCAAATACAAAAATGGGCATTTATTCAAATGTAACATGTCATTATCTAGGCAGAGTGATGTCATTTCCCAGGGGCCAATCCCAGCCCTTTGTATCACCACGTCCCAATTCGTGGGCATAGACAGAGAGGGCCTGTGACCCTCACTTATGTCTCTGGGACATGCTGGCTGGAAATGTTAGCTCACACACACCTAAGCCTAGATCAGACACACCCACAGTGATGCCCTATTCAGGCCTCTGTGGGCACCTGCACACAGTGTACATACACATACGGACACACACATACACACATTAATAAAAGTAAATAAAAAAATAAAAGTAAATAATATATATATATTTATTTTTTTTTAAATTTCCGTATGTGTATGAATGTACTGTTTGCATGCAAGTTTGTGCATCCGTGTCGTGCAATGCCGCGGAGGTCAGAAGAGGGTGTCGGATTCCCCTGGAACTGGAGTTCTCCTGGAATTGGAGTTTCAGACGGTTCTCGGCCGCCATGTGGGTGCTGGGGATCGAACCCGGGTCCTCTGTAAGAGCGGTCGGCGCTCTTAACCGCTAGGCCATCTCTCCAGCCCCAATAAAATACTTTTTAAATAAATCTTAAAGCCAGGCAAAACTGGAGAACCAAGAGCTCAAAATCTTCCTCAGCTACTGTTGTGTGACAGACTTTTCCTGGGGAGACATAACGAACAAATCTACACACTCTAGAAAGGAAACCCACAGCAGAGCAAGGCAATGATTATACCAAAGTCCAGTTTGGTGAACCAGTGAGTTTTATTGGGCTTACTAATAGTGTAAGAGCGTTGCAGGAAAGATCAGGCGGGGCACCTGAAGTAGACAGGAAGCAGGTATTTTATTTGGGCTGCAACCTGGTACAATGAGTTCAAGCC
The DNA here is from genome assembly GCA_009823505.1 of Rhizomys pruinosus. Taxonomy (NCBI): domain Eukaryota; kingdom Metazoa; phylum Chordata; class Mammalia; order Rodentia; family Spalacidae; genus Rhizomys; species Rhizomys pruinosus. Next base: position 711,477 of record VZQC01007890.1, read on the forward strand.
CCCAAATCTGGACCCCTGAGGGAAGTAATATATATTTTATACCATAGGCATTGGGTTACAATGAGAAGGAAACTTACATATTGACTATCTGTAGTCTCAAAATCAGGCAAATTATTATAAATTTATAAAGAAAACAGCTATTTAAAAAAGTCTCCTGAAAGTCTCCACAGAAATCTTTGAGAAATATAGAAAAAGGAAGCACCTAGGAAATGGGGGAGAGTCGGGGAGACAACGATGGACTGACGACAGACGACCATAATCTAGCACTGGTGACTGCCAGCCTTCCAACCACAAAGCCTGTTGGCAAATATCCTGCTGACAAGTTGGTATAGACACATGAGACAGAAAACAAGGATAAATATTCCATAAGGTTCGACATCAACAGAGTGTGGGTGAGGGGTTATTTCAGGAGCAGGGATGACTCCAAAGCAACTGTTTCACTGAAAGCTCACCCCAACTCAGGAGGCTACTCAGGAAGCTGTCACCTTGGAGCTCTGCACAGCAAACAGGCAGCTCAAGTCTGAAAACCTGTCAGAGCTCTGCTTCCTCATCAGCATCCCCTCCCCCTGAGCAATTGTTTACTGGTTCCAAAAAGCTGGGGAGGGGTCTTGAGAATCTTGACATTTCTACTTTTCTAGACATGAGACCTTTTGTTTACCTGGGCACGTCCTCTCCCTCCTGGACAGAATGTTTCAGTTGGGAGGAACCTGCTGTACAACAGTACCCAGCAAGTTTGCAACCAGCCCAGATTATATTATAGACACTATCTCAAACAAAACAAATAACAAATGGTGAGCATCCTGGCCCACCATAATTCTAGCAGTTCTAGCAGTTGGGAGGCAGAAACAGGAGGGTTTGTCTCAAAAAGACAAAAAAAAAGAATTGCACGATCTAGCTAGGAAACACTTAGAACTGGGAGCTGGGAAAACAGATGGTGTGAGCATAGAATGAAAAGGAGGCTGTGGAAAATAAGAATGGGTAGGGATATTTATTGACATTAAGCACTAATCAGAGGCTGAAAAGATGGTCCAGTGGTTAAAGTGCTTAGTACTCTTGCAGGGAATGGGAGTTTGGTTCCCAGCAACTAAACTGGGCAACTCACAACCAATCAAATGTAACTCCAGCTGCAGGGGATCCAATGCCCTCTTTTGGCCTCTGGGTGTCAGCAGGTGCACACACACACAGACACACATGCACAGACACATGCACATGAGCACACACACGCATACGCGTGCACGCACAAGCAATCATCTAAGTTTACAGTTCTGATGTCCCAGTAGGGACATTTAGGACTAATACTAACAAAGAACATGGCTCTTGGAAGCTCAGATGCAATGAACTACAGGTGAGGTAGTGTTCTTGAAAATACCAAAAAAAAAAAAAAAAAAAAAAAAGATTAAAGAATTTCCTTCCATGGGCTGGAGAGATGGCCTAGCGGTTAAGAACACCGACCACGGGCTGGAGAGATAGCCTAGCGGTTAAGAGCACCGACTGCTCTTGCAGAGGACTCGGGTTCGATCCCCAGCACCCACATGGTGGCTGAGAACTGTCTGTAACTTCAATTCCAGGAGAACTCCAGTTCCAGGGGAATCCGAGACCCTCTTCTGACCTCCGCAGCATTGCACGACACGGGGAGCAGGGGTGGGGGGGGGAGGACGACAAACCTACATGCAGACAGTACATTCATACACATAAATAATAAATAAATCAAATAATAATTAAAAAAAAAAAGAATTTCCTTCCAGGGGCTGGAGAGATGGCCTAGCAGTTAAGAGCGCCGACTGCTCTTGCAGAGGACCTGGGTTCGATCTCCCAGCACCCACATGGTGGCTGAGAACCATCTTTGACTCCAGTTCGGAAATCCAACACCCCTTCTGACCTCTACACACTGCACGACAGGGTGCACAGACCTACATGTAGACAGTACATTCATATCACGTAAGAAATAAATAAATTTAAAAAAAAGAATGCTATTAAAAAAATTTTCCTTCCAGATGAGACATACCATCTTGGAGGGAAGCTCCTTAAAATAAAGGATGTCCTGAGGGCTGGAGAATGGCTCAGCAGTTAAGAGCACTACGTCTTGCAGAGGACGGGGGTTGATTCCCAGCACCCACATAAGAGGTTAAGAACTGTTCTTTTTTTGGGGGGTTGTTGGGTTGAGACAGGGTCTCCCTGTAGCTCTGGCTGTCCTGGAATCCACTCTTGTAGACCCAGGCTGGCCTCTCGACTCACGAGATCCGCGTGCCTCTGCCTCCCAATTGCTAGGATTAAAGGCGTGCAGCCACGCCCCGGCATTTATTTCTGTATTGTATCATGTACTGTCTGCATGTAGTTTGTGCACCCGTGTCGTGCAATGCCGCGAGGTCAGAAGAGGGTGTTGGATTTCCCTGGAACTGGAGTTTTCTCCTGGAATTGGAGTTTCAGACAGAAGAACCGTCTTTAAAGCCGGGCGTGGTGGGGCGCTGGCCTTTTAATCCTAGCACTTGGGAGGCAGAGCAGGCGACCTTTGGATTTCAAGACCAGCCTGGTCTAACAAGTGAGTTCCAGACAGTAGCGTGGCTACGGGAGACCCTGTCTCAAAAGACCAAAAAACACAAAAAAAAAAAAAAGAAGAGAACTGATCCTTCCTTTAAAAACAGCCCATAACTCCAGTTCCAGGGAAATCTGATGTCCTCTTCTGACCTCTGCGGCATTGCACGACACGGGTGCACCAACCTACATGCAGACAGTACACTCATACACATAAAAAAATAATAAATAAAAAAATTTAAAAATAAAGGCTGTCCTAAGGGCAGGTGAAACACTCCATCCTGCAGGAAATCTCCCTAAGCTCAAGAAGTAAACAACTTCACGACACAGGTGCACCTACCTACAAGCAGACAGTACACTCATACACATAAAATAATAAAAAATAATAAAAAAAGAAGTAAACAACTCAAAGGCTTTAGGAAGTCTCTTAAATAGGGGCTGGAGAGATGGCTCAGTGGTTAAGAGCATCAACTGCTCTTGCAGAGTCCCAATACCCACATGGCGATAAAAAAAAAAAAGGAAGTCCCTAAAATTAACCAGATTCACTAGCCACCCTCCCCAAGCTTATATAAACCCTAAAGACTGCCGAGAGATATTCCCAGACCAGAGGAGTTTCCTGGAAGAAGCAGATCAGCTGAGCTGCCTGGAAGAGGCTCAGACTTTCTATATAACTTTCTATATAATCTTCTTTAAGTTTAGATTATTGCAGTTTCCTTTGTTTTACTTATCAGGTGGATACCTTGAAATGTAGCCCTGGGATGCTCAGAAATGTTTTATTGCTCTGTACTAATGTCTTGAAGATCTTTTTTTGTTTGTTTTTGTTTTTTTGTCTTTTTGAGAGAGGGTCTCCCTGTAGCCCCAGCTGTCCTGAAACTCACCTTGTAGACCAGGCTGGCCTTGAACTCACAAAGATCAGCCTGTCTCTGCCTCCCAAGCACTAGGATTAAAGGCGTGCGCCACCATGCCCGGCTTGGAGATCTATGATGTTTAGCACTCCATATGTCTGATTATTGATAAAGATAAAAAGCTAAAAGAATGGAAATTTCGCCAAATGGTTCATGAAGCACCTGGTCCAAATAGTCCAAGAGAAGTGTACATCAAAAACATCAGAAATCTAAACTTCTTCCAATAATATTTGCCTTTGTAAATGGAAATAATTGTTTGACTGGGTCCTAGCCCAATTAGCCTAGCCTGGTTGTAGACCAAAAGGCGTCAGATGTGCTGAGCCACACCTAGGAGATCTACCTTGTAAGCTGTTAGCAGAGTGAACACAGGAAGGAATTTCCCAAGATAACATGGCCCATTATGAAAAGAAACACAAGGCCCAGGTGCTAACAATAAAATGATGACATCAAATTCACTATATAATCCCCAAAGAATCTAAAAGCCTTTATTGCTTCAGGGGCCCCCATCCATGAGGAAGGAATAAATGAGCTTTCCGACTCTCCCCTGGGTAAAAGCTGAGTCTCTTTGCTGTTTGAAGAATTTCATTTCATTTATTTACTTATTTACTTATTATTTATTTATTTATTTATCTTTTTGTTTTCTTTTGTTTTGTTTTTTTGGCCTTTTTGAGCCAGGGTCTCCCTGTAGCCCCAGCTGTCCTGGAACTTACTATGTAGACCAGGCTGGCCTTGAACTCACAAAGATCCGCCTGCCTCTGCCTCCCAAGTGCTAGGATAGCTGTGTTTTTTGAGACAGGGTCTCCCTTTAGTACCTCCAGTACTCCAAACTGGAGCTTGCTCTGTAGACCAGGCTGACCTTGAACTCACAGATAATCTGCTTGCTTCTGCCTCCCAAGTGCTGGGATTAAAGGTGTGCGCCACCACGCCCAGCACTGAAGAATTTCTTTATAACAAGACCACCTAGGGGCTGGAGAGATGGCTCTAGTGGTTAAGAGCACCAACTGCTCTTGCAGAGGACCCGGGTTCGATCCCCAGCACCCACACAGCAGCTGAGAACCATCTTTAACTCCAGTTCCAGGGGAATCCAACACCCTCTTCTGCCCTCCGCAGCATGGCACAACATGGGTGCACAAACCTACATGGTACATTCATACACATAAAAAAAAAAAAAAGAACCAGAGTCAGAACTGCAACAGGCAAAGAATATATACTTATCAAAATAAGTATGCAGTAGATGTAGGACAGACGGATACTCCAGTACGAACATGTGCCACCTAATGAATAGAGGTGGAAGATTTTATTCCCTGAGCCCAGCTAGAATGCATCAGATGCCAAGGCCTAGTGTCCTTGGATAATTTGAAAGCCTTCTTTTGATTCCTTGGGCGGAATAGGGCAGTATCTCATGTCTGTAAGACAGGTGGCTCCATAAACAGACTGCCTAGTTCTGGGAGGGACCATTGATAAGGTTTTAGGAAGGCCGGACTGCCAATTTGGGTCCAGTTACCCATTTCAAGGGATTTATGACCCTATGGTCTTTTTTTTTTTTGGTCTTTTTGAGACAGGGTCTCCCTGTAGCCCCAGCTGTCCTGGAACTCACTCTATAGACCAGGCTGGCCTTGAACTCACAAAGATCCGCCTGCCTCTGCCTCCCAAGTGCTAGGATTAAAGGCATTCGCCACCACGCCCAGCTGACGACCCTATGGTCTTCTTAATGAAGCTTATGGTTCTTCGGCTATTCACGTATTCTAGCAATCCTTGCTTTGGTATGTCATTGATTCCCTGTTATGGGAATTAACCCTAGACTGACCTGCCCTCCTGAGAAGGCTCAAACCATACTCAGGAAGCAGAGGAAATTTATCCTTTATCACACAAAGACCTCAGACTGGGTTATGCTCTAGAGAAATTGAGGCCTGGATCAGAAAAACATACAGGTTTTAGACTTTTTTTTGGTCTTTTTCGAGACAGGGTCTTCCTGTAGCCCCAGCTGTCCTGGAACTCGCTCTGTAGACCAGGCTGGCCTTGAACTCACAAAGATCCGCCTGCCTCTGCCTCTCAAGTGCTAGGATTAAAGGCGTGCGCCCGGCGCTCCTTAGGCTTTTATAGGAAATGTAAACAGTCATCTTAATTTGGATTCCCTTGCTCCTATTTTTCTAGCCAGAGACCCAATTTAAAATCACCTAGACTCGGCTGGAGAGATGGCTCGGCAGTTAAGAGCAACAAGTGCTCTGGAAGAGGACCCAGGTTTGATTCCCAGCACCCACATGGTGGCTAACAACCTTCCATAACTCCAGTTCCAGGGGATCTGACACCTTCTTCTGACAAGTGGATGCCACAGGTGCACTTACACACATGCAGGCAATACAGTCATATATATACATAAAATAAAATAAGATAAAGTATCTCAGTCTTAGCCATATTCTGGTACCTGGGTCAGAAGCAACAGTACATGGCTTTTTCTGGGGTACATCATAAGAACTGATTCCCCAAATGACCTAGTCAGTCTCTTTTCTCCAAAAGAATAGCCTGAGACGAAAATTCAATAATTGTTTCATTCTGGATCCAAAGCAGCATGTTCAGAATAACTGATTTTATACTTTATTATTTTTTCAATATATATTAAATGAAATTGTTTTTCTCTTTTTGAGACAGGGTCTCCCATTTAGTCCCAGCTGGCCTGGAACTTGCTCTGTAGAACAGGTTGGCCTTGAACTCACAAAGATCCACCTGCCTCTGCCTCCTGAGTGCTGGGATTAAAGGCATGCACCATCATGCCTGGCATTAAATGAATTTTTTTTTGCATTTCATACAATACATCTTAATTATATTTAGATCAGCCCCATCTGCACCCCCCATAGCTTAACCTGAAATCTTAAAATATTTCTTTTCCTGTCCTTCCTGATGCCTCTGAATCGTGTACCACTCATAGCTTAGACAAAGTGAGCTCTGCTGGTTTCATATGTAAAGGCACCACCTCCTCAGTTGTTTAGTGCTTAAAAGAGAAAGAAATATTACCTTAAGTCTACATGGAAAACACTTCACCTTTTGTTCTTTTGGCTACAAAGACTTTCTCATATCCTAAAGAGATAGAGATATAAAGTTTCTGTCTTCTCCAACTCTGGACTAACCTAGGTTTCATGTAATTGTCTCAGTGATAGTTGTTTCCATGTGCTGTTTGTATCAAAACTATTTTTAGAGGGGCTGGAGAGATAGCCTAGTGGTTAAGAGCACCGACTGCTCTTGCAGAGGACCCGGGTTCCCTAGAACCCCATGGCGGCTGAAAACCATCTTTAACTCCAGTTCCAGGGGAATCTGACACCCTCTTCTGACCTCCGTGGCATTGCATGACAGGGGTTCACCAACGTACATGCAGACAATACATTCATACACATGTGAAAATAAATTTAAAAAATATTTTTTTAAAAAACTATTTTTAGAGGCCGGAGAGATGGCTCAGCAGTTAAGAGTGCTGACTGCTCTCCCAGAGGACCTGGGTTCAATCCCCAGCACCAACATGGTGGCTAAGAACCGTCTTTAACTCCAGTTCCAGGGGGATCCAATGCCCTCTTCTGACCTCCACGGCATTGCGTGACACGGGTGCACCAACCTACATGCAGACAGTACATTCATACACAAAAATAAATAAATAAATAAATAAATAAATAAATAAATAAAGATTTTTAAAAAGCACCAACTGCTCTTGCAGAGAACCTAGGTTCGATTCCCAGCACCCACATGGTGGCTAAGAACTGTCTTTAACTCCAGTTCCAGGGGAATCTGACGTTGTTGTGCAATGCCATGGAGGTGCTCTTAACCGCTGAGCCATCTCTCCAACCCCAAAAGCCAATTTTTATTCAAGTTTTGTGCATTTCATACAAAATTTCCAATCAAATCTAGATCCCATTCCCCCTTCCTTGTCCCCCCACCCCACTAGAGCTCATGCATTCTGCCAAACATGTTTTTCATCTTTTTCTCATTTAAAATTTTCCATTATTATTATTATTATTATTATTATTATTATTATTTGTACGAGTGTACTGTTTGCATGTAGGTTGGTGCACCTGTGTCGTGCAATGCCTTGGAGGTCAGAAGAGGGCGTCGGATTCCCCTGGAACTGGAGTTAAAGATGGTTCTTAGCTGCCATGTGGATGCTGGGAATCGAACCTGGGTCCTCTGGAAGAGCAGTTGGTGCTCTTAACCGCTGAGCTATCTCTCCAGCCCCAGCAAGATATAGATTTTTATATTTACAGACAACTTATGACAGTTACCGCTCATCAAAGAAGCTTCTTTTGCAACAGACAGAAACTGTTAAAGAATTCTATAACTAGGGCTGGAGAGATGGCCTAGTGGTTAAGAGCGCCAACCGCTCTTGCAGAGGACCCGGGTTCAATCCCCAGCACCCACATGGCGGCCAAGAACCGTCTGAAACTCCAATTCCAGGAGAACTCCAGTTCCAGGGGAATCCGAGACCCTCTTCTTACCTCCGCAGCATTGCACGACACGGGTGCACACACCTGCATGCAGACAGTACATTCATACACATACAGAAATAAATAAAATTAATAAAAAAAAGAATTCCACAACTGGTCACACACAGAGATTACCTGTGAAATGCCCAGCCCTATACAATACATCTACCTCTATATGGAACCTCTATACCTAAGGCTCATGGAACATAGTGGAAAAAGGGATAGAGAGATTAATAACACATCTCTCAACTCTCATTAGTGAAGCTCCCTCATGCAACAGACAGCAATGAATACAAAAGAACACAAATGACCAAGGTGTAGAGAATAGGAGTCTGGAGAGTGTGGGTCTTTGGACAGGACTTCTATATTAAACTTCACCCACCCAGGGCTCAGGGACCATTATGGAAGAGGAGGGGAAAAGACTGTAAGAGCCATTGGAGGAGGTGCATGGCCATATGGACATAGAATCTTACAGTCTCTTGGGACCTTGCTCATATGAATCTATAGCAAAGGTGTCAGCATGCACAAGACCCATGTAAACTCAAGCAGACAAAAACCCAGCATAGAGCTGTCAAAATGGGCAGCAGGCTCCAATCTTAACTGAAGAAATATTGGGTAGCTAATTACTGCTGGGTGACAAAGAGCTGATCTTCTTTAAGGGAGTGACTCTAGATAGGCTGACTAGACCTCAGTGGATGAACTTGTACTGAGGGACATCTGGGAATAGTAATTTGATATGATAGGCTGTATTAGTCACTTTTCTGTTGCTGTGATAAAACACCATGACCAAGGAACTTATAAAAGGAAGAGTTTATTTGAGCTTACGATTGACAGTTCCAGGGAATTAGAGTCCATTGTGGTGGGAGGCATGGCGGCTGGAGCTGGAGCAGCAAGCCAAGGGTCACATCTTGCAATGAGCACAGGAAGCCAAGAGAGAGGCAAGCTGCAGGAGAAAAGGGATCAGCTCCCTCTGCCGAGGCCTTTTATACTTCTGGCTGGCAGAAGGTAATGCCCACATTTAGGGTGGGCCATCCGGGTTGAGGTGGTCCAATCTGAAGATCCTTTTTCTCTTATTTGTTCCTTAGTCCAGTCAAGCTGACACCCAGGATTAACCATCACATAGGTCTTAACACAAATGACAGACTATATGAACTTCAGTGGCGGGGGTACTATAAGAGGGTGCTGATGGGGAAGTGGGTATAAAGATGATTAAGGAGCTGGAGAGATGGCCTAGTGGTTAAGAGCGCCGACTGCTCTTGAAGAGGACCCGGGTTCGATTCCCAGCACCCACATGGCAGCTGAGAACCGTCTTTGACTCCCGTCCCAGGGGAATCCAACGCCCTTTTCTGACCTCTGCGGCATTGCACAACACAGGTGCACAGACTTACATGTAGACAGTACATTCATACACATAAAAAATAAATAAAATTTAAAAAAAGATGATTAAGAGCAGGCATGGTGATGAATGTCTTTAATCCTAGTGGTCATGAGGCAGAGGCAGGCAGATCTGTGTAAGTTCAAGGCCAGCCTGTTCTACATAGCAAGTTCCAGGCCACCTGGTGCTGCAGGAAGACCCTGTCTCAAAAAAGACCAAAAAAAAAAAAAAAAAGACTATACTTTCAGGGATCATTTCTTTTTTTTTTTTTGGTATTTTTGAGATGGGGTCTCCCTGAAGTCCCAGCCGTTCTGGAATTCACTTTGTAGACCAGGGTGTCCTTGAACTCACAAAGACCACCCTGCGCTGCCTCCCGAGTGCTGGGATTAAATGCGTGCGTCATGTCTTTATTATGTTACAGACAAGTCTCTCGGACTGTGTAGAGTAACCAAAACCAGAGGAGGAGTCGCAATCTCTCCCAGCCTGAAGCCGGCTTCTGTGGTGTGCTTTACTGCAAAGGCCACTTGCCATTGATGAGATCGTCTCTTCATTCAGGAGGTAGAGGGAAAGAATGCAGCCTAATGAAAAAAGGGGGGGCTGGAGATGAGAGGCTGACTACTCTTGCAGAGGACCCGGGTTCGGTCCCAGCACCACATGGCAGCTGAAAATGTCATACTCCATCTTCCAGGGAATCCGAACCCTCTCTGATTCCATGGCACGCATGACATGAGTGTACAAACTACATGAGACAAAACATCAATACACAATAAAAAATAAAAAAGAAAGCAATAAGCTTTAAAAAAAAAAAGACTTGAGCTGGGCGTGGTGGCGCATGCCTTTAATCCATCACTTGGGAGGGCAGAGGCAGGGACTTTGTGAGTTCAAGCCAGCCTGGTCACAGAGTGAGTTCAGGACAGCTGGGGCTACAGGAGACCCTGTTGAAAAGACACAAAAAAAAATAAAAATTAAGATGTACCTGCTGGGTGTGTGCACAGGCCTGTAATCCCAGCATTGGGAGGAGCAGAGCAGGCGGATGTCTGTAGTTCAAGGCCAGCCTGGTCACCATAGCGAGCTCCAAGGCCAGCCGGAGACTAAAGGAGACAGTGCTTAAAAAAAAAAAAAATAATATATAATATAGTATATAATAATATATATATAAATATATATTAATTCATTGGGTCACACATACACAAAAAGACATGAAAATGAGAAGGGAATCAACAGGAGTGGGAGGGGGCAAATATATGTAATGAAAATGTCCTAATGAAACCCATTATTCTGTGTAATTAATATATACTTACAAAACAGTAAAAAGTAAACTGGGGCCGGGTGTGGTGGCACACGCCTTTAATCTCAGCACTTGGAGGCAGAGGCAGCCGATTCTGTGAGTTCAAGGCAGCCGTGGTCTACAAAGTGAGTTCCAGGACAGCTGGCTAAGGGAGACCCTGTCTCAAAAAGACCAAAAAAAAGGGTGGGGGAGAGCGTGAGAAGGTGGCCTAGCAGTTAAGAGTGCCGACGCTCTTGCAGGACCCGGGTTTGAGCCCCAGCACCCACATGGCGGCTGAGAACCGTCTTTAACTCCAGTTCCAGGGGTATCCGACACCCTCTCTGACTTCCGCAGCATTGCAAGACACGGGTGCACAGACTACAAGCAGACAGTACATCATACACATAAAAAAATAAATAACTAAAAAAAAAAAAAAAAGCCGGCGTGGTGTTGACGCTTTAATCCTAGCACTTGGGAGGCAGAGGCAGGCGGATCTTTGTGAGTTCAAGGCCAGCCTGGTCTACAGAGCGAGTTCCAGGACAGCCGGGGCTACAAGGAGACCCTGTCTCGAAAGACTAAAATAAATAATAAATAAATAATAAATAAATAATAATAAATAATAAAAATAAAAAGTAAGCTGGGAATGGTGGTGCATGCTAATCCTGCATTCAGGGAGCAGGCAGGTACTTGTGAGTTGAGAGCCATATGGCAAAGACTCTGTCTCAAAACACACATTAGAAAAAAAAAGTAAAGTAAGCAACTGGAAATGATATAAATGTCCATCAATCAGGAGCTATTAAATATCGTGTCATGCTGTGCAATGAAATACCTGGGACAGGCCAAATGAATGTAAGGCCCATGTTTAGATCTGTAAGCTCTAAGTATAGTAAGTAAAAAAAAAAAAAAAAAAAGGCCAAGATTCTAGGACATGAGTTCAATTGGCAGAGTCCCAGCCTAGCATGCATGAAGCCCTGGTTTGATCCCCAGCACCACACAAGTGGATGTGGTAGTGCATGCCTATAATTCCAGCAAGATGTAAAGACCAGAGGATCAGAAGTTCAAGATCATCCTCAGCTAGAGTGAGTTTGAGGCTCAGCCTGATATATATATATATGAAATGGGGAAGGCACAGAAACATGTGTATAGTAAACCACCATTTGTGGCAGATTACAGAAGGCTCCATATAATTACAAGGAACCTTAAAAGTTGAAGGGGCCAGGCAATGGTGGCTCACACTTGTAACCTTAGCACTCAGGACACTGAAGCAGGAGAATTACTATGAGTTTGGGGCCCATGTTAGCTATACAATGAGATCCAGTCTAGAAAACAAACAAAAAAAAACAGACAAATAATAAAACACAGGACACCTTGAGTTTGGGCCAGTGACACCTGCTTATACTTCTGCTCTATTGAACTGAGGTTAAATTTGTGTTGGACCACAGGGCTTGTGGAAATTTGCTACAGTAGGAAAATAATACACTACTGCTGTGTAAAATTTTAAAAAGAATATAATGTGCATCCAGTTCCAATGTACATGCTGGTGTATAGATTTTCTTTCTTCAATACACAGAAGTAGCCAGCAGTAGTTTGGAGAGGGCCTAATGTTTTAGGAGAAATATTGCTCTTTTATATTTCCTGCATTATTTAAAACTTTTTTGCATGTCTATGATTTAAATTTTTATTATGGAATTTTAACTTATACAAAAAATGAAGAAAATATTGTAATTAATCTGATATGTTTATCACTCAGAATAACTAACTGTATATGACTAATTTTATTTCATTCACATCCTGGTTAGGACCCTCTACCTGGGGGGGTGAAGGAATGCTTAAGACACCATCTGTGATGAGCTTGTGTCATTATGAATGTCTCTGCTTACTTACAGAAGTACAATTCGTTTTGCAGATGATGCCAGCTACTATGATGCGGCCACTCGGACCTTCCTCTGTTTACATATTTTCCACCCATGAACCAAAATGTTTTGTTTTGTTTTGGCCAGTGAGATTGCTGTGTATACAGGTGCTTGCCATGTAAGCCCAGCGACCTGAGTTGGATCCCTGGAACCCACACAAAGGTGGAGAGAGGAGGCTGGAGAGATGGTTCACCGATTAATAGCACTGGCTGCTCCTGCAGAGGACTCAGGTTTGGTTCCCAGCACCCACATGGTGGGTAACTCCAGTTTCCAGGGATCAGAAACCGTCTTCTGGTTTCCACAGGCATTGCAAACATGGGTGCACATACAGCAAGCAAAATACTCATACACATGTAAAATAAAAGTAAATGCGGCCAGGCGTGGTGGCGCACGCCTTTGATCCTAGCACTTGGGAGGCAGAGGATCTTTGTGAGTTCAAGGCCAGCCTGGTCTACAGAGTGAGTTCCAGGCCAGCTGGAACTACATGGAGACCCTGTCTCGAAAAGACCAAAAAAAAAAAAAAAAAAAAAAAAAAAAAAAAGTAAATGCATTTAAAATAATTTTTGTGGGCTGGAGAGATGGCCTAGCGGTTAAGAGCGCCGACCGCTCTTGCAGAGGACCCGGGTTCGATCCCCAGCACCCACATGGCGGCAAAAACCGTCTGAAACTCCAATTCCAGGAGAACTCCAGTTCCAGGGAATCCGAGACCCTCTTCTGACTTCCGCGGCATTGCACGACACGCGTGCACAGACCTGCATGCAGACAGTACATTCATACACATACAGAAATAAATAAAATTAAAAAAAAATTTAAAATAATTTTTGTTTTTGGTGTTTTTGAGACAGTGTCTCCTTGTAGCCCCAGCTGGCTTGGAACTATCCCTGTAGACCAGGATGGCCTTGAACTCACAGAGATGTGCCTGCCTCTGCATCCCAAGTGCTGGGATTAAAGGCATGCACCACCACACCCAGAATAAAGACAGCTCTTAGCAGCCATGTGGGTGCTGGGAATTGAACCTGGGTCCTCTGCAAGAGCAGTCAGTGCTCTTAACTGCTGAGCCATCTCTCTATCCCCTAAAATAAACTTTTTAAAAATAAATTTTATTTTTTTTTATGTGTATGAATGTACTGTCTGCATGTAGGTTTGTGCACCCATGTCATGCAGCCAAAGGTCAGAAGAGGGCGTCGGATTCCCCTGGAACTGGAGTTAGAGATGGTTCTAGCCACCATGTGGGTGCTGGGAATCAACCCAGGTCCTCTGCAAGAGCAGTCAGTATTAACTGCTGAACCATCTCTCTATCCTAAAGTAAACTTTTTTAAATTTAATTTTTTATTTTGGTTTTTATCTTTTTCGAGACAGGGTCTCCCTGTAGCCCCAGCTGGACTGGAACTCACTCTGTTACCAGGCTGGCCTTGAACTCACAAAGATCCTCCTGCTTCTGCCTCCCAAGTGCTAGGATTAAAGGTGTGCACCACCTCACCCGGCTAAATAAACTTTTAAAAGATTAAAGTAGGCCAGACATGGTGGTATGTTCTTAATGCCAGCACTTGGGAGGCAAGGCAGGTGAATCTCTGTGAGTTCAAGGCACCCTGGTCTAANCAACATCTCCTTGGTAGAATAATCCATTGCTGATATCAGAGCTCTCCTGTGTTAATATATTTTGGCTAAGTGCACAGCTTAAGGAGACTTTAGAATTATATTTGGTTCTGAATAGAGAATAATCCTTTTCACAGTTCCTATGTCTATTGGTCAATTAAAGAAGGCAGTTTTACCGGTTTTATAAGAGATTACCTCTATAACAGTTGGCTCCAATTTACAGTTAGAGAACAACCTCATCATCATCATGTTCCTCCTTGTTCTATGAAGGGGAGGTAAGAAAGTCTCTCATATGAAAACTTTGCAGCACCTAGAAGGTAAATTTCATTAGGACTCATTATAAACAGTTGTTACAAGTAGGATCCACAGAGGGGTTTGATGTCTGCTGCAGTCTGAGGCTTTTCCTTTTTTTTAAAAAAAAAAACATTTTTTTAAATTTATTTTTTTTATGTGTATGAATGTACTGTCTGCATGTAGGTTTGTGCACCCATGTCATGCAATGCCACAGAGGTCAGAAGAGGGCGTCGGATTCCCCTGGAACTGGAGTTAGAGATGGTTCTTAGCCACCATGTGGGTGCTGGGAATCGAACCCAGGTCCTCTGCAAGAGCAGTCAGTGCCCTTAACTGCTGAACCATCTCTCTATCCCCTAAAGTAAACTTTTTTAAATTTAATTTTATTTATTTGGTTTTTATCTTTTTCGAGACAGGGTCTCCCTGTAGCCCCAGCTGGACTGGAACTCACTCTGTATACCAGGCTGGCCTTGAACTCACAAAGATCCTCCTGCTTCTGCCTCCCAAGTGCTAGGATTAAAGGTGTGCACCACCTCACCCGGCTAAAATAAACTTTTTAAAGAATAAAAAGTAGGCCAGACATGGTGGTTTATGTCTTTAATCCCAGCACTTGGGAGGCAGAGGCAGGTGAATCTCTGTGAGTTCAAGGCCACCCTGGTCTACATAATCAGTTCCAGCTGGGGCTACAGGGAGACCCTGTCTTAAAATTAAAAAAAAAAAAAATCAATCTTCCATAATCACCAAAAACCCCACATAAACAAAAGACAGAAGGAGAGAATGGAATTCACAGTTATCCTCTGACCTCCATATGGATGTCATGACACACACGTGTACACACATAAATTTAACAAAAATACATGCTGGGCATGGTGGGGCACGCCTTTCATCCTAGCACTTGGGAGGCAGAAGCAGGCGGATTTCTGTGAGTTCAAGGCCAGCCTGGCCTACAGAGTGAGTTCCAGGAGAGCTGGGGCTACAGGGAGACCCTGTCTCAAAAAGACCAAAAGTTAAAAAAGAATAAAAAATAAATACTTTTGATTGTTTTGAGATAGAAACAAAGCTGGCCTTGAACTTGTTCTGAAATCAAAGCTGACCATGATTCCTGATTCTCCTTTTTTAAAAATATCTTTTTTTATGAATTTTATTTATTTCTGTATGTGTATGAATGTACTGCCTGCATGCAAGTTTGTGCACCCGTGTCGTGCAATGCCGCGGAGGTCAGAAGAGGGTGTCGGACTCCCCTGGAACTGGAGTTCTCCTGGAATTGGAGTTTCAGATGGTTCTCAGCCGCCATGTGGGTGCTGGGGATTGAACCCGGGTCCCCTGTAAGGGTGGTCGGCGCTCTTAACCGCTAGGCCATCTCTCCAGCCCCTGATTCTCCTGCTTTTATCTCCCAAGTATAGAGATTATCGGTATGTGCTGTCTTAAACCTCATTCCTTTGGTACAATCATCTGAGGCTTCTACAGCTTCTCTCTGCCCAATAAAGATGCTCTAAGCTCATCCTGTATTTTCCCTGAGCCTTGGAAACAGTCACCTCTTTTAGGATCATGGCTCCCCAGGTCTCTGATTTCTAGGCCTCTTTGATACTATCAAATTGATCACTCTTTCAAGACACTGTCAAGGTCTAACATTAATGTCTTTTTCTCCCTTCAGTACCAAATGTGATATCCAATTTTTCCATCAGTATTTGTTGAAAAGACTATCCTTTCTCTATTGGATTGCCTTTGCCCCTTTTTATTAGCATATGTTAATTATACACAATGATGGATTTCATTACATTTTCATACATGCATACAATATTTTTGGGGGGGTCTTTTTCAAGACAGGGTCTCCCTGTAGCCCCAGCTGTCCTGGAACTCACTCTGTAGACCAGGCTGGCCTTGAACTCACAAAGATCCGCCTGCCTCTGCCTCCCAAGTGCTAGGATTAAAGGCGTGCACCACCACGCCCAACACATACAATATTTTTGTATTATTTCATGTGTATGACTGTATTGCCTTCATGTGTGTAAGTGTACAATAAGTAAGTGTCTTGCAATGCCCACAGAGGTCAGAAGAGGGCATTGGATCTGGAACTGGAGTTAAGGATGGTTGTTATCTGCTATGTGGTGCTGGGAATCAAACCCAGGTCCCCTGCAAGAGCAGTCAGTGCTTTTAACTGCTGAGCCATCTCTCCAGCCACACATAAAATATTTTTTATATTTACCCTCCACTAACTACATCCTTTTGTCCCCCTCCCATTCCTACTGATCCCTTTATGCCTCCAAATCAGTTCCCCTTCTACTTTTGTGTGTGTTCATTACGATTACTTACAGTAATGTAGAAGGGGATGATTTACAAGAGCACAAATTTACCAGTGGTTGTACCACAAAAGAAAATGTCTCCCCCCCAAATTATAAAGGCCTTTTGCCTATAAGTGGGATATATGCAAGGAGAAAGGCAGTAAGTCCCTGTTGTCGAAGACCTGGTGTGAGCATGAAAAATGTTATGAGACGTCACTTGCTAGTGTACAACTGGCCTCTGCAAAGGCTAGAGAGCGTTACCAAAGGCCACTAAAGCAATACAGCAAAATATTGGTCTCCCTGAGACAAGCAAGACTCCTCCGTCAATATCAGCTACACCTCAACAGCCTGGAGATACTGTGCAACAGTGGCAGCCAAGTGTCTATATATATCCCAAATCTATTTGGCTATTAGCTCTCTCCTTGGAGGAATAACTCACAGCGGATGCCACAAGCTTATGTCCTCTAGTGGTTAGGAGATGTTATAAGCCACAATAAGAACTTGTCACCCTTTATAGAGAAACCACAGTTTGCGGATTAGCATACCATCCAAGCATCTGTGTCTATGCTCACAGCTTAGCTTGACATAATAAGTGGTACTGCTTAAATGCCTGTACATCCAATAGCTTGTGCTTTGTTAATATGACTAAAAAGGGTATCACTGGGAAAGCTGTCAATCCATGAAGGGAAACAACCTGAACAGACTGGAGTCCAAAATGACAACTCCAAAGAAATTAGACTGTTTTCTTCTCACCCACTTGTGCCCCTTTCCCAAAGCCCAGGGAACAAACTGCGGAAGAGGAGGCGTGGTAGATTGTAAGGGCTGTGGAGAGATAGGGGTGAATCATGAGACTACAGGAATATAGTCTGGACTCCTGATTGATCAACATGTCTGTGCATACAAGCTTCTCCAACTGGTCTATGGGAACCTTGGGTTGTTCAAAATTTGGACATAGATACTTGCAAAATGCACCAATTACCTGATTGTATGACATAATGAGTGACATCAATGCTATCTGCAAACAACTGTGGCATTGTATTGTAGAATCCCTTAAAAAAATTAATTAATTAAAAAAAAAAAAAAAAGAAAATGTCTCGGGCTGGAGAGATGGCCTAGTGGTTAAGAACGCACACTGCTTTTGTAGAGGACCCGGGTTCGATCCCCAGCACCCACATAGCGGCTGAGAACCATCTGTAACTCCAATTCCAGGAGAACTCCAGTTCCAGGGGAATCTGACACCCTCTCCTGACCTCCAGGGCATTGCACGACAGGGGTGCACAGACCTACATGCAGACAGTACATTCATACACATAAAAAAAAAAATAAGGGGCTGGAGAGATAGCCTAGTGGTTAAGAGCACCGACTACTCTTGCAGAGGACCCAGGTTCGATCCCCAGCACCCACATGGTGGCTGAGAACCATCTGTAACTCCAATTCCAGGAGAACTCCAGTTCCAGGGGAATCCGACACCCTCTTCTGTCCTCCGTGGCATTGCACAACATGGGTGCACAGACCTGCATGCAGATAGTACATTCATACACATAAATAAATAAATAAATAAATAAATAAATAAATAATCCTTTAAAAAGTATAAAAAATAAAAATAAAATTTAAAAATACATATTAAAAAAAAAAAAGGAAATGTCTCTCCATTCCCCAGCAACCATTAACTACCTCCAGATTCTCAGGAGACATGAGGCCTCGTGAACAACCCTCCTCCTTTTCTGACAGGGTCTCTTGTAGTTCAGGCTGTATTTGAACTCTCTAAGTAGTCAAGAATAACCCTGAATGACACCTGGTGCCACCTCCTGAGTGCTAAGATGCACTCAAGGAGCACGTATCACCATGATGGTTTGCATTTATGTAATCCTGGGAATCCAGTCTAGGACTTGTATGTGCTAGGCAAGCACTTTTTTTTTTCTTTTAGGCAAGCACTTTCTACCAACTGAGCTGCATCTCCAGACTTATTTTGTTTTGCTTTGTTTTTTTTTCTTGGTCTTTTTGAGACAAGGTCTCCCTGTAGCCCCAGCTGTCCTGGAACTCACTATGTAGACCAGGCTGGCCTTGAACTCACAGAGATCCACCTGCCTCTGCCTCCTGAGTGCTGAGATTAAAGGCATGCACAACAATGCCTGGGATTTTTGCTTTGTTTTTTAAGACTAGGTCTCTGGGACTGGAGAGATTGCTCATCAGTTAAGAACATTTGGCACTGGGCATGGTGGCAAACACTCAGAGACAGGCAGACAGAATCAGTTCCAGGAAATCTGATGACATCTTCTGGCCTCCATGGGCATTGCACACATGTAGTACATTTACATACATGCAGGCAAAACACTCATTCACATAAAATAAAAATTTAAATTTTTAAAAAGACAAGGTTGCAGACCACTCCCAGGCGTGATTAGTAAGCCACGTTGCTGAATTTCTTGTTGCACCATCAACATGGTGTCCTTCCTGGCAACAGCTGCATGCAGTCCTCTTGCTGTGATTAGTTGCCCAGCTTGTAAACAGCATGTAAACATCTATAGAAGCATGTGCAGGCTGAAGACTATGTCACTGCCTGATTAGGTTGACCTTTTCAATGACTGGATGTGCTCTGATGTTCTCTGTGCTGATTGGTAGAAGCTTCCTTTTTTTTAAATTTTTTTAAATTTTATTTATTTCTGTATGTGTATGAATGTACTGTCTGCATGCAGGTTTGTGCACCCGTGTCGTGCAATGCTGCGGAGGTCAGAAGAGGGTTTCAGATTCCCCTGGAACTGGAGTTCTCCTGGAATTGGAGTTTCAGACGGTTCTCAGCCGCCATGTGGGTGCTGGGGATCGAACCTGGGTCCTCTGTAAGAGCGGTCAGTGCTCTTAACCGCTAGGCCATCTCTCCAGCCCTGAAGCTTCTTTCCTGTACTGGAAAATAAAGTTTTGAGTTTCACCCTCTGAGGTACTCCTGGAGTGGGTTTTGCTCCATTGCACTTACCCTCGTTAGAGAGGGGACCAAGGATCCGTCATATGAAGGCCCACACAAGGTCTCTTGAAACTCAGACTTGTTTTGAACTCCAGACTCTCCACCTTCCACATGCTATGACTATGGGGGTGTGCCACCACACCTGGCTGTCATTGCTCCTCTGTCAAGAATTGGTTGGCTATGTTTGTATCATTCATTTTCCAGGCATTCTATTGGGTTTCTCTGAGCTGTATCTATTCTTTCGTCAACACCAGGTCTTGAAAAGAGTTTTGGAGAGATGGCCTGGCGGTTGAGAGCGCCGACCGCTCTTGCAGAGGACCCGGGTTCGGTCCCCAGCACCCACATGGCAGCTGAGAACCGTCTGAAGCTCCAATTCCAGGAGAACTCCAGTTCCAGGGGAATCCGAGACCCTCTTCAGAACTCCGCGGCGTTGCACGACACGGGTGCACAGACCTGCATGCAGACAGTACATTCATACACATACAGAAATAAATAAAATTTATAAAAAAAAAAAAGAGTTTTAGGATAAGTCTTGAAGTTATGTAGTGTGAGTCCTCTGACCTTATTCTTCTCCAGTATAGTATTCTGGGGCTTTTGCCTTTCAGTGTAGGCTTGAGCATCAGTTTATCAATATCTACAATATAATTTACTGAGATTTTCATTGAGATTGCATTGAATCTGTAGATGAACTTGTGAAAGAAAGCTTAACAAAACTGAAAAAAAAGTTTTCCTACCCAGGAAAATGGAGTATTCTACTGTGAATGATTTAAAAATTTGGGGCTGGAGGAATGGCACTAGTGGGTAAGAGACCACTGGTCTTGCACAGGAACCAGGTTCGATCCCGAGCCCCCAGGCGGCTGAGAAGGGCTTTACTCCAGTTCCAGGGAATCCGCAACCCTCTGTCTGACCTCCGCAGCATTGCGATGACATGGGTGCAAAGACCTACATGTAGACAGGAGCATTCATACAACATACAAAAATAATTTTAAAAATGTAAATAAAAAAATAAAAAATGTAAGTGGATAGTGCCAATCTTTGATTCAAACTCAGGAGCAGAGGCAGGCATATGTCTGTAAATTCAAGGCCAACATGGTCTAAAGAGTGAGTTCACGCCAGCCATATATAACACGAAAAAACCTTATCTCAAAAGAAAGGGAAGCTGGATAGATTGCTCAGCAGTTTAAAGCACTAACTGCTCTTCTTCTGAAGGACCTAGGTTTGGTAACTACATGGTGCTACACGCAGCTTTAACTCCCGTTCCGGAGATCTGACCCACTATTACCCTATTATGGGCCTCCACAGGCACCAGGTGTGCAGTTGGTATTCTTCTACTGACTTGCATGTAGACAATACATTCACATAAAAAAAATTAAAAAAAAAACAAAAAACCGTGTATATATAGAGATCAATTACTGATAAAGGAGGGACCCAATTATTTTACTCAAAAATCTGCATTTTTAAAAAAATTTTAGATTATTTACTTATATTCATATGTGTATGAATGTATGTCTGCAGGCAGTACTGTGCACCCATGTGGTGCAATGCCCGCGGAGGTCAGAAGAGGGCGGTCAGTTCCCTTGGAAATGGAGTTAAAGACAGTTCTTAAGCCACAATGTGGGTGCTGGGGATCGAACCTGGGTCCACTCTGCAAGTAGCGTTTGGCCTCTTATACCGTATAGGGACCATTTCTCTAGCCCCTGCAAAATCGGCATTTTATAAGATGAGTTAGTACATAAAAGAAAACTTTTAGACAAATATGTTTCCCTTCCTCTGTATCAAAACAGATCACATTTACAAATATGTGGCATCTTCCTGTTTTTTTTTTTTTGGTCGGTTCAAGACAGGCTCCTGTAGCCCCAGCGTCCTGGAACTCCTCTGTAGACCAGGCTGGCCGTGAACGCACAAAGATCCCACCTGCCCTCTGCCTCCCAATGCTCAGATTAAAGAAGTGCGCCACCAAGCCTGGTGGCATCTTTCTTTCTAAGATTGTTTGAATTACCTTCTTTTGGATGACAGCCCAGATATCAGGATTTCTTCCTAACTGTGGAGTTACGAATCTTCAAGTTTAACTGCTTGTCTCAGTCTTGCTCTGTCCCTTTTTGTTAGAATAGAAAAAAAAAAAGACTTCTATGGAAAAACCCTTCAAAAATGCAAAGGCTAATGTGAAGTCCATCTTTACTTGTGTACCTCTGCACTTAAACAGAATCCTCCATCTCTTGTTCCTTTCTTTTCTTGTCGTTTTGCTGAACAGGTCTCACTAGTGTATCTAGAGCTAGCCTGGAAATACACTGTGTAGCCTATCTGCCTCCTCAGTCCGACTAGTCTGGGATACAGGTGGGTGCCATCAGGTTCACGTTAATAATTCAACTTTCATCTTCTTCTACGTACTACAAAATTAGGTCGATCCCAGTAATGGTGGCACACACCTTTAATCCCAGCACATTGGGAGGAAGAGGAGGCAGATTTCTGTGAGTATCAAGGCAGCCTTGTCTACATAGATGATTCTAGGAAAGAGAACTGATGTCTCGGGTAACTGTCCAAAAAAGCCTGTAGGGAAAAGCTGTGTTCCAGGAAAAATTAAGCCAACTACAGCTGTCTTCTCAAATACTAGAAATTTATGGCGGGATTTAAACCATCATTAAAGCTAACCTAACAAATTTTAGGACAGTACTTCGTGGTGTTTCAGGCTCAAGACTGATCCTTCTCTCTACAGAAGGGCTCAGATTTACCCATTGCCTGTCTTCATCCCAAACCCTTTATCCAGACCAGGGCAGTCCCACATCAGATCACTAGTGTCACTTTGTCAGTTTCTCAGCTTCTGTCCTTCCATGCCATGTCTACTATCTCCTGTGTGCTTCACTGCTATCTCAAAGTCACCAAGTGCTCTCCAGGGTTTTTAGTAAATTGCCAGAATATCCAACAGGAAACTGATTGTCTGTCCCTCATTCTTCTACATTCACCTGCCCCTCAGCATCATACTTCATGAATAAGTAATCTGGTGTATACGTATTACAGGTGGGGCAACCTGTTATGCATCGGTGTGTTCACATTGTGTGCATGTGTGGAAACCAGGGACTGATGTTAAATCTGTTTCTTGATTGCTCTCCTGGATCATCTTTCTGATGATGTATTCTCTACCTCTAGGCTTTTGTCCAAGCTTCCCATTAACTTCATCTGCCCATGCCAGCCAATCACTCCCTCTCTTTACATGGAATAATAAAGTTACTCTCTCCACAAGATTGGTCCAGTTGTATCCTAGTAACATCCAACATATCTTTGAACCTCCAATCGCCCCTCAGAACACCACTCAGTTCTGCAATGAATTATCTGTCTCATCTGTCTTGGTAGGCAATAAATAATCCTGAGCTGTCTCTTCCATGGTATGTATCCTCCAAATTCCTTGTGCCGTGATTTGCACTCACTGGGCACTTATTAAAATTTGTGAACTGAGGCTGGAGAGATGGTCAGAGGTAATACCACATACTGCTCTTGTAGAGGACATGGCTTCAGTTCCTAGCACCCACAGAAAGGCAGTTGCACCACCTGGAACTCCAGCTCCATGGAGTATGATGCTCTCCTCTGGCTTCTGCAGGCACCTGCACTCAGAGCCATATGCCCCCACACGATACCACACACACTCAGCAAGAATCAACCTTGGACAATTAACATAAAAAAGTGTGACATAAAATATTACACATACATACATGTGGCTAGGAGTGGAACTCAGTGACACAGCATGTGTTTAGCATGCAGAAGCCACTAGGTTCAATCCCCCACATTACACACAAACACACACACACCAAAATATAATTATCAGATTTCCCGCCAAGCTTATGGAAAGAGGCAATAGAAAACACATCTTTGTTCCACAGTTCATTTATGGAATGGGAACATTGATTTACAATAGTGAACACTAAGCCCTGGGAAGAAAAGAGTTCTCGGATGTCCCTCCAGGAGCTGTTGTGACAAGCGAGGCTTGCAAGATTTTCCAAAATACATCTGTGTTGGGCAAGCTGGGTCTAAGCTGGAGGTTGGCATACATACGTTCTAGGAGTCCTAGGCATTCCCTGGGCTTCTGACCAACTCCTGAAGAAAGAGTGATAGAATAAAAAGAGAGAGCTGTATCTGTAGGTGAGGGTTGGAAGGACCAAACAGTGAGGTGATAATCTTCCCAAGCACGACCAAGGCAGATGCGAAATCTGGTCAGACAATCACCTTCTCCCGAAGGCTCACGCCAGCTACATTAACTTTAAAACATCCTGCCTCACTTCCGTTCTCCTATTTATATCTCACAATATTTATGGTCAGTGGTATCTTGTGTAATGACTAATGTTTGTGTAAAGTCCCCTTCATGGAATATATGCTCCAAGATTTTCATCTGATTTGTTACTTCAGTGTCCCAAGCACCTGGAGGAGCACCTGTACAGGAGTACTCAGAAACATTTGACTGAATGCTTCTTAGTCTTTTGGCTAAGACCAAGTTTAATAGCACCTCTTTCAGGTAATAGGGGTATGTCCATAAAGGACATATGACAAAGGATTTTTGTTGCTGGGAGGTGGAACAGGAGCTTACTCCACACATAGAGCTGGTATCGCAGCACCTCCAGGAATTGTGCATATTCTCGGGGAATCTTAAGTGTACTCCCTCTGCCCCAAAATTAGAGGGCTGGAGAGAGGGTCACAGCTTGGGCACTTGCTGCTCTTGCAGAGGACCTGGGTTCAAGTTCCGGCAGCACCTACATGGTATGACAATTAAGAACCATCTCTAGTTCCAGGAGATGCAATGCCATCTTCCTGGCCTCTGGACGCATATATACACGGTGCATATTTTTTAAAAAAAGAAAAGCTCCGGGCTGGCGAGATGGCCTATCAGTTAAAGGGCCGACTGCATTTTTTCTTTTTTTTTTTGTGGAATTTTTTTTTTTTGGAGACAGGTCTCTCTGTAGTCCCCTGCTGGCCTGACTCCACTCTGTAAGACGCAAGGCTGGTCTTGAACTCACAAAGATCTTGCCTGCCTCTGCCTCTGCCTCTTCTGCCTCTCTGCCTCTCATGCGCCACCACACCCACCCGGCTTCCGCGCTCTTGCAGAGGACCCGAGGTTTCGATCCCCCGCACCCATGGCAGCATGAAAACCATCTGAAACTCCAAATTCAAGGTTGAAACTCCGTCCAGGGGAATCCAACACCCGCTTCTGATCTCCATGGCATTGCACGACACGGGTGCACAGACTGCATGCATACAGTACATTCATACACATAGAAGAAAAAATAAATAAAACATTAAAAAAAAAAAAAGAGATTGGCTCAGGCCAAGCAGCAGGTGAAGCCAGGTTGTTGTAGTACACCATCCCAGAACTCATAGCAACGCAAGAAGCTGAGGCAGGAGATCAACTGTAGTCTGAGTTTCCGGCCAGCCGACCTACGAGTAAACCCTGTCCTAAAAACAACAACCAAGGAAAAATTTTGAAGACAGGGTACAGGGTCTCATGTACCTGTCTGCTGGCTTCAAACACTATATGCCATGGTGACCGGACTCCTGATCCATCTCCTAAGTCCTTGGTGGCATGTGCCACCACACGCCAGGTTTATGTGTTGGGGACTGAATCCAGGAAAGCCGTGCATACTAGCCAAGCACCCTATCAACTGAGCTAGCTCCCTAGACTTAAAAAATTGGATTATTTTTTATTTATTTATTTCTGTATTGTCTGCATGTCTGTCTTCATGCTGGTTTGGTGACCCTTTGTGTGTGAGCAATGCCGCGGCAGGTCCGCCGAGGGTCCTCGGATTCCCCCCTGGACTTGGCAAGTAACGGACGGTTTCTCATCCCACCATGTATGGTGTGGGTATATCGAACCGGGGTCCTCTCAAGAGCAGTCGGGCGCTCTTAACCTCTAAACCATCTCTCAGCCCCCCCAAAAAAATGTTTTTTATGATGAACGCTAAAACAGCTGAAGAGCAGCATTAGGTTGCTCAGGGAGCCTCAGCCCCTCGATGTGTGGGCACCATACCATCAGTGACCTGACGATTTCCTGTTTCAAACTCCAACTATGCTTAAAGTGGTGCAGATCAGCTTTTATTTTTTTCCCAATGTTTTCAACTATATTATGCACAGGCAGTTCCTGGTTAATGTTGGTAATTATATTATCTGTGGTTGGGGTTATAGCTACCTAGAGTCCAGTTCCTCATACATATTTAAATATCCACTGACTTCCCCAGGGAAAGAGAATAAAAGAACAAAAGAAACAGAGTTGAGTAAGAGTTACAGATTCCTGCCTGCCACCTGGTAACTAACATGACTAGCAAGCAGTAAGACTTTCACCTCACTCTGCCTAGTCTAGCAAAGGTGGTAATAAGCAAGGAACCACCACAAATTGGGAAAGAAAATGGAATCAACAGAGCTGAATAATCAACATGCTACAATGAAAGGAAAGAAACAACAGTGGAAGAACCTAAAAGTGCTTTGACATGGAGTGATGATGACCTGCAGCAGGAAGCTTAGGCCGCCTTCCGCCTGCTCTGGTCTACCTGGGAAGTCTACCCTCCAGCCTTACCTGAAGACAGGCTTGTTGTCTCGATGTTCAATAAAGTGGCTGGGGGGGATTTGCTTGAAGATTAATATAACTGGGGGAGGGTTTGGCTCAACAAAGATACACGGCATTACCATCCTCTTTGGCTGAAAATTAGAGGCAACTAAATCAAAGCTTATTCTGACAAAGGGCAGCCTGACTCGCCACTCCCTTCCCTTCCTCTCTCTTTTTTTTTGTTTTGTTTTGTTTTTGTGCTGGATAGCTTTGGTTGGCAACTTGACACACCTGGGTTGAGGGAGCCTCAAGTGGGGATTTGCTCCATTTGGATTGGCCTGTAGCCACACCTGTGGAGTATTGGTCTATGATTGTGGGCAGGTTGTACAGTAAAAGAGGGCAGGCTGGCATGAGCCAGAGAGGCAAGTCATGGGGAGCAATCCAGTAAGCAGTTTTCCTCCGTGGCCTGTGCTTCGGCTACTGCCTCCGGTCCTGGCCCTAGTTCCTGCCTTGGGCTACCTGAATGATGAACGGTAACCAGGAGATGTAAGCTGAATAAAACCCGTTCCTCCCCAAGTTGGTTCGGTCAGTGTTTTTATCACAGCATGGAGACAGACTAGACAAATATTAGATTTTTGTTAATCTTTGAAAGTTCAGACACGGTAATTTGATCACTTCACCCCTCCCCTTTTAATAAGTGTAAGATACAATAGGCCAACCTGGCCTTGGAACTTCAGATCTTCCTGCCCCAGCACCAAATGCTTAGTTGCAAGGTGCACATCACCATACCCACTGAGATTGCCTTTCTAAATAGAACACTGCCTCTGGTCTATGAAGGTGCCAGGTCCTAACTTGGATGTCTTATATATCAGAAAGATATGCATAGGGAAGATACAGAAAACAATCAATGTGAGTTAAGAGAAACCAGGTGGGGCAAGAGTAAAAGCTAATGATTTGATGGGCAGTGCATGCTTACTACTGTACTAGACACAGAAATATGCAAAAGACAATACATACATAGCATGGTTTCTAACTGCTTATTATCAACCGAGGGAAGCAAATTAGAATTAGGTGACGCATAGTCTTCAAGCCTGGTGGACCCAGTCTGTAATCCCAGCATGGACATGGAGAAGAAAATCAAAGCTCAAGATTGACTGGGTGTGGTGGCCATGCTTTAATCCCAGAGGCAGGCAGATCCTTGAGTTCAAAGCCATGCCCCTGGTCTACATAGTGAGTTGTCAGGCCAGCCAGCTGAGGCTACAGGAACACTGTCTTCAAAAAGACAAAAAAAAAAATTCAAGATCATCCTCAGATTTACACACAAGTTCAACCAGCAGTGCTACATGAAAACCCTGGAAAAAGAAAAAATGGATGAAACAACACAAGGACACAATGGGTCCAACAGATCAGGTAAAAATAGTTTGTTTTTTTTTCTGCTCAAACAGTCAACTTCAACATGGAGAGATTGAAGAAAGACGGGAAGAAGATGAAAAGTATGTTTGGCAAAAGGCATGAGCTCTGGGGGGTGGGAGAATGGGGGGAGACACGAGTCTAAGATTTGTTAAAAAAAAATAACATTTTATTGAAAAGTTTGTTTTTTCCCAAGGGGAGGTATACAGGTGATACCAGCAAGCTAAGACCAAGTAGTGATTAAATGTTAAAAAAAACTTTTTAAAACAAAAAAAGGAAATGGGGCTGAATAAAGGACAGCGGTTACTATCACTGGCTGGCTATTGCAGAAGAACAGGTATCTGTTGCCGGCACCCCATGTGGGTGGCCTACATACTGTCCACATCTACAGTGTTTTCAAGGATCCCACCCCCTCTTCTGGTCCTCCGTGGGCACTGTACACATGGTGCACTTACATTCAAGAAAAACACTCATGGGAGACGCCATAACGCGCCAGGGCAGGATCGAAAGGTTATTCCAAGACAGACTGTCAGCCCATGAAAAGAAACAGACAGAATTGACCAAGTCCAAGTCAACAGCCCAGAGAGAGTGGACTGTTTTGGCTCTCATCCACATGTGCCCATTTTCTAGCCTAGGGAACAATCTGCGGAATATGGGGCATGGTAGAATGTAGGCTGCGATTGGGGTGAATGGTGAAGCTACAGCAAGGTAGTCTGGACACGCATTTGATCAACGTGGAGGAACAAACAACCGTCACCCCCCACTGGATTGGTGGGCTGAGGGTGTTTGGGCACACAGCCTGCAGATAGGTTGTGCATGAAGGTTCTTGGACTCATGGTTTTTCACTTATAGCTAAAAATGAGAAAAAAAAAAAAACTGAGAGGAGAATGCAGGACAGCTAGCAGAATTCATGAACTGGGAGTAGGGTGTGGGATGGGGGGGAGGGGAAATGAATAAACCTGAACTGAATTTGGAAAAAATGTATGAAAATCACAAGCATCAATAAAACGAATTAAAAAAATAAATAAATGAACTAAAAATAACAAAAAAAAAAAAACACTCATCACAAAAAATAAAAATCTTTTGAAAAGGGAGAGAGGAAAGCTGAACGGGAGATACACAGGCAGAGAAGTCCGGGTGTGTCGGGAAGACAAAACAGTCAGAGAAAGTCCACGTTGGGCGGGGATTACAACAGTCAGAGGAAGTCCGGGTGTGGGCGGGAAACAACAGAGAAGTCCCGGGTGGGAGGGGAGTACAAAAAATCAGAGAAGTCCGCATTTGGGCGTGAGTACAACAGTCAGAGAAGTCCGCATGTGGGCGAGGAGTACAACAGTCAGAGAAGTCCGCGAGTGGGAGGGGAGTACAACAGTCAGAGAAGTCCGGGTGTGGGCAGGGACATTGATGGGACCTTGAAAACCTAGAAAGCTGAACATGAGTACAACAGAGAAGTCCACGTGGTGGGCAGGGACTGACTGAGAACACCGCAGGAAGAAATAAAGCTTGAGGGGTTGGAGAGATGGCTCTGGTTAAATTCACTAGATTCTCTTGCGAAGACCTAGGTTGCTGTCGCTCTCCTCGAATGGTGCTAACGGCCAGAACTTCATTTAAAAGTGATCTGATTCGCCTCTCATGGCCCTCTCCAGAACATCTCATTCACAGGTGACATACTTCCATATATGCATGCAAAATACAGAAGTTATATATTTATTTAAAGGAAGTAAAGATTAGGCCATCATGGTGGCCACACATTTAATCCTAGCACGCGGGAGTCAAGGGAGGTGAGTTTCTGTGAATTCAAAGCCACCTGGTCTACATAGTAGTTCTAGGCCAAACGGGGCGAATAGAAACCCGTCTCAAAAAGACAAGGGGGCTGGAGAGATGGGCCTAGCGGTTAAGAGCACCGACTGCTAGGGGGCAGAGGACCCGGTTTTGATCCCCAACACCATGGCAGCTGAGACCGTCTGTAACTCCAATCCAGGNGTCTCTTGTAGTTCAGGCTGTATTTGAACTCTCTAAGTAGTCAAGAATAACCCTGAATGACACCTGGTGCCACCTCCTGAGTGCTAAGATGCACTCAAGGAGCACGTATCACCATGATGGTTTGCATTTATGTAATCCTGGGAATCCAGTCTAGGACTTGTATGTGCTAGGCAAGCACTTTTTTTTTTCTTTTAGGCAAGCACTTTCTACCAACTGAGCTGCATCTCCAGACTTATTTTGTTTTGCTTTGTTTTTTTTTCTTGGTCTTTTTGAGACAAGGTCTCCCTGTAGCCCCAGCTGTCCTGGAACTCACTATGTAGACCAGGCTGGCCTTGAACTCACAGAGATCCACCTGCCTCTGCCTCCTGAGTGCTGAGATTAAAGGCATGCACAACAATGCCTGGGATTTTTGCTTTGTTTTTTAAGACTAGGTCTCTGGGACTGGAGAGATTGCTCATCAGTTAAGAACATTTGGCACTGGGCATGGTGGCAAACACTCAGAGACAGGCAGACAGAATCAGTTCCAGGAAATCTGATGACATCTTCTGGCCTCCATGGGCATTGCACACATGTAGTACATTTACATACATGCAGGCAAAACACTCATTCACATAAAATAAAAATTTAAATTTTTAAAAAGACAAGGTTGCAGACCACTCCCAGGCGTGATTAGTAAGCCACGTTGCTGAATTTCTTGTTGCACCATCAACATGGTGTCCTTCCTGGCAACAGCTGCATGCAGTCCTCTTGCTGTGATTAGTTGCCCAGCTTGTAAACAGCATGTAAACATCTATAGAAGCATGTGCAGGCTGAAGACTATGTCACTGCCTGATTAGGTTGACCTTTTCAATGACTGGATGTGCTCTGATGTTCTCTGTGCTGATTGGTAGAAGCTTCCTTTTTTTTAAATTTTTTTAAATTTTATTTATTTCTGTATGTGTATGAATGTACTGTCTGCATGCAGGTTTGTGCACCCGTGTCGTGCAATGCTGCGGAGGTCAGAAGAGGGTTTCAGATTCCCCTGGAACTGGAGTTCTCCTGGAATTGGAGTTTCAGACGGTTCTCAGCCGCCATGTGGGTGCTGGGGATCGAACCTGGGTCCTCTGTAAGAGCGGTCAGTGCTCTTAACCGCTAGGCCATCTCTCCAGCCCTGAAGCTTCTTTCCTGTACTGGAAAATAAAGTTTTGAGTTTCACCCTCTGAGGTACTCCTGGAGTGGGTTTTGCTCCATTGCACTTACCCTCGTTAGAGAGGGGACCAAGGATCCGTCATATGAAGGCCCACACAAGGTCTCTTGAAACTCAGACTTGTTTTGAACTCCAGACTCTCCACCTTCCACATGCTATGACTATGGGGGTGTGCCACCACACCTGGCTGTCATTGCTCCTCTGTCAAGAATTGGTTGGCTATGTTTGTATCATTCATTTTCCAGGCATTCTATTGGGTTTCTCTGAGCTGTATCTATTCTTTCGTCAACACCAGGTCTTGAAAAGAGTTTTGGAGAGATGGCCTGGCGGTTGAGAGCGCCGACCGCTCTTGCAGAGGACCCGGGTTCGGTCCCCAGCACCCACATGGCAGCTGAGAACCGTCTGAAGCTCCAATTCCAGGAGAACTCCAGTTCCAGGGGAATCCGAGACCCTCTTCAGAACTCCGCGGCGTTGCACGACACGGGTGCACAGACCTGCATGCAGACAGTACATTCATACACATACAGAAATAAATAAAATTTATAAAAAAAAAAAAAGATAAAACCATGGGACTTTTAGAAGACTGGTGTCTTAGGGCTTAGTGTTCTTATATATGACACCAAAATTCAGAAAAATAGTTAAATAAATCAAACCTTATAAAGTATACACCTTTTCTTAATCAAAGACCTCATTAAGAGAATATAAAGGTCTGATACAGTGTGAGGAAATATTTGTTAACACACATACATAGTGCTGTACATTTTATGGAGGATTCAAGAACTCTCAAACTGAAAATACAAAAATTTAAATGAGAAAACTAGCAAAATATATCAACAGAAATTTCTATTTTTATCACAAATAAACATAGGTAATATTTCCAATGTCATTCCCCATGATGGAGATGCAAATTATACATACCATGGAAATCATCACACTAATATATATTATTGCAAATGTATCAAAATTGTTGAAATAAAATAACAAAGAATACCAAACAATAACAACATACAGATCTACTGAATATTTCTAACTTTGCTGGTAGTACTGTAAAATGGTACGACATTCTCCAAAATAGTTTACTAGCTTCCTAAAAATGTCACCATACACTTAATCTAAACATACACTTACCACACAATACTGCTTCTGTTCTCTTACAAGCACAAGTTATATACTCACAGACAAATATACAAAGATATTTTCTTTTCTTTTCTTTTTTNCTCTTAACCGCTAGGCTATCTCTCCAGCCCCTGTGTGTAACCTTTTAAAAGGTTATCTGGGGGCTGGAGAGATGGCCTAGCGGTTAAGAGTGCCGACTGATCATGCAGAGGACCCGGGTTCGATCCCCAGCACCCACATGGCGGCTGAGAACTGTCTTTAACTCCAGTTCCAGGGGAATCCGACACCCTCTTCTGACCTCCGCAGCATTGCATGACATGGGTGCAAAGACCTACATGTAGACAGTACATTCATACACATACAAAAATAAATTTTAAAAAATTAAATAAAAAAATAAAAATGTAAGTGATAGTGCACATCTTTGATTCAGAACTCAGGAGGCAGAGGCAGGCAGATGTCTGTGAGTTCAAGGCCAATGTGGTCTATAGAGCAAGTTCCACGCCAGCCAGAGATACACAGAAAAACCTTGTCTCAAAGAAAAGGGAAGCTGGAGAGATTGCTCACTGGTTAAAGCACTAACTGCTCTTCTTCTGAGGACCTAGGTTTGGTACCTACATGGTGGCTAACACTCATCTTTAACTCCAGTTCCAGGAGATCTGACCCCCTATTCCCTATTCTGGCCTCCACAGGCACCAGGTGTGCAGTTGGTATTCTACATACTTGCAGAAAAAACATACATTCACATAAAATAAATTAAAAAAACCTTGTATATAGAGATCAATTACTGATAAAGGAGGGACCCAATTATTTTACTCAAAAATCTGCATTTTTAAAAAATTTTATTTATTTACTTATTTTCATATGTGTATGAATGTACTGTCTGCATGCAGGTCTGTGCACCCATGTTGTGCAATGCCGCGGAGGTCAGAAGAGGGCGTCAGATTCCTCTGGAACTGGAGTTAAAGACAGTTCTCAGCCACCATGTGGGTGCTGGGGATCGAACCTGGGTCCTCTGCAAGAGCAGTTGGCGCTCTTAACCGCTAGGCCATTTCTCTAGCCCCTCAAAATCTGCATTTTTATAATAATGAGTTTGTACTAAAAAGAAACTTTTAGACATATTTTTTCCTTCCTCCTGTATCAAAACAGGTTCACATTTACAAATATGGTGGCATCTTCCTTTTTTTTTTTTTTTGGTCTTTTCAAGACAGAGTCTCCTGTAGCCCCAGCTGTCCTGGAACTCACTCTGTAGACCAGGCTGGCCTTGAACTCACAAAGATCCACCTGCCTCTGCCTCCCAAGTGCTAGGATTAAAGAAGTGCGCCACCAAGCCTGGTGGCATCTTTCTTTCTAAGATTGTTTGAATTACCTTCTTTTGGATGACAGCCCAGATATCAGGATTTCTTCCTAACTGTGGAGTTACGAATCTTCAAGTTTAACTGCTTGTCTCATTCTTGCTCTGTCCCTTTTGTTTAGAATAGAGACTTCTATGAAAAACCCTTCAAAAATGCAAAGGCTAATGTGAAGTCCATCTTTACTTGTGTACCTCTGCACTTAAACAGAATCCTCCATCTCTTGTTCCTTTCTTTTTCTTTTCGTTTTGCTTGAGACATGGTCTCACTATGTATCTGAAGCTAGCCTGGAACTCACTGTGTAGCCTATGCTGGCCTCCTCAGTCTACTAAGTGCTGGGATTACAGGTGTGTGCCATCATGTTCAGCTTTAATTCACCTTTCATCTCTTCTACATACTACAGAAAATTAGGGTCATGCCAGGTATGGTGGCACACACCTTTAATCCCAGCACTTGGGAGGCAGAGGCAGGCAGATTTCTGTGAGTTCAAGGCCAGCCTGGTCTACATAGTGAGTTCTAGGAAAGAGAACTGTCTCAGGGTAACTGTTCCAAAAGCCTGTAGGGAAAAGCTGTGTTCCAGGAAAAATTAAGCCAACTACAGCTGTCTTCTCAAATACTAGAAATTTATGGCGGGATTTAAACCATCATTAAAGCTAACCTAACAAATTTTAGGACAGTACTTCGTGGTGTTTCAGGCTCAAGACTGATCCTTCTCTCTACAGAAGGGCTCAGATTTACCCATTGCCTGTCTTCATCCCAAACCCTTTATCCAGACCAGGGCAGTCCCACATCAGATCACTAGTGTCACTTTGTCAGTTTCTCAGCTTCTGTCCTTCCATGCCATGTCTACTATCTCCTGTGTGCTTCACTGCTATCTCAAAGTCACCAAGTGCTCTCCAGGGTTTTTAGTAATTGCCAGAATAATCCAACAGGGAAAGCTGCTTGTCTGTCCTCAGTTCTTCTACATCCTGCCTCACATCATATACTTCATGAATATGTATCTGTGTGTATATGTTTACATGTGGGGGCACCTGTGTATTCATCTGTGTGTTCACATGTGTTCATGCATGTATGGAAACCAGGGACTGATGTTAAATCTGTTTCTTGATTGCTCTCCTGGATCATCTTTCTGATGATGTATTCTCTACCTCTAGGCTTTTGTCCAAGCTTCCCATTAACTTCATCTGCCCATGCCAGCCAATCACTCCCTCTCTTTACATGGAATAATAAAGTTACTCTCTCCACAAGATTGGTCCAGTTGTATCCTAGTAACATCCAACATATCTTTGAACCTCCAATCGCCCCTCAGAACACCACTCAGTTCTGCAATGAATTATCTGTCTCATCTGTCTTGGTAGGCAATAAATAATCCTGAGCTGTCTCTTCCATGGTATGTATCCTCCAAATTCCTTGTGCCGTGATTTGCACTCACTGGGCACTTATTAAAATTTGTGAACTGAGGCTGGAGAGATGGGTCAGAGGTTAATACCACATACTTCTCTTGTAGAGGAATGGCATTCAGTTCCTAGCACCCACATGAGGCAGTTTGCAACCACCTGTAACTCCAGCTCCATGGAGTATGATGCTCTCCTCTGGCTTCTGCAGGCACCTGCACTCATATCCATATGCCCCCACATAGACACACACACACATCAGCAAAATAAAACCTTTGACAATTTAAAAAAATTGTGACCTAACCATATTTAACACATACATACATGTGGCTAGGAGTGGAACTCAGTGACACAGCATGTGTTTAGCATGCAGAAGCCACTAGGTTCAATCCCCAACATACACACAAACACACACACACACAAAATATAATTATCAGATTCCACCAGCAGCTTATGGAAAGAGGCAATAGAAAACACATCTTTGTTCCACAGTTCATTTATGGAATTGGGACAGGTGATTTAACAATAGATTACAACATAAGCCTGGGAGAAAAGAGTTCTCGATTTCCCTCCCAGGAGCTTGTTGTGACAGCGATGCTTGCAAGTTTTCCAAAATAGCCATCTGTTGTTGGGCAAGCTGGGTCTAAGCTGGAGGTTGGCATACATACGTTCTAGGAGTCCTAGGCATTCCCTGGGCTTCTGACCAACTCCTGAAGAAAGAGTGATAGAAGTACAAAGGAGAGAAGCTTTGTAACTGTGGTGATGTTGGAAGGACACCAGTGAGGGTGCTAATCTTCCCAAGCACGACCCAAGCAGATGCACATCTGGTCAGCAATCACCTTCTCCAGAGGCTCACCCAGCTACATTAACTTAAAAACAATCACTGCAACTCACTTCCCTTTCTCCTATTTTTCTCACAATATTTATGGTCAGTGGTATCTTGTGTAATGACTAATGTTTGTGTAAAGTCCCCTTCATGGAATATATGCTCCAAGATTTTCATCTGATTTGTTACTTCAGTGTCCCAAGCACCTGGAGGAGCACCT
This sequence comes from Rhizomys pruinosus, assembly GCA_009823505.1. Lineage (NCBI taxonomy): Eukaryota > Metazoa > Chordata > Mammalia > Rodentia > Spalacidae > Rhizomys > Rhizomys pruinosus. Next base: position 747,064 of record VZQC01007890.1, read on the forward strand.
GTACAGGAGTACTCAGAAACATTTGACTGAATGCTTCTTAGTCTTTTGGCTAAGACCAAGTGTAATATCACCTCTTATCAGTTTAATATTGGGTATGTCCATAAAGGACATATGACAAAGGATTTTTGTTGCTGGGAGGTGGAACAGGAGCTTACTCCACACATAGAGCTGGTATCGCAGCACCTCCAGGAATTGTGCATATTCTCGGGGAATCTTAAGTGTACTCCCTCTCCCCAAAATGTAGAGGGCTGGAGAGATGGCTCAGCAATTAGGGCACTTGCTGCTCTTGCAGAGGACCTGGGTTCAGTTCCCAGCACCTACATGGTAGTTAATAACCATCCTTCAGTTCCAGGAGATGCAATGCCATCTTCTGGCCTCTGAACAGCATATACACGGTGCATATTTTTTAAAAAAGAAAAGATCGGGCTGGAGAGATGGCCTAGCAGTTAAGAGGGCCGACTGCTTTTTTTTTTTTTTTTGGTCTTTTTGAGACAGGTCTCTCTGTAGTCCTAGCTGTCCTGACTCACTCTGTAGACCAGGCTGGTCTTGAACTCACAAAGATCTGCCTGCCTCTGTCTCCCAAGTGCTAGAATTAAAGGCATGCGCCACCACACCCGGCTTCCGACTGCTCTTGCAGAGGACCCGGGTTCGATCCCCAGCACCCACATGGCAGCTGAAAACCATCTGAAACTCCAATTCCAGGTGAACTCCAGTTCCAGGGGAATCCAACACCCTCTTCTGATCTCCATGGCATTGCACGACACGGGTGCACAGACCTGCATGCAGACAGTACATTCATACACATAGAGAAAAATAAATAAAAAAATTAAAAAAAAAAAGATCATTTGGCTCAGCCAAGCAAGCCAGGTGAGCCAGGTGTGGTAGTACACATCCATAATCCTAGCACTCAAGATGCTGAGGCAGGAGGATCACTGTAAGTCTGAGTTCCAGGCCAGCCTGACTACAGAGTAAGACCCTGTCTAAAAACAACAACCAAGGAAAAATTTTGAAGACAGGGTACAGGGTCTCATGTACCTGTCTGCTGGCTTCAAACACTATATAGCCATGGATGACCTGGAACTCCTGATCCATCTCCTAAGTCCTTGGTGGCATGTGCCACCACACCCAGTTTATGTGGTGTGGGGGACTGAATCCAGGACCTGTGCATACTAGCCAAGCACCCTATCAACTGAGCTATATCCCTAGCCTGAAAAAAATGTGATTATTTATTTTATTTATTTATTTCTGTATGTGTATGAATGTATGTCTGCATGCAGGTTTGTGCACCTGTGTTGTGCAATGCCGCGGAGGTCAGAAGAGGGTCTCGGATTCCCCTGGAATTGGAGTTACGGACGGTTCTCAGCCACCATGTGGGTGGTGGGGATCGAACCCGGGTCCTCTGCAAGAGCAGTCGGCGCTCTTAACCTCTAGACCATCTCTCCAGCCCCCCAAAAAATGTTTTTTTGATGAACGGCTGAAACAGCTGAAGATGCAGCATTATGTTGCTCAGGGGATGCCTCAGCCACCTTCTATGTGTAGGGCACCACTCCAGCAGTGACCTGAAGATCTTCCTGTTGTCAAACTCCAACTATTTGTGGTGCATCAGCTTATTTTTTTCCCAATGTTTTCAACTATATTATGCACAGGCAGTTCCTGGTTAATGTTGGTAATTATATTATCTGTGGTTGGGGTTATAGCTACCTAGAGTCCAGTTCCTCATACATATTTAAATATCCACTGACTTCCCCAAGGGAAGATGAATAAAAGAATCCAAAGAAACAGAGATTGAGCTAATAGTTACGATTTCCTTCCTGGCCACCTTGTAACTAACATGACTAGCAAGCAGTAAGACTTTCACCTCACTCTGCCTAGTCTAGCAAAGGTGGTAATAAGCAAGGAACCACCACAAATTGGGAAAGAAAATGGAATCAACAGAGCTGAATAATCAACATGCTACAATGAAAGGAAAGAAACAACAGTGGAAGAACCTAAAAGTGCTTTGACATGGAGTGATGATGACCTGCAGCAGGAAGCTTAGGCCGCCTTCCTGCTGCTCTGGTCTACCTGGGAAGTCTACCCTCCAGCCTTACCTGAAGACAGGCTTGTTGTCTCGATGTTCAATAAAGTGGCTGGGGGGGATTTGCTTGAAGATTAATATAACTGGGGGAGGGTTTGGCTCAACAAAGATACACGGCATTACCATCCTCTTTGGCTGAAAATTAGAGGCAACTAAATCAAAGCTTATTCTGACAAAGGGCAGCCTGACTCCCACTCCCTTTCCCTTGCTCTCTCTCCTTAACTTTTTAAAAAGAATTGTTCTGGATAGCTTTAGTGTCAACTTGACACACCTGGGTTGAGGGAGCCTCAATTGGGGAATTTGCTCCATTTGGATTGGCCTGTGGCCACATCTGTGGTGTATTGTCTTGATTGTTGAGCAGTGACAGTATAAGAAGGCAGGCTGGGCATGAGCCAGAGAGCAAGTCAGTGGGAGAGCAAGCCAGTGGACAGTATTCCTCCATGGCCTGTGCTTCAGCTCCTGCCTCCAGGGTCCTGCCCTGAGTTCCTGCCTTGTGCTACCTGAATGATGAACTGTGAACCAGGAGATGTAAGCTGAATAAACCCTTTCCTCCCCAAGTTGGTATCGGTCAGAGTGTTTTGTCACAGCAATGGAAGACAGACTAGGACAAGAATATTATTTTTGTTAATTCTTTGAGAATTTCATACAAGGTATTTTGATCACATTCACCCTCTCCCTCTTTTAATTGTAAGATCATAGGCCAACCTGGCCTTGGACTTCAGATCTTCCTGCCTCAGGCTCCCAAATGCTTGAGTTGCAAGTGCACATCACCATACCCACTGAGATTGCCTTTCTAAATAGAACACTGCCTCTGGTCTATGAAGGTGCCAGGTCCTAACTTGGATGTCTTATATATCAGAAAGATATGCATAGGGAAGATACAGAAAACAATCAATGTGAGTTAAGAGAAACCAGGTGGGGCAAGAGTAAAAGCTAATGATTTGATGGGCAGTGCATGCTTACTACTGTACTAGACACAGAAATATGCAAAAGACAATACATACATAGCATGGTTTCTAACTGCTTATTATCAACCGAGGGAAGCAAATTAGAATTAGGTGACGCATAGTCTTCAAGCCTGGTGGACCCAGTCTGTAATCCCAGCATTTGGGACATGGAGGCAAGAAAATCAGAAGCTCAAGATTGAGCTGGGTGTGGTGGCACATGCCTTTAATCCCAGAGGCAGGCAGATCCCTGTGAGTTCAAAGCCAGTCTGGTCTACATAGTGAGTTTCAGGCCAGGCCAGCTGAGGCTACAGGGAACCCTGTCTCAAAAAGACAAAAAAAAAAATTCAAGATCATCCTCAATTACACAGCAAGTTCAAGACCAGCATGTGCTACATGAAACCCTGGAAAAAAAGAAAAAATGGATGAAACAACACAAGGACACAATGGGTCCAACAATCTAGGTAAAAATAAGTTTGTTTTTTTCTGCTCAAAACAGTCAACTTCCTTATGGAGAATATTGAGAAAGACTGAGAAAGAGATGAAAAGCATGTTTGGCAGAATGCATGAGCTCTGGTGGGGTGGGAGAATGGGGGGAGACACGAGTCTAGATTTGTTAAAAAAAAATAAATTTATGTGAAAAAGTTTGTTTTTTTCCAAGGGGAGGGTATTACAGGTGAATACCACAGCTAAGACCAAGTATGTGATTAAATGTAAAAATAACTTTTTAAAACAAAAAAGGAAGATGGGGCTGAAGAAAGGGATCAGCGGTTAAGAGCACTGGCTGCTATTGCAGAAGACAAGGTTCAGTTGCCGGCACCCATGTGGTGGCTAACAACTGTCCACATCTACAGTTTCAATGGATCCAACCCCCTCTTCTGGTCTCCATGGGCACTGTACACATGGTGCACTTACATTCAAGAAAAACACTCAGGGAGACGCCATAACGCGCCAGGGCAGGATCGAAAGGTTATTCCTGGACAAACTGTCAGCCCATGAAAGGAAACAGCCAGAATTGACCAGAGTCCAAGTCAACAGCTCCAGAGAGAGTGGACTGTTTTACCTCTCATCCACCTGTGCCCCTTTTCTAAGCCTAGGGAACAACCTGCGGAAGAGGGGGCATGGTAGAATGTAAGGGCTGCGATTGGGGTGAATGGTGAAACTACAGCAATGTAGTCTGGACACTCATTTGATCAACTTGATTGAACAAACAACCTGTCACCCCCCACTGGATGGTGGGGCTGTAGGTGTTTGGGCACAACAGCCTGCAGATAGGTTTTGCATGAAGGATGCTTGTACTCATGGATTATCACTTATAGCTAAAAATGAAAAAAAAAAAAAACTGAGAGAAAGATGCAGGACAGCTATGGCAGAATGCATGATCTGGGATGGGGTGGGGATGGGGGGGAGGGAAAGGGAAATAAACCTGAACTGAATTGGAAAAAATGTATGAAATGCACAAAGCATCAATAAAAACGAATTAAAAAAAATAAATAAATGAACTTACAAAAAAAAAAAAACACTCATACACAAAAAATAAAATCTTTTTAAAAGGAGAGAGGGAAAGCTGAACGTGAGTACAACAGTCAGAGAAGTCCGGGTGTGGGCGGGGAGTACAACAGTCAGAGAAGTCCACGTGTGGGCGGGGAGTACAACAGTCAGAGAAGTCCGGGTGTGGGCGGGGAATACAACAGAGAAGTCCACGTGTGGGAGGGGAGTACAACAGTCAGAGAAGTCCGCATGTGGGCGAGGAGTACAACAGTCAGAGAAGTCCGTGAGTGGGAGTACAACAGTCAGAGAAGTCCGCGAGTGGGAGGGGAGTACAACAGTCAGAGAAGTCCGGGTGTGGGCAGGGACATTGATGGGACCTTGAAAACCTAGAAAGCTGAACATGAGTACAACAGAGAAGTCCACGTGTGGGCAGGGGACATTGACTGGAACACCGACAAGGAGAGAAGAATAAAGCTTGAAGGGGTTGGAGAGATGGCTCAGTGGTTAAGATCACTAGATGCTCTTGCAGAAGACCTAGGTTCAGTTCCCAGCACATACATGGTGGCTAACTGTCCATAACTTCAGTTAAAAGGGATCTGATGCCCTCTTCTGGCCTCTCCAGACATCTCATTCACAGGTACACTTCCATATATGCATGCAAAATACATAAATGTATATATTTATATTTAAAGAATAAAGATGATGCCAGGCATGGTGGCACACACCTTTAATCCTAGCACTCGGGAGTCAGAGGTAGGTGTATTTCTGTGAGTTCAAAGCCAGCCTGGTCTACATAGTAAGTTCTAGGCCAACCGGGGCTATAGGAAGACCCTGTCTCAAAAAAGACAAACAGGGGGCTGGAGAGATGGCCTAGCGGTTAAGAGCACCGACTGCTCTTGCAGAGGACCCGGGTTTGATCCCCAGCACCCACATGGCAGCTGAGAACCGTCTGTAACTCCAATTCCAGGAGAACTCCAGTTCCAGGGGAATCCTAATCCGAGAAGACCCTCTTCTGCCTTCCGCGGCATTGCATGACACGGTTTCACAGACCTTCATGCAGACAGTTACGCTCATACATATACAAAAAATAAAGATTAAAAAAAAAAAAAAGGACAAACAAGCTAATTGGGATAGTGAAGCCGTTAAAGGCTGAGGCTAGGAACCACAAAAAAAAAAAAAAAAAAAAAAAAAGAAAACAAAAAAACCCACGCTTGCTATTTAGGTCACCTGTCTCTAACCCTAAAAAATAGGCTAAGTGTGGGCGGGGAGAGATAGCCGAGAGCTGTTAAAGCACCGACTGCTCTTGCACAGAGGACCCAGTTTCGATCCCCAGCAGCCACACATGGCAGCTGGAGAACCGTCTGAAACTCCAATTCCAGGAGACATCCAGTTCCAGGGAGAATCCAGAACCCTCTTCTGACCTCTGCGGCCCATTGTACAACACGGGTGCACAAACCTGCATGCAGACAGTACATTCATACACATACAAAAATAAATAAAATTTTAAAAAAAGGCTAAGTGTCTATTATTCAAGAAAACACTTAAGTATCTCAGATCTGGTAATGTAGAGAGGTTTCTTTGACCCATTCTCTCCTCCTCTCAAGATCCTAATTCTTCACCATTTCAGAAGGGGGTGTCAGATCCCCTGGAACTAGGGCTATAGGCAGCTATGAGGTGACATATGGGTGCTGGGAACCAAACCTGAGTCCTCTGTAAGAACAGCGAGTGCTCCTAAACCCCTGAACCATCTCTCCAGGTGTTCTGGATAGATTTAGTGTCAAATTGACAAACCCGGGTTGAGGGATCCTCAATTTTTGGGAATTGGCGCCATTGGATTGGCACTGTGGCCACATCTGTGGAGTATTGTCTTGTGGGTCCAGCAGTGGGGGCGGGGCCCAGCCCACAATGAGAAATGCCACCCTGGGCAGGTGTTGTGTAATGGTAGAAGGCAAAGAGCTGGAATACATGAGCCAAAGAGCAAGCCGATGAACAGCATTCCTCCATGTGGCCTGGGCTTCAAGCTCCCTGTCTCCAGGTCCTGCCCTGAGTTCCGGTCGTGGGCTTCCCTAAGTGATGAACTGTGACCCAGGAGATTGTTAACTGAATAAACCCTTCCTCTCCAAGAGAGAAGGAGATTGGTGTTGGTCAGAGTGTTTGATGGTCCCACCGCAATGGAAGACAAACTAGGACACCAGGCCTTGGAGAGGGCTATTACCTTTGGCAACAGCTGAGTGGAATACGTGAGACAGCACTCAAGTTTGCTCTGCTGACAAGATATAAAGTGAGCCTAGTGGGAGCTACTGAATTTGGCCATCCTGCCATGAGCAGTGGATACAAGTAAGATTGGAGGCAAGAGAGAAGAAGAGAGAAGGAAAGGCAGATAGTCAGATGCGTAGCCAGATTCCTACAGGCACTGAATCCACATTCAGTCCCAAATGCTCTGGTTTCTGCAGCTCCTTTACCTATTATGTAAGTTACCTAGTGTCCCAACTGCACAAGCTCCTAAATTACCTTTTGTATTCAAGACAATTTGAGTTGGTTTCTATTGTATTTCATAACCAATGGTTGGATATATATAATATAGGATATATTTGTGTTTTTTTTTTTTGGTATTTTTGAGACAGGGTCTCCCATTTAGTCCCAGCGGGCCTGGAGCTCACTCTGTAGCCCAGACTGGTTAGAGCTCACTGTGCAGCCCAGATTGGCCTTGAACTCAGAGATCTCTGCCTGCCTCTGCCTCTCATTTCGGAGTGTAAAGGCGTGTGCGCCATCACGCCTGGCTTGGATATATTTCATTCTAAGGTGAAAGTAGGAAATCTAAACAGAAATACCTAGAAAAAATGAGAGATAGCACTACATTTGGAAAATTCAAATTGCCAGGCTAGGCACAAAAGGGAATAAAGAAGCTGCAAAAGGGAACTGGAGGGATGGTTCAGTAGTAAAGAGCACTACTCTTGGAGAGTTCCCAGCACCCACGATGATGGGCCTCGCAACTTCCTTAAACTCCTATTCTCAGTTATCTTACTGAACAAGTAGAATCATTTTTCTGTGAATGATGTGTTATAGTTAATGTATGTATATATAAATATAATATATATATATGCAACACACTACAACACTAGAACTACTCTTACAAACACCTCGGTTGGTTTTGTTGTTATTGGTCTTTTTTTTTTGTTTTTTTTTTTATAAAAACCCCCACTAAGTGACGCGTCTCCCTTCCCACTGACAACCACCGGTGTCACACACGACATCATCTCCTAACAAAAGCTGGAGTTCAAGCAGCCAGGGCGGGACATAGAGAGATGCTCCTCTAGAGTTGATGACTTTTTTTTTTTTTTTTTTTTTGGTCTTATTTTGAGACAAAAAATAAAAAACAAAAATGGTCTCCCTTTAGCCCCAACTGTCCTGGAACTCCCAACTCCCTCTAGAGATCACCGATCCAATAAGATCAGGGTGGGATCAGGGTGGCCCTTTGTTGAAGAACTCAAAGATCTGGCCTCTGCCGGCCTCTTCTGGTCGCCGTCTCCCAAGTGCGAGGATTAAAGGCGTTGCGCCACCACACACACGGGGCTGTTCTAAACATTGGTCAAGTCAAGCTGGTTGTCTACGACTTGCCAAGTGGTGCCATTATGATAACAATTGACATTAGTTTAGAAATAGTGTGATTTGCTTCACATTCAACCAAGCAAGCCTTTTCCACAAGCTCCCAGAGCCAGGCCATGAGCAGGGCCCCCAATGGGGTGGAGGCACACAAATGATGAAATGGGCTTGTCCGAGAAAGTACGGCTGGCACAAAAGGCAGATGACCCGCTAATGTGCTGTGCTGCTGTCCCCCTGCAAGCTTCAATCAGCCCCACTGGGCCCAGGTTCAGAAAGAAAGGTTGGCTACTAAGCCTACATGGGCTGTGGGGGTTGGTGATAGTCTCACGTAGCGCCAGCACATGGCCTTTGCCTAGACGTGACATAGCTGATAACAAAACAACCAAAACCTTGAATTCCTGATCTTCTTCTTCTTCTTCTTTTTCCTTCTCTTGNTTTTTGGTCTTTTTGAGACAGGGTCTCCCTGTAGCCCCAGCTGTCCTGGAACTCACTCTATAGATCAGGGTGGCCTTGAACTCACAAAGATCTGCCTGCCTCTGCCTCCCAAGTGCTAGGATTAAAGGCGTGCGCCACCACACGTGGCTTTTCTAACATTGTCAAACTGTTGTCTACTGCCAAAGTGCCATTTTGATACCATTGTCATTATTTTATAAGTATTTGCTTCAACCAAGCCTTTCCACAAGGCTCCCAGGACCATGCAGGGCCCAGTGGAGGTGGAGGCACACAAATGGCTGTCCAGAAAGTACGCTGGCACAGGGCAGTGACCCTCTATGTGCTGCTGTCCCTGCCAGCTCATCAGCCCCACTGGCCCAGGTTCAGAAAATAAAGGTGCTAATAAGCCTACATGGGCTTTTGGGGTTGGGGAGAGTCTCACGTAGCCCAGGCTGGCCTAGAACTTGACATAGCTGAGAACAGCCTTGAATTCCTGATCTTCTTGCCTCTATCTCCTGAGAGCTGGGATTACAAGTGTGTCATGCCACACTTGGTTTACATGGTGCTGGGCATGGAAACCAGGGCTTCATGCATATCAGGCAAGCACTCTACCAGCTGAGCCCCAAACCAAACACCTCCTTTGTTCTCTAAGTCTATATCCATCACCCCTCCTAATCAAATTCTGTGGCTGTGCCCAATGCCCCACTTGCCTGGCATGCTTGAGCTTTCATGTTTAAAGGTTCCAACCCACTGGCTGGACCATGTGTATGCAAAGTTTATGCAGAATGGAGTACAAATATTACACTGGGATTTACTGACCATAACCCAGTTGCCAGGCTATTGTTTTGTCTTTTTGAGACCAGGTTAACCCCAGCTGGCCTGGAACTTGCAATGAAACCATCCTGGCCTTGATCTCACAAGATCTGTCTGCTTCTGCCTCCCAAGTGCTGGAATTAAAGGCATGCGCCACCATGATGCCCCAAGACACATAAATTATTTTTTTATCAAAAAATTTATTATTTTATGTGTATGCGTGGTTTGGCTGCCTGTAAATGCATCATATGCATGCAATGCCTGTAGAGACCAGAAGGCACTAGATCCAGTGATCTAGTGGGCCATCTCTCCAGCTCCACACAGTTTTTGTTGTTGTTGCTTTTTTTTGTTTTGTTTTTGGTCTTTTTAAGACAGGGTCTCCCTGTAGCTCTGGCTGTCCTGGAACTCACTATGTAGACCAGGCTGGCCTTGAATTCACAGAGATCCCCCTGCCTCTGCCTCCCAAGTGCTAGGATTAAAGGCATGCGCCAACAAGCCAGGCCATACACATTTTTTTAAACTTTTTTTGTTTGGTCTTTTTGAGACAGGTTTCCTCATAGCCCCAGCTGGCCTGGAACTCACTATGTAAACCAGGCTTTGAACTCACAGGTCACACATAAAATTTTTAAAAAGTCATGAGACGGGCTGGAGAGATAGCCTAGTGGTTAAGAGCGCCGACCGCTCTTACAGAGGACCCGGGTTCGATCCCCAGCACCCACATGGCGGCTGAGAACCCTCTGAAACTCTGGTTTGGGAGAACTCCAGTTCCAGGGGAATCCGAAACCCTCTTCTGACCTCCGCGGCATTGCACGACATGGGTGCACAAACCTGCACGCAGACAGTACACTCATACACATACAAAAATAAATAAAAATTAAAAAAAAATTAAAAAAAAAAAGTCATGAGACCCCTTTTCTAAGCCCAGGGAACAATCTGCAGAAGAGGGGGCATGGTAGAATGTAAGGGCTGCGATTGGGGTGAATGGTGAAACTACAACAATATAGTCTGGACACTAATTTGATCGACTTGATTGAACATACAACCCCCCCCCCCCTGCTGGATGGTGGGACCCATGAGCTGTGTGGGTTTGGGCACAACTGCTTGCAAATTGGTTTTACATGAAGGATGCTTGTACTCACAAATTATCACTTATTGTTAAAAAAAA